>JAODLM010000672.1:0-110275 GCA_036937905.1 Salvia rosmarinus
AGTAATGGCGTCGGTTCTTAATCCATCAACGTCCTCCTCTCGAGAAACCGCATCCTCAGCCCATGGAGCATGGATACGAAAAGATCAATGTCTTCTAAGTTGGATGCTATCGTCTGTAAGTGAAAATATGCTTGGTCATGTTATAAGGTGTACTACATCTCATAATTCGGAATGTGTTGGAGAGGTCGTTCATGTCGCAATCTAAGGCAAAAGTTATGCAACTGATTACTTCAAACCACTAAGAAATGTGCTATGTCTCACGAGGAGTTCTTCCTCAAAATGCGTGGATGCCGATAATCTTAATGCAGTTGGGTCAAGTCATTTCGGATGATGAATTAACCACCTATCGCTTTCCTCGTGATTTGGTCCCTAATATGAAGCGTTAGTGGTGAACATGATGCATCATAGTGATCTTCCTAATTTGCGTAGAAGTTCAATATGCTTTCAAGCATATGAACTCCGTCTGCAAAGAACAAATTTCCTTTTCCTTTTCGATCCCACAGACACATCACCTACCGTGGTCAAGGAAGAAATTTTCAACAGAAATCGTGGAGGATATAATCGAAATCGGGTGGCATATCTACCGAAAACCGTGGTATTTCACCTCCTGAGGTCGTGGTGGTTTCAACCACAATGGCCGCTCTCAAAAGGAATTATCTATCAACTATGTGGCAAACATGGTCATGTAGCCATCAAATGCTTCAAAAGATTTGATGTGCATTTCACTAACAACTCTAATGATGTTTCTCGTGCATATAATACGGATGATAGTTCTAAATCTAAGCATGAGCATGAAGCCTATAATGCTTCCTTCAACAAAGAGCACAACCCGAACAAATCCACTTGGTATATCGACAATGGAGCCACTACACATATCACGAATCAAGTCTCGTAATCTTGATGAGTAATGACTACAAAGGCACGTAAAAACTCGTGGTTGGCAACGGTAATTCCTTCCCATCTCATCTCGTTGGTTCGTCCATATATTTGTCAGCTTCTTCAAGAACTCCTTTGCTATTAAACAACATTCTTTATGTACCCAATATAACCAAAAATATCATAAGTATCTCTCACTAACAAAAGACAACCGTGTTACCATTGAGTTTAACTCTAGCTCTTGCTTTGTCAAGGACAACAAAACTCGCAAGATTCTCCCGACGGCTCATTGTCTAAAGGTCTCGTATAAGCTTGATCTCTCCCTCTCTATACAAAGACCACCCTTGCATCTCGCCTCAAATCATGCGAGGCTCGTAAACGCATTTTATTAGAGCTTTTCTTTCCACCGCAATCAACATGTAATAATGAGAATAACTCTCAAATCAGACTCTTTAGATGTATTGACAGATCGTTAGGGCATCCCGGACCAAATATTCTAGCTCAATTTGTAACAAGATGTGTATTCCTTTAATGCCAAAATGTTAAACTTTTGAAGCATGCAAAGTTAGCAACCGCATCAAAAGTTCACACTTTCCAAACTGGGCAAAAGCACTTCACCCTTCGATCTTATTCATACTCGATCCGTGGGGCCATCCTCGTGTCTTCAATAAAAGGATATCGATATTATATCATTTTTGTTGATGACTACACTAGATACACTCGATTTACCCTTGTCTCTCAAGTCACAAACCTTTCAAACTCACAAAAATTTCATAACTATGGTTAAGTGTCGGTCACATTATTATTAAGCTTCACCGATTGGGGGTAAGTTCAGCCTCACCGATCACCTTCTTAATCTTGGTATTCACTTTCAAAGACCCATGTCCACATATTCACACTCAAAATGGAAGGGTAGAACGCAAACACCAACATTTAGTGGACAGCCGGTCTTGCTCTCCTTGCTCAATCCAAACTTCCTTTTTCTTCTTGGTGGGGCGTTTCATACAGCCACTTTTCTTGCAAATAGGTTACCAACTCCAACCCTCAACATGTCTTCTCCATTTCATGAGCTTTATCACAAACCACCAGACACACAATGCTCAAAGTATTTGGTCAGATTTGTTTTCCTATCTCAAACCCTATAATCAGATAAGCTTCAATATAGGTCTACAAAGTGTATATTTTGGGGTATAGTGATTGTCACAAAGGTTACAAATACTTAAGTCCTTCAACAAGAATATATGTGGCGCACACTGCTCATTTTAACGAGTGGTGAATTTCCTATGATTCTCTATTTTCTACTCAATCCCATTTGTCCCCTCTTCAACTACATCCAACAAGCACTTCCTAGTCGCCTCTTCCTATTCTCGCCCATCCCCGATTCATCGTTATCCTCCGCCGTCGTCCAACTCTTTGCCCGGTATAACCATATCTCAAACCAATACCTCATCTCCAAATATACCTCAAATCACCTCCATCTGCCTCGCCATCGAGTCATCTTCACAAAATATCGATCCTCATGTGTCATCCCCCGCAGAGTAAATTCGCCATCAAGATCTCACTCCATATCACCACAACACCACAAAATTACCCATGCCCACTTTGTCCTCAAACACCCACACCATGATTACCCGAGCCAAACATGGTATTTTCAAGCCTAAAAGTTATTTAACTCATCAAGAAGGTTCGTAACCCGAGGCTTTGATTGTCGTAGTGGGCCCTAACAATGAAACCTTAACGGCTATGACCAGCCAAGCTTCCAGCCTCTCCCCACGCCAATGTATGAAGCTCTCGAAAATCCAGATTGGTTTGCGAGCTATGGAAAAAGAGTCGCATGCACTTAATATCAAAGGTACTGCTCCTTGTTCCTTCATCATCTTCCTACAAAGTGATCAATAACAAATGGATTTTTCGGTCAAGACTTTATCTACCGTGAGCTTGATAAACTCAAAGCCCGCCTTGTGGCTCGTGGTTTTGAACAAATTGTCGAATTGATTTTCTTGAAGTTTTAGTCCAAAGGTCAAAGCTACTACTATTCATTTAGTTCTAGCTCTTGCGGCAAACCGTGGTGGGTATTCAACAAATTGATGTTAATAATGCTTTTCTTAATGGTGATCTAGAGGATACTATCTACATGTCTCAACCAAAAGGCTTTGAAGACCCTACACATCCTGACTATGTGTGTAAACTTCAAAAGTCCTTATATGGTTTACGGCAAGCACCTCGAGCATGGTATGATAAGCTACGCCACCGCCTTATCGACCTTGGTTTTCATCGCCCACGCCTGATTTCTCGTTCCACGTGTAAGAGAATGGGGTGCTCACTATTATCTTAATATATGTTGATGATATCTTGATAATCGGGGATACCAAGATGATACTCTCAAGCTTATCTCTATTTTACATGACATGTTTGCATTGTCAAGCCTTGGGCAAGTTCATTACTTTCTTGGTTTGAGGTTACTCGCTCAAACTCGCTATTCATCAGTGTCTCAAACCAAGTACTTGAAGGAACTTCAGAAGACCAACATGAGCTCTGTCATTCATGCTCCACGCCCTATGACCCCAGCTACGGTTATCTAGGAATGATGATTCGATTTATAGATCCTACGTGTATCAAGTACGATTGGAGCCCTACAATATATCACGATACCGGCCCCGACATAGCCTTCTCCGTAAATAAACTTAGGCAATTTCTCCAAAACCCCATCACAAACATCGGGCTGCTTGCAAAAGGTCGCTCGTATCTAAAGGAACCGAGAATATGGCTACCGATTTTCACCCTTCCTCATTCATGCAAATTGTAGGCTTCTCGATGTAGACTATGCAATGATGATAAAGATCAACAAAGCGTCATTTGCATGTACTACGGTGATAATCTAATCTCGGAGTTCAAGAAACAACACATTGTATCAATAAGCAACACCGAATCGTAATATCGCTCATTAGCTAATGCAGATCCAAGTTGTCCGCTTCATGCGCTTAGCCGAAATTGGGTTACCGCTTCCTCTCCGCATCAATTGTGGTGTGATAACTCCAGTGCCGCTGCCTTAGCATCTAACTCGTGTTCCACGCCGACAAAACATATTGAAGTTGATGTACACTTCGCTCGTGAAAAGGTCCAAGAGAATTTTCTTGAAGTTGGACATGTACCACCCTCCGATCAAGTAGCGTATATATTCACGAAGCTCTTGTTGAGCCTCGCTTTTGCTTTCTTCGTGATAAGCTCCGCTGATTCCTCGAGATGATCACGGTTAACAAGGGTTAACCTTTTCCGTGTATGTTAATGTATTTCATTTCGTTAGTAGTCAGTTATGTTTGTTAATCTTTCTGTTTCAAGTTTGTTAGAGTAGTTACAAGAAGTTGTTAGCTGGTAGCTCGGTAACTGATGTTAGTTAGCTTTCTTTCCTCTTTTGTATTTCTATAAATACTGCATGTATTCAGCATGGAAATCCTAATGCAAAATACTTCAGCTCACATTCTTCTCACTTCTGCAAATCTCTATCTTTTCTTTACATTCAATAATCATTGAGGTGGAATGACTAGAGCAGGCTCAATTACAACCACATATCTTCCACCTACCTGCACTTCCTCTATTTTCTTTCTTTCGTTCTTATTTTTCAATTCATAACTACTTATTAGGAAGAAGAGAACACATGCGCTAAACATGCATACTTAACATTTTTAATTATATGCATACAAGCTACAGTGGTACTCTTATACGTACATATACCTATTACTCACATTTGAACCTAACAATCAATTAAAATGACCAAAAATAATCTAAATAAAAAATTAATCATCAGTAAAAGAGGGCATAAACTTGTCAATTTCGCATTTTGGGTGCTTGGTATTTACCTTTACATATGTTTCATGATCTACCAGTAACTTACACTTTTTATCTTTCTTCTCCATTTTCTTCCTAAAAGTAATATAAAGAAACATTTCTTCGTTGCAAACTGTTTGTAGAATTAAAAGGTGTCTTGTGCAAGATACGGATTGCATGTTTGGGGAAAGCTGTAGCTATTGATTGCGCTTTAATAGAGAAATGTATTCATTATTTTATTATTGGGTATTGATCAGAAATATATTTGAACTCCAAAATTGTATAAGAAATTACATATTATATTGGACAACTAGTTCACAGCTTTTCGGCAAACCCTTTTAGAAAACAAAATTTGTTTAATTGTATTCCACATATTAATAATCAAACTAGACAATCAACGCAGAGCTACTCAAAATTTCAGAGAAACTAGAAGAGGAGAAAAGGACTGAGCCAAGCAAATTAATTGAGGAGAAAATCCTGGCAGGGTTGAAAATTTTAGGTAAATTATTATTCCATATATTTTGCACATTGATGGAACGGATTGGAATTTTAAAAACAAAATTACTATTTATTCCATATAAGATATTATTCTCGATCAAATCCAAATTATTGGATGAGAATTGTGTAGTTATTGAATTGAGTGATTGGCCAATTTGGCGGGACAGTTATAAACGCATAACCCTTTTTGCACTTGCAGGAAACGCAGTCTGGTCGGCACAGCGGATCGCAGTCTGAATCTTCTACACAAGTCAGTGACACCTGTGCTTCCACCTTCACCATCAACGGACCTAATAATATTTGTAATAATTAAATAATTTCTAACAAAATCGTGATTAGTGATTAAAACGCACAGATAAATCGTGCAATTAATGATACATTTTTGCAAGCGAAATTTTAATTACCAGAAGATGAAAACATGCAAAATATTAGGAGAAGACACAGGAATCAAACTTTCGCCATTGCTTCGGTGATAATACATTTTTCTTGATTTGTTTTGCCTGTCCAAGTTTGAATACATTGTAAATGAAATTTGGATGGGGTTTTAAAGAGTTTGTTGAGTTCAAATCCAGACACTAATTAAGAGAGTTAAAAGTGTACACACCTTTTTTCTGACATGAATCTTTATTGACAAATTTCTGCTTTATAATAGTATTAATCCATATCAATTGTGGATTGCAATATCAAGATTTAGTTAATTGCCAAGATTTTCCACAATCATTCATATTTGATGCGAAAATTATACTATGAAATGTCAAACCATGATATGCAATTATTTATCGTCCTCGCTCATGCATAATCTAATTACCATAATCATTATTCATATTGATGGGATATGGCCCAACCGCTCGCCTAGTTAAGCGAGCTAAACGAAATGGGCCGACCTAATGAACGGCCCCACGCTGTTAAGCTCCAAGTTCAACATCTAAAACCTTAGACCAAATCAAAGGAGATATTCAAGGAGCAAGATATGGAAGACGATATTCAATGAGCAAGATATGGAAGACGATATTCAAGGATCAAGATATGGAGCGAGATCGATCCCACAAATCAAGGGATCCAAGACATCTTTAGAGATCCACAAACGCTTATAAATAGGGGTTAAGTCGACGGTAGAAGGTTAACAACTATTAGAATACTAGAGAGCTTTTCAATACCTTCGTTGTAATCCTACATAGTGAAAGTATTGAGGAATCACCTCCGTGACGTAGATCTTATTCTTGATCGAACCACGAAAGCCTCAATGTTCTTTACAGCTATAAATCTCGCACACAAGATTTACCATTGGCGCCGTCTGTGGGAAGATTCAACAAAAGCTTCGCTTTCACAACTCAACGGCAAGAACTGCGTGTAACGCGCTAGCAGCAAGGCCGGCGACAACCGCTACCGAGGATGATCAAGTAGTCATGCGGCATGAAGTGGGATCGCGGAGGTCGCCAAAGAATAACACACCGAGGGTTACATAGAGAACATTCCTATACACCTCAGATCGCCGCCTAACGAAGAGAAGATGCCGACTCAACACCGGTGAACAGCGGTTCAACGATCTCATGAGGTCCCGGCCGAGCCGTGTCCGACCTCAACGCCAACATCGCCAATTCCGTAGTTTCTCAACCAGAGGGCAAACGGAACCGCACCTCAAGAACGCCGGACCGTGGTTACGGGCGCCCGAGGTCGCTCGCCTCGGTAATCAATGCTCACCTGGCGCGATAGCCGAGAACGCCAGACATCGCCCGCCGTCAAGTCAATCACCCGACGGGACGACCGCAACCATTCGCCCGCCGCCACCATGAGTCGCCACTCGACACATCGTCCATGGAGCCGAAGGGACAGAGAGAGAGAGGCGGAGCCGATCTCCCTCGAAGAGATGATAGACGCCGCCACCGGTCTCCCACCCTCCGAGAGACGGCAACGAAGCCCGGGTTCGACCGGCACGGAGGATCATCTTCATTTCTCCAGAAAACTCGACGCGCCCTTACCTCAGCCGATATAGGCACCCAACATCGCCGCCATTTATGGTCTTGGGGATCCTCCGACTTCCTTTTCACCTACACCACCAACACGGGCGATCAAGGAATGGAAGATTTTCATATGTGCAAAATCTTCCCGAGGCGTTGGTCTCCAATGCCCGACGTTGGTTCACCTCGCCCGCCGCAACAAAGATACACCGCTTTAAGGATCTCATGGATCGCTTTATGGCGCTTCACCAAAAGATGCTACCTCAGCAGCCTCGTCCGACCGCCACCATCCGCCAAGAACGGGACGAGACGATGTCAAATTTCGCCTCGCGGTTCATCAAGGAGTCTCAAAATTGATGAGAGTAACGATCTTACATCATCACGCGCCCAAGAACGGGATCCGACCTGACGACCGAATAAAGAGATCACCCGAAAAGCCGAAGACAAAGTAGTCGCCTCGACTCACGGTCGACAACTACGCCAGGGGACGAGTCGATCGCAAGAAGAGAGACCTGACGATGAGTGTAGGTCGAGAGGAAGAGGCTAGACGACCGAGGGAGAGGCACCGATCGTCAAGTGCCTTCGACAGATCAAGAAAGGCCCGATGGAATCTGTGCTAGACCTCGCCAAACCCCTCGTGGCAACGCTACCATCCGCTCAAATCGAGGGCGGAAATATTTGAGCTCCATGTCGAGCTCTTCTCAAGCCCTCCCATGAAAGCGAGGATCCAAGAAGAGGTCGACAGAAATATTGTGATTATCACCAAGGGTATGGTCACAATACCGAGGATTGCGAAACTTGTGCTCGCAGACGACGAGCTCGTCAAAGGAGAGCGCTAAGAAGTACCTCGATCGACCGGGCCGGGAATAAGAAGCGCAGAGGAAAGAATGGAGGTGGCAACAATCTGCGGGCCGACTCGACGACGCACCCACCGAAGATGACGAGGACGATGGTCCCAACGCCAAGGAGCAAGTCTACGCCATCACCGGACTGCCCATAGGTACGTACGAGGTCATCGTTGAAAATCAAGCTCAAGACCGACCCCGAGGAGCCAAAACAAACGACCGGACGGTGAGAACATCGTGTTCTCCAATGACGACCCAAAGGCCCAAGATCATGCCCCACCAAGACGCTATTACTATACAAGCCGTGGTGGGCAACAAGAACGTCCACGAGTCTACATCGACACGGAGCTCTGTCAAGATCATCTTCCGTAGCAGCTCGACAAACTCGAGGTCGGAGGGATCCAAATACATCCCGCACCGTCCAAACTCCCGAGCTTAACTCAGAGACACCCAACCAAGGCGTTATCACCCTTCCGGTCACGGTGGACGTGCTCCCAAGTCGGTCACCAAGGCCATCCAGTTCTTCTTGGTCCGAGCTCCCTCTCCATACAACATCATCCTGGGGAGAGACTGGCTCTACGCCACCAAGGCCGTCTGCTCGGTCTACCACCTCACCATCAAGATACCCACCCCGGTGGGAGTGCTAAGCATCCAGGCGACCAAACGGCAGCTAAGGAATGCCTACGAAGTCTCAACCTGTGATGTGGCCTTACCGTGCCTAGAACTACGTAAACCTCGTGGTCGCCACCCCTAATGATCTAACCGACGACCTCCACTATACGATGACGACCCTTCCAAGGTCGCCAAGGTCGGCACCTGGGTCCAACTCGATATTCGAGTCCGTCGTGCGCCTTCCGAGGGAATACAAGGACGTGTTCGCATGGTCCCCACTCGACATGACCGGAGTGTCACCCGAGCTCATCACTCACCGGCTCAACATCGACCCGGCAACCAAATCGCCTCAGTAAGAAAAGAGGGTTTGCGAGCGCAGCCAGGTCATAAGAGATGAGGTGACCCAACTCCAAGAGGCCAAAATCCTGTTCGAGGTCAAGTACCCGACCTGGATGGCTAATCCAATCGTGGTCCGAAAGCCGGAGAGGGGTGGCGCATGTGTGTCGACTATACCGACCTCAACAAACACCGCCTCGGGATTGTTACCCTCCCCGATATTGACAAGAAAGTGGAGGCACCGTGGTGATGCGTCCCCACATCGCCCGCGGAAGCTTATCTCGGCTAGATATAAGGTCGGGTCCAAACCTTCCCTTTGAGCCTGGGCGTTGTGTGCCCATCTTATCATTCGTATCGAGCCGACTTCCGCCGGGTCTGTGTCTCATGGGTTCGCGATCGCCGATCGAGGCGCCTGGTCTTATGGGGCTGATGACGCGTCCCACACGCTCATGGAAGCTTATCCTGGCTAGATATAAGGTCGGGTCCAAACCTTCCCTTGAGCGCCAGCGGTTGTGTTAAGTGCCCATCTTATCATTTGGTATCGTGAGCCGACCTTCCACCGGGTCGGTGTCTCATAGGGTTCGCGATCGCCGATCGAGGCAAATGGGTCTTATGGGGATGGGATGATGCCCCACATCGCCCGAAGCTTATTCTGGCTAGATATAGGTCGGGTCCAAACCTTCCCTTTGAGCGCTTGGGGCGAAAAAGCAAGGGTGCCCATCTTATCAAAGGGGCTACGAGATTTTCAGCTTGATCCGCATGGGGTACCACCAAGTCTTGATGAGTAAGGAGGATGCTCCAAAACGGCGCTCATCATCGACTTCTGTCTTCATCGAAAATGCCTTCGGCCCGAAAACGCCGGAGCTACCTACCAGCGATGGTGGACGCAATATTCAAAGATCATATTGGGAAGATCGCCGAGGTCTACATCGACGACATCATGGTCAAAAGCCAAAACGTAAAGTTGCGCGACGACCTCAAAACTATCCTCCAACTCCTCGTGTCGGCCAACCTCAAGCTCAACCCACAAAAGTGCACATTCATGGTGAAGACAGAAAATTTTGGGTGTTGGGTTTCCCAAGAAGGCTTGAAGGCCAATCCCACTAGTGAAGACGATACTCTGACATGCAAGTACCAAGACAACTGTGAGATCCACAACTCACCTGGATGCTTGGCCGCCTCCAGATTCCTATCCTGGCCGCCGAGAAGCAACTTCCTTTCTTCAAGATCTTGAGAAGAGCCCCGAACCGCTTGGCGAAGAACACCATGTCGCCCACCCACCTGAAAGAGTACCGCCGACCGCCCACATCACCGCCTTAAAGAAGACGAGCTCCTTTCTTTATATCTGGCCGCCTCGGACGAGGCAATCAGTGCGGTACTGGTGCGAGATGAGATCGGACGACAACTCCCTATCTACTTCATCAGCCGAGCTCTCAAAGGACCGAGACTAGGTACACTGCTCAAAACTAGCTGGCACCGTGAACGCCAAGCGATGCCTCCGACCTTATTTCCAAGCCCATTCAATCCAGGTACTGACTGACTTACCCCTGAGACAAGTCTTGTCAAAACCAGAATCATCGTATGATAGCTAAGCTGGGCATTGGAGCTCGGCGAGCATGATATCTTATACTCCCCTGCACCGCCATAAAGGGCAAGCTCTAGCCGATTTCGGTAGAGGTCAATTTACCGAGGACAACCCCGCCAGATGTCACTCCGACCCCGGCTGATTTACCAGAGGTCAAATTTACCGAGGAACCTATCCTCGACCTACCCGAGGGCTGGCGGCATGTACGTGGATGGAGCTTCGCAAAACAGTAATGAGCTGGCATCTGCTCTCGCCCTAAAAACAAGAAGTGACCTATGCCCTCCTGCTTACCTTCCCGATCACAAATAACGAGGTGGCATATGAAGCCCTTATCTCGGGACTCCGTCTCGCAGCGAATTGAGAGTGGAAACGATCCAAATCTTTGAGATTCTCGTGTCGTGGTAAACCGTGTCTTAGGAAAATACGAGGCCAAAGAGGATCGAATGAAGCAATACCTTGAGAAGGCTAAGGAGATGTCGACCTCATTCAGTATTCCACAATTCATCACATTCCACTTAGGGAGAACAAATGAGCCGACATCCTCGCAGAATTGGCCACATCAACAAATCCACCAAAGGAGTAAGTTCATTCCGTAAGCATTGCAGAGCCCCACATCGGCATCATCACCGAGATAGAACCAAACCGATGTCTCCCATTAAGGCATATCTCGGAAGAAGGTATACTACCCCAAGATCGGCTCGAAGCCAAAAAGATGATGGTCAAGTCCCAAAATACCTCACGAACGAAGGCACTCTTACAGAAATCCTACCTTCAACCACCTCGACGCCTGGGCGTAAGAGGCGGACTACGATTAAACGAGATTCATGGGATCTTGTGGAAGCCACATCGATCACGAGCCTCTCAAAGAAGACGCCGAGGTCGTGGTACATCGCCCACCTCATCCAAGATTCGGCCGAGCTCGCTGTGGTTCAAGTGCCACCACGCCACATAAGAAGCTACCACGCATCGACCTCGCAGCCTTCGTAGTCTTCGGCCTTCATGCAATGGGGAATCGACATCGCTGGTCCCTTCGACCGAGCACCGTGTCGCCGATACTTGGTCGTAGCCATAGACTACTTCACAAACGGGTCGAAGTGAGCCTCTTCAAGCCTCACGAGCGTATGATTCGCATATCGTGTGGAAAACATAGTTTGCCGCCGGCATACCACATGTCTCGATCTCGAACAACCAAGCACCCGCCTCGTCGACGTAAACTTCAAAGAATGCGTGAAGAGCTCCAGATCAAACAACGCTCACCTCGGTTGCACACCGCAGCGAATGGTCGACCAAGCTGACAAACCACACGATTGTACAAGGATTGAAAAGAGGTTAGACCGAGCTAAAGGTGATTGGGTTGAGAATCTCCTCAAGTCCTCCTCGTCCTACGTAACCACACCCTGACTTCACATGGAGAAACGCCTTCACCCTAGTCCACGGTACCGAGGTTGTCATACCACCGAGATCAGCGCATCGAGCCCACGCACTTTCACTTTCGACCAGACGACAACGGTGAGAACCTACGGGTCAACCTTGATGCTCTAGAGGAAAAATGTGAGCTCGCCTTCATCAATGAAGCCAAGCACAAATGCCAGTCGCAAAGTACTACAACAAGAGGGTAAAAGCCTCCACACTCCAAGTAGGCGACCTCGCCCTACTAAAAATTGAGGCCGGTAAAGCCGAGCTGCTTAACAAGTTAGACCCGACACGGAAGGCCCATACCGCTGGCCCACGAGGACCTCCAAAAGGGCCTATAAGCTTGCTCACCTATCCGTGCACTTATTCCCGAACCTCGCATATCACTCATTTGAGGAGGTATTTACATAGCTTTGATTTCAGATCGGCATCATGTTAGCCCTCTTTTCGCTTCCGGTTGAGATGTTATTTACTTATCAATAAAACATTTGTTTTTCTAATGAGTATCGACACTCGTCGCTTAGCGCTCAAAATAAATTTATAACCTATTGCCCATCACAGCGTAGCCGCCGATAAGTATAGGGTCGATCCCACGAGGAGTCAGCGTAGCAACTCTCGTGTCAAGGACGAGAGTGTTGTAATTATCTCGATCACTATAGGTAGACTAAAATAACCTCGAACAAACTCAAAGGGAATATCAAATAATAAGACGAGTCCGGCTTGGCAACAACTTCGTGAAGACGACAACACTCGGGTCATAGGTGCAAAGGTTTTCTACATGACATGCATCAACCGGGTTATAAGAGACATACGTCAGGACCCGTTGTCGCCGTCACGCCCACCCACGCACCCCTCCAAGTCTATCCTTTCAGGTAAAGAAGGCAAGGACACCCTATGCAAACTATCTAACCCGAATGCCCACGCACGAGGACACCTTAGTACATGCAAGCTCACAGCAACGTTATGATCTAGATGGATCCGGTATCGCAGAGGCACTGCTAGGACTACTCCAACTCGCCCACACCGTCAGATTATTTGGGGTGCGGGACACCCGACACCTTAATCCAATTATTACTTGCAACTATCCCTTACCCACTATGTTATTTGTAACTAACACACCGAGTTTGGTTGTTATATAATGCCCAGACCTAGTGCTTCGAACACACACATGCAAATCGAATGCCCTACTTAGACCTCTCGAGTTATATTAATCATGCTTCACTTAGTCATGCCCAAACCGTAATAAAGACTTAGCTAGACATAAAATAAACAATCATGCAACAAGCTTAATCAAACCATAATTAAACGAAACAACTTACTATTACTTGAATGAAATAAACGCGAGCCCAAAGTGTCACGGCAAAACATACGACAAAGTAAATAAAAGTGTTTGCCCAAGGGACTTAATGTATGTGATGGTGATGGTGAATCTGATGCTAAGAGTATGAGAGCGAGAGTCTGAGCGAGGAAAAGACGCGACGTCGCGCCTTCATCCATATATATAGCCGAGAGGTCGACGACGGTGTCAGCCCACGGGCCGAGCAACTGTGTGTTTTCTGTTGATCGGCGCCTTTCCTTGCCTGCACGGATCTCTGATGATCTTCCAGATTTTAGATTTAGCTGCAGCATCCTTCCGGATTTAGCGAGATTCACCCCGATCTCGCGTGATCTCGCCCATCACCTCTCTCTCGACTTCTCTACCCTCCTTCTTCCTGTCGCCGGTTACCTTCTTCATTTCCGCCGCCTGCTAGCCTACCCTTCGAGATTGAACTTGTGCGGTTTGTAAGAAGGTCACGCCTGTAACTAACAACACTGGGTTTGATGCCTCGGCCGTGAGCGAAGCTCCTTGTGCCCCTGGGCACAACAGATCTCATATCATCCGCCATGCAAGTTTCTCGCCTGCCTTGCCCATTTCTCCCCGCCTTGCCCCCTCAGCACTGCTGTGTCCTCCCGCACACAAAACACAACAAGAAAGACACAAAGACTCGATCTGACCTAGACAAGACATAGAAAAGAGCACAAACTTGGGCTCATCACATGCACACACTTTAAACATGCTTGTCCTCAAGATGCACATGCAATTTGCCCAAGACAATGTAAGAAAGAAAGACACAAAAGACACAAAGGTTAGCACATCTTCACAAGCTGGGTTATCTCGCCAATATAAGCTTCATCGTAACAAACTAGCAATTCAAGTAGACTCCATTCAAGCCACAACCATCAAACAAGTCAAAACACGAATTTGAGCATATTGGGCATTTTCCTTACCAACACTCGCACTCTTGTGTATAGCTAGTGTATACGTCAGACATCTTTCATTTCGACTATGCCATAGCTGCATGTGTCTCTACCATCTCCACCTTTAGACAAAGTTTTAAACATTCATCCTTAGGTCTTTATTCGTCAGAATGGGCTTAAGATATAGGTGGGAAATTTTGGAACGAGGCTAAGGTCATCATGGACTCAGTTCGAGGAATTTATTTTGTCCTCCGTGGATTTCCTTTCGCCTTTTCTTACGGGCCTCAAAGACAACCATCTTAGGACTTCATCAATATATATTCTTTTATTTTAAGTCCTTCAATTTTCTTTCAATTCGGTACCTTCTTTATATTGGGCATTTTGCCCATTTCTTTGAAATCTGGTACCCTTTGTTTCTGGCCATCACGAGGCTACCGTTTTCCTTTTTGTTCGCTTTCTCTCTATTAGCTCCTAAGTCCAATTGACCGGTAGGTTTCTTTTCCAGCTAATTTAAGTGAGTGAAAGAAATTATTAAGCTCATGTATCTGAACGAGGATTAACATTAGGTAGGATATTTTGCTCAGGGCTATTTGAAAGAAAAATTGCCTAAGTCATCAAAATGTTTTAGCTAAGTCAATAAGGTCTCGACATAAGAGTGCACGCAAGTTCTAGCAAAAGCCTAATGAAGATGTCATTAATCACACAAGAAAGGAACTGTTGATCAAGATATAACAGCTTAAGCTCAAACTCACCATGTGTGCTCAAATTCAATTCATCATCCTTATTTACATACGGTCATGCTCAAACAAAGGAACCTAAAACTACTAGCATTATTCAAAACAAAACAAATACAGCCAATCAAACCCACCAATTTAAACATGCCAACCGACACACAAATCGAAAACCCTCCCCTGACTCACACACTTTCATGAGCAAAGTGGGTAAACAAGAGGAACACAAAACAACAAACAACGAAACGACACGAGCAAGGTAGGCGGCCCCTACTCACACACTTTGCCTTGGGCAAAGTGGGTCGAGCGAGGACCGACTCTCTTAACTCGAACAAAACAAACAGACGCAACCCTCCACTCACACACTTTTCCTTGAGCAAAGTGGGTGAGGAAAGGTTAACCACCAACAACAACAAAATAAAACAAAACAAAAACGAAAAAAAAGAAAAGAAAAAAGAAACAACAAAAACAAAAACAAAAACAAAACGGAGGACAAAAGGTCGGGCTGAAGCCGATACCTTAATCCAACGTGGGCAAAGTAGGCAAGCGGGCATCATGGGTCGCTCGTTGTTCCTCCATCCCGTCAAGCTGGCTTTAATATCCTCCTCCTCCGGCTATCTCCTACTCTCTTCCCCGGCCGACCGGGAGACGGCGAGGTTGTCGGTCATCGGTGGCTCCATGAAGACCGGGTCTCCGTCCCGGTCATAGTAGATGTCCTTCATTCGCTCCAAGATAGCTGTCAATATACGCCTGGCTCGCCTGTGTCGGTATTCGCCTCGTCCAAGACCTTCACCGTGGCCAAGACGGTCACCAAAGTGGGCAGAGAGATCCTCCGCTGGGACGAGTCAGATGTCCTCGAAGTGGTCAGAACACGGCAATTAATCTTGTGGCCATGCCACATGCACCACAAAATGAACAACTCCCGTTGGGAGATGGAGTTGTCGCTGTCCACCTTGCCGAAAAACTCAGGATAGGGCGGCGATGGCACATCCGCAATGCGTTGCTTCTCACCATCGCCCTTAGTGTATCCCGACTCAATGTTGTGCCCACCAATTGTCGACCATTTTCATTCCACTCTTCCTCCGTGGTGCTCGGGGACGAAGGTGAAAGCCTCCTTGTACTGTGGTTTTCATCTCAAAAACTCTCGTCGTGCCTGTGGTGCTTGAAGTCGCTCACGGAGAACGAGAAGTTGCCCATCGCCCCAAATTTTATGCATCCGTGGTCGCCTTCACTTTGCCCGGTTTTTTACTCGAGGGTTTGAATGAACTCCCTTGCTGCAGTGTGATGTACTGCCCTCGCCATTCCAAAATGCTCCCCATCCAATCTCTTGCGAAAACTTCTTCACTTCATCCTTAACCCCTGCACTTTCCAACACCTCCATGTCTAACGCCTTGGGCTTCACAATGCCCCTCATCGCTGGTCCAAGGTGAACTACGGGTGGCCTTTTCCTGAACGCTTTTTTCTTCTGGGCTCGCTGTTGGCTCTCTCGGTGGTTCCTCCGCGCCTCCTTTGTGGGTGAAGGCACAATTTCTCGATTATCTCTCTCGTGTCCCTGAGTTTACCGGAGGGGCTCTGGGCATCTCGGAGTGGCGTGAGTTTCAGAGGGTCGCCATCTTCGCTTCGAGCTCGGTGGTTTTCTTCCTGAGGAATCGAAATTTTGTGGTGGTTCGCCTGGGTTTTACTGGTGGTCATTTTTGAAAAATGAAAGGGTTTCTTCTTTAAGGTTCAGCAGAGAGGGAAGTTACAGAGGTTGAGGCGACGTGGGGGGTGGTTTAATTATGGAGTGGCCAGATATAAGAGACGTTACGTCCTTTCTCCTGACAACCGCCTGCTACTTGTTTCAGAACTCACCCTCTTGCCCACGGTGAATGTCAAGCGTCTCATCTTGCCCTCTTCGATCATGATCACTACTGTTCCTGCAGATTTACCAACAAAACACCACACGCAAAACGGGGGCAAAACCAAACAAAACAAAAAGAAAACAACACGTAAAGCAAATAAAATACCAGTTGTCTCTCGTCGCTTTGGTTATCGCCGGGTTCACCGCACTTCTTCATTATTCTTCCTCATCGAGGGCTTGCACTTGATGCAGCCTCCCGATCTATCTCGTGATGCCCATAGTAAGCCTTTAGACGCCGCTCTATCGACCTTGAAGGTCTTTTCGCCTTCGTGTCTCATGACATCGACAACCCATTCGAAATCGAGTTTTGACTTCATATGGTCCGCACCACTTGCTTGTTAACTCGCCCGACATCAACTTGAATCGAGACTGTATAAAGCACCAATTGCCTCGCTTCGAATGACTTGGCTTTGATAAGACGGTCATGTGCCTTCTTTAATCTTTCTTTGTATAAACGGCATCATCATAAGCCTCAAATTTATCTCTTCCAGCTCTTGAAGTCAAGCTTAGCTTGGCCATCACGGTCCCACCAAAGTTGAGCTTGTTCACTACCCAAAATGCTTTGGCTCTAGTTCTACCGGTAAGTGATACATCTTGCCGAACATAATTCTGCATGGTGACATGCCCAATGGGGTCTTGTATGCGCTCAGATGCCCATAGCGTCGTCAAGACGAGTGCTCCAGCCCCACCGTAGGTCCCACTACCTTCCTCAATATAGTCTTGATTATTCGTTGACAACTCCGCTTGCTCATTAGCTCATGGATGGTAGTCAGTCACACGACGGGTTACACTGTATTTCTAACAATTTGGTGATAGTAGTGTTGCGTAAATGGGTTCCTGATCGCCGATAATCGCCTTGGGCACGCCGAACCTGTTAAATATATTAGCTTTGAGAAAAGCCGAAACCACCTTTGAGTCATTGGTGGCACTTCGCTTGGCCTCAACCCATTTCAAACATAGTCCACCGCAAGGTGATGTACACGCTGCCCCTAGAGCTTGGTAATGGTCCCATAAAGTCCATCCCCATACATCAAAAATTTCGACTTTAGAATAGGTATCATGGGCATCTCATTCCTCCTTGTGATATTTCCTTCCCGCCGACACTCCTTACATTTCTTACACGGTTCATAAGCATCCTCGAATATCGTGGGCTAGAAGAATCTACTGCCTAACACCTTCCTAGCAGCCCTCTTGTGCCCAAAGTGACCTCCACATTCTTTGGAGTGGCAATGATTCGTGATGTCTTGATCTCGCCGGCACGCACCGTCAAGATGACTTGGTCGGCGACTTTCTCCATAAGGAGGATCATCCCATATGTAGGTGCGATACCGCTTTGATCTTGTTTCTTTGATACGTAGTGAGCCCAACAATGAGTTCTCCGGTGGTTTTGTAATTCACCAAGTCCGCATACCATGGCTCGAACTCCGCCGTGCCTCGAATGAAGTGATGATGTTCTTCGTGGAAGGTCTCGTGAATGGGCACCGGGTCTTCCCTTCAATATCCTACTCAAGTAGTCGGCCACAAGGTTTTGTGCTCCACTTGTCTTTGATTTCTACATCGAACTCTCGAGAAGCAAGATCCATCTCGACCGCCTTGGCTTTGACTCTTCGCCATCGTGTATCTCAGGCAAGATGATCGCAGACGATTGTCTTGGCCCCGATTAGGTATGATCGAAATTTTTCAAAGGCAAAGACGATCGCCAAGAGTTCTTTCTCGGTTGTGTCAGTAGTTGCATTGGGCGGCATTGAGAGTTCTCAAGCATAGTATATAGCATGACTTTCCTTTCCTCTTCGTTGTCCCAAGACGGCTCCCACAAAGATACCCGCCAGATCGCACATAACTTCAAACGGCATGCCCCAATCGGGGCTCGATGATCGGCCGAGATTGTTGTTCTTCGAGTATCAAAAGCTAGCTTACACTCTTCATCAAATTCCCATGGTACATCATTCGGAGTAGTCGTGTCACGGGTTGGGCGATCTTCAAGTCCTTCACAAATCTTCAGAGAATCCAAATAGTGCCCAAGAAAACCTCGTGACTTGCTTTATCGTCGGATAGGCAATTTGGCGATGATCTTCACTTTAGCTCTATCTACTTCTATCCTCTTTCGACACCACGTGCCCAAGAACAATCCTTCTTGTACCATGAAACGACATTTCATAATTGATGATCAAATTCTTTTCGACATCTCTCGTAGGACTACCTCCAAATTGCCAAGCACTCATCGAATGATTCTCCATAGACGGTAAAGTCGCCCATAAAGACCTCGATGCATTTCTCCAATAGGTCCGAGAAGATGCTCATCATACATCGCTGAAATGTCCCCGGCATTACACAAACCGAAAGGCATTCTTCTGTAGGCAAATGTCCCGAACGGCATGTGAAAGTGGTTTTATCTCGATCACCTTGGGCAACCCATATCTCGCATGTAGCCCGAGTATCCGCCTAAAACAAAAGAACTTGTTTCAGCCTAACCTTTCCAAGATCTCGTCAATGAAAGGTAATGGAAGTGATCTTTCGGTCACCGTGTTGAGCTTTAGATAGTCAATACATTCTCCAACCTGTTTGAGTCTCGCTGGGATCAACTCTCCTTTCTCCTTTTAACTACCCGAATGCCCGACTTCTTGGGCACGACGTACCAGTCGACCCATTTACCGTCTCGACACGGGTATATGATGCCCAAGTCGAGAAGCTTCAAGATCTCCTTCATGACTACCTCCTTCATAGCTGGGTTCAACTTCCTTTGTTGATCGCTGCATCGGTTTGGCTTCTTCTTCCATTAGAATATTGTGTACGATATAGACGGGTCGATGCCCTTGATGTCCGCCAATGTCCATCCAATAGCTTCCTCAGACGCCTAACAACATTCTTCACAACTTCCTCTTGATTCGGACTAAGTTTAACATTGATGATCACGGCAAGGTGTCGCCCTTCCCTAGAAAAATATACTCAAGTGGTGAGGAAGAGTCTTTAGCTCGAGTTTGGGAGCTCTCATAAGGGATGGAACGAGCTTTTCTTCTTCCTTCACGGGCATGTTCTCGCATATCGACCACTTGAGTCTCTCGAGCTCGCCTCCGCTAATAAAGCAGGGCCTCCCGACATTATCCGTAGTCGCTTCTCCTTGAGTGTCTTCCTCCTTAAGACCACTTTGAATTGTCGCATCTAGCGGATCTTGTGAACCTATCTCTGGCGTGATGTCTCCCACCACGGGTTCAATGTGATCAATGAATTCCACGACCTCAATATCAATAGTGATGCCCATGGCCTGAAGATGTTGAAGGTCACCGCCTCGCCGTCGAATTCACATGATAACTTGCTCGTGTCGCAATTAATCCTAGTTCGGCCGTCTTCATGAATGGTCGACCCATGAGCATAATCGAGGATTTGTTGCCCATCGTGCCCATATCCGTAACGTAGAAGTCCGCCGGAAATATGAGTTCCTCCACTTGACCAATACGCCTTCGATGATTCCTTCTCGATGACGCTGACCTGCTTGCTAATCAATAACCACCGTGTCGCTTCGTGGTTCCCACTTTTAATTCTAAACATTGACAAGGGCATGACGCTTATAGATGCCCCCAACCAAGATGCCCTTTCGATCCTCAGATTGCGATATTACTGAATGAAAACATCCTGGATCTCCACACTTCTCGCACTTTCACTGTAGGGACTACGGATACATTCTCTCCCACTGGAATTTTACATCATCTTTGTTTTACCTTTCTCGCACAATTCTTTTCATGAACTTTGCCCATTTCAAAGATCGTGCCTGAGTAGTGATAAGCGGTATATTAATTTCCACCTTCTCAAGACGCGATACATCTCACTCATTTCTTCCTCTCTCATGTTCTCGGCCAATCGCTTTGAAAAGGAGGTAAACCTTAGATTTGGTTTGACATAGGTCGGCTCAATGATTGAATCTTCTTTTCCGCCTTTTCCTCGCGCTCCACTTGATCATCGCCGCTCGACCAATGTGTTCTATGAGATCTTCCACTTCGTGCATGTCTCAAGGCGTCCTTAGGCATGAAAACTTTCTCTCGCGCTTTCTTCCCACTTCTCGTGGCTACAAAGATTCGGTTGGCTAACTCGCTTACCTCTATTTGTGGAGGTAAATTTTCGCTTCTTCTCAAGACGTGTTACGGCGATCACAATTGGGAAACTTGGTTCCCAAGGCCTCGAGGGCTCCCTTGTCTCGACCTTGAATTTCTCGCTCTCTTGTTGAGCCTTCACATTCTCTCGCCATAGTATGCACAAGTCACCAACGATGGCCCACCGCTATGGTCACCCGACTATTCATGCATCGCTGTTGTTGTCCCCGCCTCCATACCGCTTGTTGTTGTCCCGCCTTTGCCGGTTGTTAGACCACCAAATTTTGGTGGTTCCTCCATCCCGGGTTGTAGGTCCGGGAGTTTGATCATATCTCCTCTCGTCGTATTGCCCATTACCATTCTCGACCCACTGCATTGACTTCTTCTTCTTCAAAAAGGGTGGGGCATTGATCCGTGTGATGTGTCACGGCCGCGCAAATTTGGCAAACTTTAGCTTTCTTTTGCCCTGGCCCCGTGTTGGTTATGAACTTGTCGAACAAAGTTGCAAAGTTTATCCACTTTGTCTCCACGGTTGAAGAAGTAGCGCGGCTTGCCTCTAACTTCTCCTCCTTCATCTCTGCTTTCTTCGGCCATCTCGCCCAATGCCTAAAGGCCTCACTGGAACTTTATTCATTATCGATCCTCCACAAGCTGCATTCACCCAAATTTTCTCACTTGCCTTAACCCGCCATGAAATATTGGATTAGATCATGGTCTGAATTGATGTTGAGGCATTTCACCGCAACTGCTTAAACCTTCCCCAAGAATCATAAAAGGTTTCCGTGCCCATTTTGATGCCGCTATCCTTTTCTCATATTCGAATGCGGCGCGTGAAAGTACTCCTCGAGGAACTTCGTGCGGTTGTGCCCAAGTGGTCACACTTCCCGGCAAGGTGTAGAGCCATTCTCTTGCCCCATCATGCAGAGAAGGGGAACGATACTAATCTCACATACTCCCCAAGGTTTTCATTGGCGCGGATAGTCCCACACGCCATCTCAAGTCTTGTAATGTTTTGTGGATCCTCCCCGCATGTCATCAATCGGGAGGATCCGACGAAGGAATGCTTCATCTCCCAAAGGCTATTGATCGCTGGCAAAGTGATGCCCGCTGGCCTCGTGTTCGTTGTTGGGAACACCATTTCAATGTTCGCTTCTACTGCGGTTGTTCACCCATCGATTGCCTCCGGGTTCTCTTCTCGATTAGCCGCCTTGCGCTTGTCGTGTTCTCCGCATCGCCGCTTCCTCCGCCTTGCGTGCTTTTCGATCTCGTGATCGCATAAAAGTCCTCCGCTCTTCCCGCAAGGTTAGGTCGTAGCATACAATAAAGAAAGCAATATAAACTCAAGAAATAGAGATACTACCGAATGCACACCTCCCCAGAACGGCGCCAATTCGACATGCCGCCGCTTAGCTGCTCAAAATAAATTTATAACCTATTGCCCATCACGCGCGTAGCCGATAAGTATAGGTCGATCCCATGAGGAGTTGGTGTAGCAATCTCGATGTCACGATGTCACTTAAAAGGACGAGAGTGGTGTAATTATCTTAATCACTATAGGTAGACTAAAATAACCTCAAACAAACTCAAAGGAATATCAAATAATAAGACGAGTCCGGCTTGGGCAACAACTTCGTGAAGACGATTAACACTCGGTCATAGGCGCAAAGGTTTTCTACATGACATGCATCAACCGGTTATAAGAGACATACGTCGTGACCTCGTTGTCACGCCACGCCCACGACGCACCCCTCCAAGTCTATCCTTTCTGTAAAGAAGGCAAGGACACCCTATGCAAACTATCTAACCCGTAATGCCCACGCACGAGGACACCTCAAGACATGCAAGCCTTCAGCAAATAAGTATGATCTAGATGGATCGGGTATTGGCAGAGGCAATGCTAGGACTACTCAAACTCGCCCACACCAACAGACTATTTGGGGTGCGGACACCCGACACCTTAATCCAATTATTACTTGCAACCTCCTTACCCACTATGTTATTTGCAACCAACACACCGAGTTTGGTTGTTATATAATGCCCAGACCTAGTGCTTCGAACACACGCATGCAAATCGTAATGCCCTACTTAGACCTCTCGAGTTATATTAATCACCCCTAAATCCTAAGTACGATTTAAAAGGATTGTAACTCTAAACAGGATAATTATACAGGAGATTCTTTTAACAATAAACTCAGAAACATATGTCAAGTATATTCTCGACTTTAGTACATAAATTTAGGTTCTTGCAATGAAGACATGTGATAAGTACATATGACGATGTACTATCAAGGTATAAACTTTTCAATGACAATAATCCTATTGCTCAACACCGCCCATCCATCATCCGCTCAACCCGCACATTTAAAACAAACATGCAGGGTCGAGTACAAGAATGCACTCAAGGACTCATGCCAAAACATTTTATCATTTGTAGATTACATCGCCACATCATGGTAAGACACAAGGGTTTTAGTTGAAATGCCTTGTGCTTACTAAAATCATTTTCATCATTTCTCAAAATCATCGCCTGGCCAGGCATTTTTCTGGTGTGTATGATCCATATCCCTTAACATCCTTTCATCATATCATCATAGTCGAACGTCGTGAAGGAGGCCTCCCTCTACGACGCCGCGACCGCCGTGAATTGTCCTTACAAAGACACAAATACCTTAGTGTACACGTTAATCCTAGCTGTATTGTCCTTCCAAAGATAGATCCGATATCGATTTCATTCATAAGTCGGGAGCGACCCAACACATTCATATCATTCATATCATTCATTCCATGGATAGGATACATACACAAAACATAAACATTTTTGGTGTAATCTTGTAAACATTTTATCAACAAATGAAATAAGCATCGAATAAATATTTCAATAGCATTTTATTTTTTGAGTAGAGTAAAGCCCACCGGACCGCCGATTGTCTAAATCGATTGAATGCAAGCCCCAGCTTAGCCTATCTATTCCTCGGCCTCGAGGTTTTGGAGTTGAAATATCCATCGGGTCTTAGAACCCATATTTCTACTTTAGTGTATATCATGGTATGATATACACTCAATTGAGCATGTAGGAACACCTAGTCAAATACCTCACGCTAAGGCACGCCGTGAAAATATCGTATCATGATGTTTTATCATAATTGCACATCTTATAATGTTCTATCGCACTTTGCACATAACATAATGAATGCATCAATTACTAGCATGTTAGTCACATAAGGCATATTTCACATAGGGGAGTTCTACACTTAGTCAAATTTCAAGTGTTTGAAAATCAGAAAACAGTTTAAAATTAACCCAAGTGACGACTTTGACGATTCATAACTCTCGATTCAAAATACGATGGTCGCACAAAGATACATTCTGAAACCTCTAAACATGTACTACAAGTTCTAAGAAGGAATTAAATCCAAAAGAGTCGTGGTTTTGGAGATATAGGGTCTCAAAGTGGGCAACTCAAACTGACTTCTATACTTAGAAAATTTTTCAGAATTTCCAGTTTTAGCTTAACGACGAGGGGTTTTGCGAGGCTCGTAACTTTTGACTCACAATGCCAAAATGACTGCAGGCTACCAATTTCGAAACCTTGTAACAAGAACTACATGTTTCATGAAGACCATACTGAAGATATCTGATGCATCGAGAAATACATAAGCCCAAAGTTGACTAGTTGGAAAGGACAACATTCAAGTAGGTGACTTTGGGTCAGTGAAAGGTATACCTATAAAACTTGGTTTGAGATCAAACTTTCCAGATCACAACTAGACATGGTAAGGAACATTTCTTATGAAGAAACCAAAGTCAAAATCGGACTACAAACGGCTTGAACATCTCACGTAAAAGTCGTATACACTAACAGTTGATTAACATAGAAATTTACTAAGGCAGTTTGTCCAAAAAGGCTTACTGTAATGCGTCAACTTTAAAAATTCACCGTGAGTTCATTATAAGGAATCTGGGAATGCAACCAATCATATTGAAAATCCACTTAAGTCTAGTTTAATCCAGAAAAAGCCTCACTCAATGATTCACAATAGATTGGGAGATAAAAATATTTTACCACAAGCTATCGCTACAGTGACAGTTTTGTGCAGTTAGCTTGTAAAATCTGGAATAAATAGTAAACATCTTTAGAAAATTCTGAAAATTTACATACATCTTCTAGACATGCTTAATTATTCTTATGCCAAATTTTATAGTTTTATCACTAGCCAAACTCAAAACGAAAGCCACGGACCGTGGGTGATGGACAAGGCAGTTTCACAGATTTGTGCAATGCTTTTGAAAAACAATTAAAATAGCAAATCAAGTTGGATGGACTTGAAATTTTACAGAGGCATACTAGACACATATAATTTCAACATATTAAAATTCACAATCATCGGACCACTGTAACTTAGTCTATTAATTTTATAAAATCACTGTTCGTCCAGATCAACAACATGCAATCACCTATACTTATAAATCTAGCACATTCAAGCATATATGTGCACATGCATGTATGTAGCTCCAACACTATTGAGTCCAAGGTTTAGATTCTTCACCTTGGACAGGATGTATGAAGCTAGAAAAGCCAAGTGGAGTGGATCGAGTTTGCGGCCATCGCCACCTTGACTTGGCCGTGAACTTGGCGATGAGCATCCCGTCGAGAGAGGTGGCTTGAGCTATCTCTTACATGGTGGAATGGGGCTGTTCTTGGAGCAAGGAGAGAGAGGAGAGGAGGGGGGGGTGAGAATGACTGAAGTTTGGGGAGTTTATGGTGGTATGTGTGTGTGCTTATGGGTGACAATTGTCACCCTTAATACATGCATAGTCGACACCACACACACTTCTACCTACACACCACACACATGCACGAAAATTATACAAGTATATATACATATATATCTGATTTTAATGTTTAGTTAGGCTTTTAATTAATCCAATGTCACTTAGATACATGTAATAGGAAAATCAACAAGATAAACTTGTATACATAAGTATAGTTTTCGCTATTACATTATGCCAATGGGTCAATTTTATTTTCCATGCCAAACATTGATATATGTTATAACATATAGTTTAGATGATAATTAATATCATAGGATAAATTAATGGCATCATTTTATGCGATAAAAACCGAGTTCGAAAATTGTGGTTTTCGAACGCTTGAAAAAAATTGGTCACTATCAAATCTTGATGATCTAGCATTGATTTAATGCTAAATAATACTGTAATTACATATAATAATCATAGGAAATTAATTTCTATAATTCCTTGATCATTAAACTCACTTTTCAATTCGCTCTAAACGTTAACGCTTGAAAACGCTTTCAAAACGTTCATTATCGACTCATCTCGAAATGGTCGTAATAAAGTCGTAATCACTTTATTAAATTATTCCATTAATAATGGAATTTAATTCTAAGCTTAATTGCTTAGAAAATATCATGAAATTTTAACTATCGATACGCGAATCGACGTTAAAATAATACCGCCGATACACTTTATAACTTTCTATTCCTTAATTCACAAATCTCGTGAATATAAAATAGAATTCATTCCTTCAGAAACAATCGAAATCATTATTCGATATCTTATCGATTGAATAACTCAAAAAACTCTAATTTACGGTTTTAAATACCGTAATTAGCATTTAAATCATGGATATTACATCCTACCCCTTAAAAGAAATTTCGTCCCAAATTTGCATACCTCATAAAGTATGGGTATCTTAACATCATAACATCATAACTTTCCACGTGCTTTCATTTTGTCCATGGTTTTTCCATCGATTTTCATTAAAAGACCCAAACTTGCTTCTTTAATCGCTGAATCGCACGATCAAATTAGTCGAGATTTTCATCATAACTCATTTGAGTAAGAGGTCACATCATCATGTCGGTTTACGAGAATTGGGTCATTTTCGTATTTCAATAATCACGACACGTGAAAACATTTCGCACTTTCCCCAAATGTGGTGGAAGTACTGCTATAGCTACTAGTTTATCATTGTTAGGAGCTCGTAAGGTCCTATAAAACGTGATCTAATCATTCTTTGTATCTAATCCTTATAATTTCTCTAGATGGAGAAATCTTAAGAAATTTTAATTCCGCATTTAAAATGCAGCTCAAAATTACGCGACGTCAGTAAGACTTTTGTCGTGTCCCGAGCTTTTCTTATTCTTTGCCTTATCAGCGATATCTTAGTCGCTTCCTTTACGACGCCGACCTTATACCTTCTCTCACCTACTTTATTACAATAAAGTGGTGGTCGATACTTTTTTTCAAAGACAATGCCTCATAAGGCTATATTAATCGTTGTTTGACAGCTACGGTCGTACATAAACTTAACAAGTGGTACAATAAGTTCCCACCGATACCTTGGTTTATCATTTGTTCTATCGTATCCTTAAACATTCATACTGTCCTTTTGATTGTCCTTCTGCCTATGAGTGGACATATATGTTAAGGCTCAATCTCGTATCTAACTCCTTTTTATGAGTTAGTTCAAAATCTAGGGGTACTCTTGGTGTCTCTATCTGAAGCGATAGGTTCTGGTACTCCTTGTAAATATAAAATTTCCTTTTTGTATAACTGAGTTAACTTATTGGATCTACGAGTCATCTGAATAGGCAGAGTCAAACATAATTGGTGAGTCATTTCACTATTACCCATATATCGTTGTCGCTTCTTTACGACTTTGGTAAAATCATTATAAGATCTATTTCTATATCATTCTATTTTCATTCGTGTAGTTCTAGAGATTATACTCTTTATAAGGCCTTTGATACAATGCCTTTACTTATTGGTAACCGAGACACCGCCGACAATCATGGTTACATCTCATTTCATTCCTTCCTATCTAACTTTTCTCATAAATCATAATACATCTTAATAATGCCTGGTTGGCGGTATGAGAAGGATCATGAAATTCATTCTCGGTTTCATTTCTAAGCTTATTATTGCTTGAAATATATGTATATATCTCTTTTTAGACAATAACATTGTCCAACGCCCCTAAAATTCTTCACTCTTCATTCCTTATCTTAATTCGTATTCTATTCCCATCTTCATTCTCTTTTTTTAGTCATATTTCACCTTGGTTGGGGAATACTACTTACATTCGCCCTCGATTTCCGACTATTTCGCTCGCTTTCTTAACCTTTCCAATGAGTTTTCCTTTTCTATAAGGACATACCATGATTTAGACTGAATTTTATATCTTAGGCATTAGATTCTACATTAACCTGCTCATAGGTGATCATTTATCATATTTATAATCTTTACCGATTCGAGCCATCTTTTCTATCCTGTATCCAAATTTCTTTGCTCAAGAATAAGTTCAAACTTTGTAAATTGTGAAGGGTTCTTAATTTATCGTTATAGAGTGAAATTTCCAAGACTTCGTATTTATACCATCGTTACTATTTCAAGTCATGAGTTGGGAAATTATATTCATGTGGCCTAAGTCATTGTGATGCATAAGTTATTATCTTTCTCATATTAATACATAGCCTTTCTTTCATTAATCCATGTAATTTTGATTCTATTTTGGGGTAACTATCTTATTGGTCTTCATACCTTAGAGAGTTCTTAATGGATCTCTAATAGTAGTTAATCAATCTATAAAATTCTCGATCTTATTTTAGGTCATCGACGCCTTTCATCTTTAATTGTTTTGTCCTTTGTCGATTTACATTGTTTTCTTCTAAAGACACTATGTGCCCGAGGAATATTTCTTTTGTCGAAATTTACAAACTCAGATTGCAAAATTTTGCCCTCTCTTAAAAGTCGTAAGACAAATTCTTCGATTTTCTTTATGTTCTTTCTCGTCCTTTGAATAGATAAGAACATCATCCATGAGGATTGAGATAAAATTATCTGTATGTGTGAAACACTGATTTTTGAGGTTCATGAATGTGGTGGTGCATTGTTAGTCCGAATGGCGAACTATTATCTCATAGTAACCATATCTTATTCGAACAATTCATTTCGTATTTCGATACCATTCTTCAAGACCATATAATATTACATCATAATGCCTCAGCGAGGACTTTTCATACATTACTTACGAGGGTCGGTTCACCGAAATGATCGATTACAAGGCGCCTAGCTCTTTTACACTCAAAACTTTGACACTTCTTCACCATATTCATAAACTCTTCCAAACCACGCTTATTTTACATATTATAATCACATCATTTTCATCATAAACCATTATTTACATATAAGTCTCATAGATCCTAAGATTCTATGTCTTGAGTGACCTTTGTCGAGTCGCATTCTCCCTCGAAACTTGCCTTCTCCAAGCACGCTTTTGTTTTCATACTCCCGACGATCATTCTCTTCGAGAGCCGTGGTCAAGCCGCCCCGCTTCTTCTTCAATACTAGAAGTTGGTGTTACTTTTATCGTAAGTATGGTCAGGTTGGTAGCGGTAATTCTCCTAATCCGCGAGGGCGATAAGATTTTGTCCTTTCGCCCTTCTCGCCTCTTTCTCGTACCATTGATGGCACAGACGGGCGCGCTCGAACATCGTGGTACAACCATTCCTTTATACCGCGCGTGTAACTTGCCGAGGTCCAGACAAGTACTCTGAGGTGTCGCTCCTCACGCATTATATGTATACTTAAGCTCGCTGACAAATCCTCGTAAGTCCGTCTGTGCTTTGAATTTTTATCATGGAGAAAATATTCTCGATACTTCCTTTGCAAAATTCTTCCAATCTGCTGGCAAATGATGATACGTCGTTGGATACCATCCTCATTTGACACTCTATAGTTACGAGTATCCATCCGTAGGTGCAAAAATTTCTCCAAACTGCTCTAAATTCATTCCTAGTTCATATTAAAAGAGCCGATATGCTCGTGTGAGTTATAACCTTGTAGGCCTTGGGGTTAACTCCTTTTTTTACGCCGACCCTTTTTCTCGCCATCCAGAAACATATAGTTCTAGATGAGTCCGACTTAAATTAAGCAATGGAGGAATTTTTAATAAGAAGGATCTCTTAATGAATTATACACCTTAAGACGATATAACCTGTAGACTACTTGTGACACGACTCATGACACTTATCTTAATACTCATTTTACGCTTTACATCTTCAACAGATGTTGCCTTAAAGATATTCGCATAGGCGAACAAAGGGTACCGATATTCTGTCGTAAAACCTCTAACGAAAAGGCTAGGCCTGTGTCACTAATCACATGAATGACACCCATTTCAAACTTTGTTCTAAAATTATATCTACGCTCCACATAGATATAATGATCCAAATCATCGATAGAACTTTAGGCGATTCTAGGTTCAATTCGAGCTTAAGTAACACTTATGATGGTCATAATTCTCGTGATAGGTAAGGAGATTTTCATTTCGATTCGCTTACCGAGTTGGGTTCTATCGCTTCTACGCATACTTGTGCGATGTCAAAAGCGAAGCACCTAAATCGAACAAAATCTTATGGGTATTCGAGAGAATTTTTCCTCATACCTATTCTCGCCTTTCGTTCTGCTTTGTTCTGCTTTCGCGATGCGAGGTATAGGCTTTGGTCTACGGTGTTCCGCTTATTCAAGTAAATGTCTATTTCATATGTCATTGTCCTTTCCATCGGGACATTATGTTCCTCATATGGTCTTCTGTCATTTCATTCACCCTATACTTCTCGTATCCGTATCGTTATGCTTTTACCAATAGCATTCGTGGTTAGGTCTACATCAACCTATCCTTTGATATTGATATATTTCAATAATGAAATCTTATCGTAGAGATCGCCATGTTCTATCACTATCATTCATTCCTAATCCAAGATGAATGATTAAATTCCTTTTTTTCACTTTATCGATCTTAGAGTATATTTCATATATTCTTACTTTAAACTCTTTCCGAGAAGTCCTCAGACCGCCTTTAGCGCCATCGCTTGTAATATCCCTTTTGATATAGTCATTTCTTCTTAATCTTTTATTGATTCATCGTGCAATTTCGCATAAGATAAAATCTTTGTCCACTAGGACGATTATACTTTTACCTCGACGCCAAAAATCTTTACCATTTTCTCGACATTCAATGAATGCTTCATTCCCATGTCCGAGATACTTAATATCCCACTTTATTGATCGTCGCAAAAGTATGAGGGATAATCTTTCCAATTGATTTACCTTAAAGTCCCTCAATGAGAATCTCTTTCGTGTTCTCTCGACGATTTCTTTTGCAAGATCTATAGAAGCTATCTTGCTTGTTAACTATTAAGTTACACAAGACAAGCGCTTCGTGTCATTATAACTTAGAGTATTAAGATTTATTTCAAAATAATGAATCTATTTCTTAATCCGCTTTTTTACTTCAAGGAATTACCTTACTTATCAAGTCATAACATCTCCGAGGCTTATATCATATCATGAACTATCTACTTGTATAGTTCGTAATTTCTTCCGCTATTTTCGACTTTTGTCCATTTTCTCGAGCATGGTATCCGAAAGTAATCTTACTTTCATATACTTCTGTTCCCACTTTCGTGACTAGAACCGCTATCATTGTCATATAGCTTGGTATGGTAATACATCCGTACACCATAACTTAAAATCTAAGCATCTCATTACCATGTTTCGACTTTGAGATATTTCCTCCATACTTGATTTACATGCTAGGATATCCTAGCTATTCACACATCTCAATGATTATGATCTCTAAATCTTATTATCATTCGTCCAACCAAGTTTCAATTATTGAATCGATTATGCTCAAGCATAATCTCATTGATTGAGGTATAAGGCGAAAGATCTATTTTCTGGGATGCTATCACTTCTTTATATATATATATATTCTTTGAAAAGAATATCTTGTATGCATCTTCATTCTTTTTAAACATGTCCAACCTACTAACGAGGTTTCAAGGACATCCAACTATCTTAAAGATAAGTTGTAATCGCTCTCGTCATGACATAATAAGGGAAATTAATATCCCACATATATCATATACTTTTCTTTACTTTTACTCTTTGCATTCAATGCTAAAGAGTATCTTATTCATAACTTTGTTATCATAACAATGGTATGATGGTATAACTTCATCGTTATCATTCTTTGTTAACCCCATCAAGGGTCATCACATCATGTGTGCCATAGGAAGAATATCTCGTCTCATCGAGATTTTCTTTACATCATAATTTCTTGATGTCTATCACTTTACCGATCTGAAACTTTTAGGTGACTGAGATAAGTCAACCTATTTCATGCCCGACATTTATCGCTTTACTAATTCGCCTTAGGTGACAAGGTAAGTCAACTTTCATCTTACTTGATGGTTTCAAGAGTCGAGAAGAAATTATCACGACTACTTACAGAGGTACCGCCTCACCCATCAAGATAACATCTTTTCAATATTTGAATCAATATGCTCTTTGATCAAGAAATGGGATCTAGGTCCAAGACCGTAATGACGACTCATCGAGATTTCTTTGGTCATATGGGCTGGCTGCACCATCACAATCATATTCTCACCACACAAGGCTTTGGGTTCAAAAGGACACTTTGTAAATTTTGAGTTGAAGTTTTCTTAAGAAGTGAGAAACTCGAATGATTTCTCAATTGAACTAGTCATGAGTTAAACTCAACGATGTAAATTGGGTAACGAATAGAATTTTGAAAACTCATATACCCGTAATAGGTTATCAATAAAGGTTCTCATGTGTGTCGTGGCTCCACCGGTATTATCGAAATCTTACTTTCTTTATAAAATTCTAAGGTCCAGATCATACTATAACGTTTACTCTATACGATCATAGATCTAACTTCAACTGATTCTCGTGAATTCTGGAGTAGGAATCAGGAATTTGGTCCTTCATAAGAAATGAAGTTCAGTGCATTAGGGACACGTAGGCGAAAACCATACGTAAATCGGAGTTCACACGATCGAGAACTAGTCAAAACAAAATCACTGCGCAGTGCAGGAAAAATTTACGCGCGCTCGTGCCGAGGTCATAAGCAATGCCGACGCCAAGGTCGTGCACGCCGTTATCAATGCCGAGGTAGTACAGAGTCATACCGATGCCGAGGTCGTACAGGCTACCAAAGTCGACATGTCAAAGTCGATGTTACAAATTCCCGAAGTCAAAGTCGACAGTCGCACATGCCGAGGTCGAACAATTTCGCATAATCTTTTGCTTTTCTTTTCGACACTCAAGATGGAATGAAATTCTCAAATCCATCGCTACCCTTGTTCTTGTAATTGAAGGAAGTTCTTACTTCTATGTTCTTTCGTAAAAAGGATCATGCGCCTTATAAAGTCTACGCTCGTGAACTAGCATGCTCATCATCATAATCAACTTTGAGATTGAAGTAAAACTTCAATATTCCTACGTAGCTCATTTGTACAAGACGTATTTCGTTGAATTTAAAGAATTCAACATATCATATTTGACAAATCAATGTCCAATCTCAATCATTTTAAAACATGAATAACATAACATTGTTCATAACAATGAACCCTTATCAATTCCGTGAATTCAAACATTTCATCTTCGCATATCGTACCAAAACTTTCTCATATCATTGTCATCATCTTTCTTATATCTTCCTTCCTTTCATAACTTTCTTGACAAATCATTTGTCATAACATTCATTCTCAACCTTTCTCATAGCTTTCATTTCTTTTGAAAGATCATATCAATCATCATCCACTTCACAACATAATATTTCATTTGCAACATTTGCAATAACTTCCACCTTAAATAAATTCACATAACTTTCATTTCACTTGAAAAATTATTTCACTTTCACACTTTTCGCTTCAAAACCGAGAAAATCATTTATCTATCATAAATCAAATCTTTAAGTTTTCCTTAAATATGCAATCCCATACCGCATATTGTGGGAATCTCTTTACTTCAAAACTTTTAAAGAAAACATTTCCATCCTTTTTCACTTTCAAACTCGAAAATTTTCAAAACTTTGAAAATCATTTACCTCATTCCAACTGAGCTTGATGTGATGGAGTGTTGAGCATTGTCACCGATCTCTAGAAGTCTAATGACTCAATCTAGACTTAACCTTAAAGAAGATTTTGGGTTCAAGAGCGAACCGCCTCGATACCACTGTCACAAATTTCCTAAATCCTAAGTACGATTTAAAAGGATTGTAACTCTAAACAGGATAATTATACAGGAGATTCTTTTAACAATAAACTCAGAAACATATGTCAAGTATATTCTCGACTTTAGTACATAAATTTAGGTTCTTGCAATGAAGACATGTGATAAGTACATATGACGATGTACTATCAAGGTATAAACTTTTCAAATGACAATAATCCTATTGCTCAACACCGCCCATCCATCATCTCGCTCAACCCGCACATTTAAAACAAACATGCAGTGGTCGAGTACAAGAATGCACTCAGGGACTCATGCCAAAACATTTTATCATTTGAAGATTACACTGCCACATCATGGTAAGACACAAGGGTTTTAGTTGAAATGCCTTGTGCTTACTAAAATCATTTTCATCATTTCTCAAAATCATCGCCTGGCCAGGCATTTTTCTGGTGTGTATGATCCATATCCCTTAACATCCTTTCATCATATCATCATAGTCGAACGTCGTGAAGGAGGCCTCCTCACGACGCCGCGACCGCCGTGAATTGTCCTTACAAAGACACAAATACCTTAGTGTACACGTTAATCCTAGCTGTATTGTCCTTCCAAAGATAGATCCGATATCGATTTCATTCATAAGTTGGGAGCGACCCAACACATTCATATCATTCATATCATTCATTCCGGATAGGATACATACACAAAACATAAACATTTTCGCGTGTAATCTTGTAAACATTTTATCAACAGTTGAAATAAGCATCGAAATAAATATTTCAATAGCATTTTATTTTTGAGTAGAGTAAAGCCCACCGGACCGTCGATTGTCTAAATCGATTGAATGCAAGCCCCAGCTTAGCCTATCTATTCCTCGGCCTCGAGGTTTTGGAGTTGAAATATCCATCGGGTCTTAGAACCCATATTTCTACTTTAGTGTATATCATGGTATGATATACACTCAATTGAGCATGTAGGAAGACCTAGTCAAATACCTCACGCTAAGGCACGCCCCGTAAAAATATCGTATCATGATGTTTTATCATAATTGCACATCTTATAATGTTCTATCGCACTTTGCGACATAACATAATGAATGCATCAATTACTAGCATGTTAGTCACATAAGGCATATTTCACATAGGGTTTTCTACACTTAGTCAAATTTTAAGTGTTTGAAAATCAGCAAAACAGCTTAAAATTAACCCAAGTGACATACTTTGACGATTCATAACTCTCGATTCAAAATACGTATGGTCGCACAAAGATACATTCTGGAAACCTCTAAACATGTACTACAAGTTCTAAGAAGGAATTAAATCCAAAAGAGTCGTGGTTTTGGAGATATAGGGTCTCAAAGTGGGCAACTCAAACTGACTTCTATACTTAGAAATTTTTCATAATTTCCAGTTTTAGCTTAACGACGAGGGTTTTATGAGGCTCGTAACTTTGACTCACAATGCCAAAATGACTGCAGGCTACCAATTTCAAAACCTTGTAACAAGAACTACATGTTTCATGAAGACCATACTGAAAATATCTGATGCATCGAGAAATACATAAGCCCAAAGTTGACTAGTTGGAAAGGACAACATTCAAGTAGGTGACTTTGGGTCAGTGAAAGGTATACCTATAAAACTTGGTTTGAGATCAAACTTTCCAGATCACAACTAGACATGGTAAGGAACATTTCTTATGAAGAAACCAAAGTCAAAATCGGACTACAAACGGCTTGAACATCTCACGTAAAAGTCGTACACGAACAGTTGATTAACATAGAAATTTACTAAGGCAGTTTGTCCAAAAAGGCTTACTGTAATGCGTCAACTTTAAAAATTCACCGTGAGTTCATTATAAGGAATCTGGGAATGCAACCAATCATATTGAAAAGCCACTTAAGTCTAGTTTAATCCAGAAAAAGCCTCACTCAATGATTCACAATAGATTGGGAGATAAAAATATTTTACCACAAGCTATCGCTACAGTGACAGTTTTGTGCAGTTAGCTTGTAAAATCTGGAATAAATAGTAAACATCTTTAGAAAATTCTGAAAATTTACATACATCTTCTAGACATGCTGAATTATGTTTATGCCAAATTTTAGAGTTTTAAAATTAGCCAAACTCAAAACGAAAGTCATGGACCGTGGGTGATGAACACGGCAATTTCATAGATTTGTGCAGTGTTTTTGAAAAATACAATTAAAATAGCAAATCAAGTTGGATGGACTTGAAATTTTACAGAGGCATACTAGACACATATAATTTCAACATATTAAAATTCACAATCATCGGACCACTGTAACTTAGTCTATTAATTTTATAGAATCACTGTTCGTCCAGATCAACAACATGCAATCACCTATACTTATAAATCTAGCACATTCAAGCATATATGTGCACATGCATGTATGTAGCTCCAACACTATTGAGTCCAAGGTTTAGATTCTTCACCTTGGACAGGATGTATGAAGCTAGAAAAGCCAAGTGGAGTGGATCGAGTTTGGTGGCCATCGGCCACCTTGACTTGGCCGTGAACTTGGCGATGAGCATCCCGTCGAGAGAGGTGGCTTGAGCTATCTCTTACATGGTGGAATGGGGCTGTTCTTGGAGTAAGGAGAGGAGAGAGAGAGGAGGAGAGGAGGGAGTGAGAATGGCTGAAGTTTGGGGAAAGTATGGTGGTAGTGGGTGCTTATGGGTGACAATTGTCACCCTTAATACATGCATAGTTGACACCACACACACTTCTACCTACACACCACACACATGCACGAAAATTATACAAGTATATATACATATATAACTGATTTTAATGTTTAGTTAGGCTTTTAATTAATCCAATGTCACTTAGATACATGTAATAGGAAAATCAACAAGATAAACTTGTATACATAAGTGTATAGTTTTCGCTATTACATTATGCCAATGGGTCCAATTTTATTTTCCATGCCAAACATTGATATATGTTATAACATATAGTTTAGATGATAATTAATATCATAGGATAAATTAATGGCATCATTTTATGCGATAAAACCGAGTTCGAAAATTGTGGTTTTCGAACGCTTGAAAAAAATTGGTCACTATCAAATCTTGATGATCTAGCATTGATTTAATGCTAAATAATACTGTAATTACATATAATAATCATAGGAAATTAATTTCTATAATTCCTTGATCAATAAATTCACTTTTCGCTTGCCTCTAAACGTTAACGCTTGAAAACGCTTCAAAACGCTAATTATCGACTCATCTCGAAATGGTCGTAATAAAGTCGTAATCACTTTATTAAATTATTCCATTAATAATGGAATTTAATTCTAAGCTTAATTGCTTAGAAAATTTCATGAAATTTTAACTATCGATACGAAATCGACGTTAAAGAAAATACTACCGATACACTTTATAACTTCTATTCCTTAATTCACAAATCTCGTGAATATAAAATAGAATTCATTCCTTCAAACAATCGAAATCATTATTCGATATCTTATCGGATTGAATAACTCAATAAACTCTAATTTACGGGTTTTAAATACCGTAATTAGCATCTAATTCATGGGTATTACATTGTCTGTCTTGCCTATTTCTCCCTCGCCTTGCCCCTCAGACTCAAAGGTGTCCTCTCGGACACAAAACACAACAAGAAAGACACAAAAGACTCGATCTAGACCTAGACAAGACACAGAAAAAGAGCACAAAACTTGGGCTCGTCAAGTATTTCACTTCGTCTCATCTTATATTTATGTGAATATCCATTCGGATAAAACATAATTTACCTTCAAAAGGGGACGCCCTTGCGAAGATGGCACATACAGATAACTCATTAACTTGAACGTCTACGTGCAATGCATACAGATTACTCATTAATTTGAACATCTACATGCAAGACATACAGATGACTCATTAAATTGAACATCTACATGCAAACGACGTCCAGATCGGATCTCGTCAATTTATACCCCTTTATTTGGGAAGATATACACTTCGGTAAACAGTCTAAATACATTTACGACTATAAACCAAGTCATAAGCTATATTTGTACCTCTCTAGGGGGAAAATATACACTTCGGTACAAAGTCTAAATACATTTATGACTACAAGCCAAGTCCTAAGCTATATACAAATCATTCGGGCTTCCGAGCTCCACTCCGCAAGGACACACTGAAGCTACACCAGTTCTGAACAAAATCTCCGGGTCGGCGATGAATACTGGGCGAACTCAAGGCCTTCAACCTACCAATAAGGTCGGCGCCGCGCGACCTACTCTGGGGCACTTCAACAGAGCAGAGGACCCGACCAAGGGCGCCCCGAACCGAGGTCAAACTGCGGCCCCTTGATCTTACCGCCCGGCCAGGGTTACGACCCCGCCCCCAACCCGCAGCCCTTCCTGCCGACTGGGGCCCTCGCCGCCCAGCCCCGACGGGGGCCCGACGGCGAGACGACATTCCAGACATGTCCGCTCCCATCGCGAAGCACCTCGGCATGGTCCATATAATCGCCGCCCGCCCCGACTTCTTCAACTCGCACGTCGGCAGGGTCGGCTGGAGTCTGACTACGGGGCTCGGGCATACGCCTTTCCTGGACGAGCTCGCATACCAAGACATTTGACCAAGCATCAAGGCGGTCTTTATAATTTTGTTGTCGACCCTCCTCGTCCTCAAAGACCATTCCCCGGCAAGCGTAAGTCGAGCTCGGTCCTCGCCTCGGTATAGTAATGCCACCAGATCGGTGGATCACCGCTTCATATTCAAAGATGCTCTCCGAGATCCGCGATCAACTTCTCTCGCACCACCGAGCCGCCTCACACCGCATCGTGGCCTTGAACGACGCCGGCAGAGACATCCGCTCACTGGACTTCCATATGGATGATTCTTAGCTTCAAGGCTTCGTTCTTCGCTGTAAGACGGCCACCTCGCTTGGCCCTCAGAATCGCCACCGACCGACGACGCCGAGCTACCGACCCCAACGACTAGGCTATCCATGCTGCAGAAATGCGGGTCACCGCCGATCGGCTCATCCAACAACACCTCCTCGCCCTTCTCACTAAGGCACTTCGGACTTCTTTCAGCTTGGTCAATAACTCATGATCGAGCCCAATATATTGCGAAGAAGAGTGCTAAAAACAAGGAAAACACATTCATTTCAAAAAGTGTATTTATTATTCACAAACGTGGAAATTTACAAGGCTTGGGATCCTAATGACCCTGTAATCAACCTATTACAAGGGCTCACGACCTCTGCCTCTGCTGGGCTGGCTGGTCTCTGCATCGGCTCCTCCCGCCGCCGACCTTCGGTGAGGTCCGAGCTCGCCCCACCTCCCCAACTCGCCCGCACTCGACGAGGAGTTCCCAAGCTCGTGATATTCGTCCTCCTCAGATTGGGTCACGGCCTCACCAGTAGAAGGGAGGTGGAGGCCGCCAAAGCCTCCAAAGACGGGAAGGAGCCCGCCTTGGCGATCACCCGAGCATAGTCCTTCTCCATCGTCCGAGGAGCGACCTTGACCCAACCATGCTTGACTTTGTCGAGTCGCATGGAAGCCGCCAAATCCTCCAAGTGGTCTCGACACCACCCGCCCCGAGAGCAAGGCCAGTCGAAAATAAAGAGGCTTTCTCCGACTGATGAGTTTGCCGGTGAAGGCCCTCAAGATCGGCCCTCGACCCACCAAGAGGCGCCCTCCTCGGCGAGCTTCTTCTTCGCCTCCGCCTCCTCTCGCGCCTCCTCAAGCTCGGCCCGAGCAACCTCCAATGCCTGTGCCTTCTTCGTGGCGGCCTCGCAGCAGCCCTCGCATCAAGATCCGCCTCGGCACCGCCACCGCAAAGATCAACATCCGCCTCGAGCAGCAGCGCCTCCTCAGCAGCCCGCTTCCTCTTCGATGCCTCATACCGAGACGCCTCGCAATGTACCCGCAATGTGCTGCAGCTCCCCATCACCGAACTCACTTCCCGAAATACAAAACAATCAAGAATACATCACAAAGGAGATATGATGAATATGGAAGAAACCCACCTTAGGGAAGGATATGGGGGAGCTAGAAGTCGGCACCTCGTACATGATCCTGGTATGGGTACCTCGGCTGAGTTGCCGTCACTAGCTTGCTCAGGTCGTCCACCACCACGGGCGCTCAAGCAGCTCGGTCCGCCGCGCTTTTTTCTGGGGCGCTGGCTCGTGAATGTGCAGGTGACGAGGCCGCCGCGGGCCTTACGTGGATCGAGTTTCACCGCACAACAAGAAAAATTTGTTAACACGACGACATCGGATATATAAGAAATAAGGAATAAGAGGGTGCCTCACCCGATCCAACCCCGATCCTCAAGGCTTCACCCATAGATGCTCGATCCGCATCGTCAGTCGCCCTCGGTGAAATCACAAGAAATTTCACCGAAATTGTTAAGCTCGTCCTCAAAGGCACCTGTGGCCTCGACCTTCACGCCCTTCATTTTTCCCAGCCCCACTGCACCTCTGATGCCCATCACCGTAAAAGAAATATCTATTTTGCCAATGGGACACTTTAGAGGCGGCAACACCTTGAAGGTATGCCTATGAGACAAGTAATATACACCTCCTATATTCTCGACACTAAAAATTGATCAAAACCTCGAAAGAGAACTCCTCATGAAGGCCATAACAAAGAGCCCTAACCCCACCACCGACCTAATGGAATTCGAGGTCACTTGAAATATGGGAATCTAGAAATACTCTGAATACTTAGAAAATTGGAGCCAAGGAAACCTAAGGCCAGCTCTCGTATGCCCACGATACGGTGACGAACCTCCTGAGGGCCATAGCCCTATCCCCGATTGCGGCAGCACCACCATGCCTCCGCGAATGTGATATTCCTTCGCCATCTTACACAGCTTCACCCACCGCGAGTCGACCTCGCATCCCTCACCCTATACCCATCCCAAACAGATGGTATCGCGGAACCTGGCGCTAATCCCCATCGACCTACCCAACAAAGCGTGACACATAATCCCTAATCTCGACATCACTATCGGGGTGGAGGACAACCGAAGTAACCGTAGCGAACGAGATGTTTCCATCGGAGAAGACAAGTAGAGGATGAAGAATACATACTTACTTTTTCAAAGTGAGAGAGATCGCTCCGTTAATCTAGTTCGAATTAAATTATGGAAAGCATCAAGGTTTTCTCTCTCAAGCAAATGAAGAATGAAATGAACAGCTTCCTTATACGGGCCTATTTATAGTACAAAGAGGCCCAAACCCGCCGTTTCAACTTCCCCGTGGCTAATCGCAATTTGATGCGGCAGACGCAAGCGACGTGTTTCGAGCGCCCACCAACCGCTCTGCGCAGATGACGGTCCTAGGACGCACCGACATGCCGGTCTAATCGCATAATCATCACTCGACTCGACCTCGGCATCGCCCTTCCAACTGACATCGCCATCCAACGCCGACGACTCGTGTCGGACCTTCAGATCAACCGGACGGATGTCGCCGTCCTGTGTCGGAACTCACGGACATCTCTGTCCAGATCGGACCTCGGAATTCTCCTGACCGACATCTCTGTCCAGGTCGAACATCGGAATCCTCCTGACCGACATCTCTATCCAGGTCGGACCTCGGCATTCTCCCGACAGACATCTCGTCTGTGTCGGACCTCGCACCCAACTTATGTATGTCGCCGCCTGTGTCGGACTCGGCACCCTCCCGACGGACACCTCTGCCCAACGCCAGCGACTCGATGCGATCCTCGACAAACCGTCCCACCAGAATGGCAGATCGCTTAACTCACCGGACCCGGCGAACCAATCAAACCCCGACATCAAAAGATTGAAATCCTTCGACAACAACCTCACCGAGCAACAACCACCTCGGCAAATACGCCTTCATCCCACCTCGGCATAGTTGTTACTCGACTATTCGGGGGCTATGATGGATATGGCCCAACCGCCAGCTCACCGGCAGCCCAAACGAGCCGGGCCTAACCTAATGAACGGCCCCACGCGGTTAAGCCTGAAGCCCAACATCTACACCCTGACCAAATCAAAGGAGATATTCAAGGAGCAAGATATGGAAGACGATATTCAAGGAGCAAGATATGGAAGACGATATTCAAGGATCAAGATATGGAAGGAGATCGGATCCCACAAATCAAGGGATCCAGTACATCTTTAGAGATCCACGAACGTGTATAAATAGGGGTTAAGTCGACGGTAGAAGGGTTAGCAACTATTAGAATACTAGAGAGCTTTTCAATACCTTCGTTGTAATCCTACATAGTGAAAGTATTGAGGAATCACTCCTCCGTGGACGTAGATCTTATTCTTGATCGAACCACGTAAAAGCCTCGATGTTCTTTACAGTTTTCATAAATCTCGCACACAAGATTTATCACATATCCTTTTTTTATTGCTAGCCCCTCCCAAAATTAAACTATACTAAGACTCTCATACATAATACATAGGATGTAATCCAGCGATTATTGTCAATTCAAAATTAACTCATTTATTACCGAACCAAGCTTCATCTTGATTATCAAAAATTTCAAATTTCTCGAATTTATTCGAATTTAGTAAGCCCACACAAACTTCCTAAATTTCAATATTCATTGTTTTTTTTTAGAATAAGTCATTTTCTATTCACAAAATATCACATAATTACTCAAAGTTATGTGTTAATAGGCAAAAATTCCCAAATGAGATAGTGGTATCATGAAATTACCCAAATTTATAGATACATGTGGTATATACCCATTTTGTAGTGAATGGTCGAAATTACCTTGTATATTTTGACAAGGCTTCCATGTTTTTCCGTGAGCAATGTCAAATGTTTTTTTGATAGAGAAACGTCAGTGATACAATTAATTTTACAGAGATTTTAGTAAATTATCAATCGGTATTACCAATCAATTTTATTAATTATCGATCGGAAATTATCCATCGGTTTATCATTTAATTGTTGATCGGTTTTTATTTTATTATCCATTTGTTTTTTTATTTAATTATGAATCGGGATGATCAATATTAAAATAATTAAAAATTTTAAACATCCAATTGTGAAATTGATCAAGATTATCCATTGGGATTAGCAATCGGGATTATCATTCGAGATTAAATATTGATCGGTTTCTTATTTCTTGACCTGTTTATCAATTTATTTTTCAGTTAATATTATCTATCAGGATTATCCATCAGGATGAGCAATCGGGATTATCCATCAGGATTATCCATCGGGATTAAATATTGATCGGTTTCTTATTTTTGACATGTTTATCAATTTATTTTTTAATTAAATAGTGTCTATTATGTGATATTTCACTGATATGATTTTGAAATATGATGATTGTAGTTTTATGACAGAAATATACTATGTTTCTTTTGGTGGAGCAAACGTCAGTATTGCAATTAATTTTGCACAATTTTATTGAATTATCAATCGGTTTTATTAATTAATGATCGGTATCCATCGATTTTTTCATTTAATTGTTGATCCGTATTTTATTTAATTATCGATCGATTTTTATTTAATTAGGATCAAGATTATTGATCGGGGATTATTAATTGGTATTAAAATAATTAAACTTTTTAAAAACCAATTGAATGCTGTCCAATCATGAAATTGATTGGGATTATGGATCGGGATTATCGATCTCTATCAAATATTGATCGTTTAATTTTATTTTATTTTTTTTACTTGTTTTTCAATTTATTTTTCTATTAATAGTATCTATAATGTGAAATTTCATTGATATTATTTGAAAATGATGTTTGTTGTATAGAAAATGCTAAATTAAATTATCAATTGTAAATATAAATTATAAATTTACAATAACGTAAATTAGAAAATGTAAATTATAATAGATTTAAATTATAAATTTACAATTGTCTACCGGTTTTTAATGTTGTTCTTTTTTAAAATAATAATTCATGTAATAATTCACGTTAAGTCTTACAATTCAAAATTAAAAAATCAGTAGATATTCGATAAAAATTTCGAAATGAAAAAATCGGTAAAGATACAATAAAACCGGTCAAAGATACAATAAACCGACGATCGATTTTATTGAATCTATATCGGAATTTTTTTTTACTTTTTTAATAACTATGATTTGATAATCTCGATTGATTTTTAATCATTTAAATGTGGTTTGTTTTTTTTCTATTCCCTCCGTCCATGATATATGGACTTAGTTATTGTCGGCACGGGTTTTAATAAATGCAATGAGTGTAAAGTGAGTGGAGAATGAGATCCACATAATAAAATATGTTATGTGAGTGAAAAATGTGGGTCATGGGTGATTTTTTTTGTAAATAAATGGGCTAAGTGTGGGTAAAGTGTTAACTTTTGGGGGGTCCATATCTATAAAAGGAAAGTGAATGAGTTTTTGGACGCACTCAAAATGTAATTAAATGAACAAATATGGTGGACGGATGTAGTATAACTTTTTCACGTTTGGATAAAATAATTTCTCTCTTTTTTTCAGCTTTGTGTCAGTCCTCGAAATTTGTTTTTTATAAAAAAAATTGAATTGATAGAGATATAATAGATAGTTTGAGTTTAGATGGGTATTTCTTACATCCTTTTATCAACTTAGATATATACTACATGTATATTATGAAGTTGGGTATAATAATTTTCCTCTCCAAAGTTATTTTAGTCTTTATGAAATAAAATTAATTAAAACTTAAAATACTTATTATTAATGGATGACAACATGCTTGTTCCTCTATTGTTATTGAAGATGATGAAGATGGAGAACAAATTGATTTTTTTTCTTATTAATTAAATACATGAATTTAAAGGTTGTGTCATTGTGGACTCGAACCCGAGACCTTTAACTTCAGACATTAACCACTCTTTACTACTGGGTCAACACACGCACACATAACAAATTAACGTAATATACTAAATCCCATGAAATTCGGTATCCATATAATACTAAATTAATAAATTACTTTAATAACTTTATTATAATAAAAGAAATAAAAAATTATCCTAAATAATCTAAATCATAACTGATCATAATTAAAATTTAATGGATAATATTTTGTTCTTATGTTTGTATTGTAAGCATTATATGTACGTAAACCTATTCATATATATGTATATAGAGAGAGAGAGATAGTTAGGTTCAAATAATAACAATTTTTAACGTGATAACTAAAAACCATAACATTTTGCTATGAACAAAAATGAATTCGCTATGAAAATTGATGCATCCGTTGGGAAAGTTACTGAATCCAAAATTCGATATTTTTCACTTGGGTTTGAATCTCGTGGGGACGAAAATCCAATTTTTGGTTCTCATGATAAAAATTATTCTCACATTAACCCTTTCATATATATATATGAAATGGTTATCGTGTGGACACTCATTATAGTGTAAACATGAGAACAAATATCAATCATTGATAAATCAATATGGATGCTTCAGATTCAATTCATAAATTATGATGCAGATACACAAATGCACAATTATATACAAAAATATGCATATAACCAATTCAGATGCTACTTAAAATAATCATTAAATTTTCAAATCTAATAATCATAATTTGTTCTCATTTATATATGTTAAGGATTGTATATACATAATCAATATATATATATATATATATATATATATATATATATAGTTTGGTTCAAATAAAAACACATTCAAAAATAAGAAATGAGAACAAATCAACCATTGATTTTTGTAGATGAGTGGTTGTCATTAAATATATATATATATGGGATGGATCACGTGAGAATGCAAATATTGGTAAGAATAAGAATCACGATTTAACGATAAAGTTGTTGCACTAAATGTATAAATTTATTGCACCAAATTACGCAACAACTTTATATTAAGTGCTACACTTTATATGTTAAATTTGATGCAACAAATTTATGCATTTAGTGCAACAACTTTATACGTTAATGTCGCATTCTTATTTCTCACCAATATTTGCATTCTCACGTGATCCATCCCATATATATATATATATATATATATATATATATATATATATATATATATATATATAGTTTGGTTCAAATAAGAACCATTCTTATCCTAAAAACTAAGAACCAAATGAATCCATTATGAAAGTTGATGAATCCGTTGAGAAAATTAATGAATTCAAAAATTCAGAAATTTTCACCCGGGTTCGAATCCCATGAGAGGCGAGAATTCTATTTTTGGATTCAAGAACTTTCCCAACGGATTCATCAACTTTCACTATGAATTCATCATTTTGATTTCGTGTTCTCACGATAAAAATGGTTCTCACGTTAACTCTCCCTATATATATATATATATATATATATATATATATATGAGGGTTAACGTGAGAACTATTTTTATTGTGAGAATATGAGAATGAATATGCTATGAAAGTTAATGAATAAAAAATAGAATTTTCGCCTCATAGGATTCGAACCCCGTGAAAATTCAATTTTGGATTCATTAACTTTTATAGCATATTCATTTTGTTCAGAAGAATTTTCGTAGTTCTTAGTTCGACATTAAATTGGTTCTTATTTGAACCTCACTATATATATATATATATATATATATAGGGGTTATGGTGAGAATAGATATATGTATAAGAAATAAGAATGTATCTCAATCATTGATTTAAAAAATGATGTTCCAGATTTTGTCATAAAAATCCTACATTTTTGGGGAAGAAAACGAGTAAGGGTTAATATTGGAAAAAAAAAATGACCATTATTGCATGTCCGGTTTTCAAGGCCTGTAAAAATCCCCATCAAAATTATCATATACAATCAATCCATTTAATTGTGCTATGTATATCAAATAATATGCTATATAATATATAAAATAATGCAACGTTATATACTGACCAGTATATATTTGTTTCATTTGACATCGTAAATATTGACACAATATTTTATAGATATAATGTGCTATATAATATATTAATTAATGCAACAATATATACTAAGAAGTACATATTTTGTTTTTATTATATCGAAAATAAGTACTCAACATTATAGATATATATCGTGTGCTATGTATATCATATATCATGTGCTATTAATATTACATATTATGCTATATAAAATATGTATTAATGCAAAATTATTCCCTGATCAGTATTTGTTCGTTTGATTTAATATCTTCAATATGTGGTTGATATATATAATGTTCTATGTAAATTACATAATGTGCTATATAATATATTAATTAATGAAACATTATATACTTGAGAAGTATATCTTTTGTTTTTATTATATCAAAAATAAGTACTCAACATTATAGATATATATCGTGTGCTATGTATATCATATATCATGTGCTATTAATATTACATATTATGCTATATAAAATATAAATTAATGCAAAATTATTCCCTGGTCAGTATTTGTTCGTTTAAAATAATATATTCAATATGTGGTTGATATTGTCAGGCCCCAATTCCTAATATAATGGAAGCTCGTAAATCGAGGCACGACTAATAAAAATACGGAAGAATATAAAGTAAGTAAGTTGACTCGAATGATCAAAGCAATAAACCCTTAGAATTGGGGATAGCTTCCTGAATGAAAATGGAAGACATCGAATGATGTAATCCAATCAAAACAACATTTATCCTCAGGATTAAAAGTTTAGTTTTGTGCTTCTAATAGCCAATGTACATCAAAATACTAACATCAAGGATTCAGAGTCGAAGTTCATCAAAAGGTACAATTCAAGTCATAGACAAGAAGGAAAAAATGTAATTAGAGCTAGCTCATCAGCGGAAGTCAAAATACGGAAATAATCCGTCAAAAATACGGAGTGAACCCTAATATCTGCTCTACCCCGTCAGCGCCCATTGATTAACCTGAAAACATTTGAAAATATTTGGGCTGAGTACTAATGTATTCAGTGGACATGCATTTGCTAAAAAAGTATTTCATAAATTCGTAAAAGCAGTTTATCCAATCACGATAACATGACTTAGAAGGTTTTAAAAAGAGAAACCACTTCTAAGCATGCGAAAATATTTCATTCATTGGGCCCATTGTCACGACTCTTCTATTATTCGCTTTGATCCCGGACCTCTAGCCACCGTCGGATCACATGCCCACATTATTGTCATCGGGGATGTAACCTTATTAAATTTATAATTTCACGACGCATTTGAACGCATTCGACAAGCACCCTTATAACGCCTCATGATTTTGTTAGTGCCCGATGGAGATCAACCCACCAAACAACTAACTAGTGTACACAATTCTCAATTAACATATCAAGTTTAAAAGAGAATCTCGATCGATACATTTACGAGCCTTAAACAGTAGTAGAGCAAAAACATTTTATCGATAAACAACAGATTTAATGAAATATCGAGCATATAACTCAAATATACTTTTGTAAATAAAGCCCACCTTGATAGGACAAAGCCTCAAGAATTTATTATAATATGCGTCTCGGAAGAAACGCTAATCCCTTGATCGACAAAACCTACAAGAAGCACTAATCTTAATAGGTCTCGAAAAAATAGCCTTAAGTTCAAGTAAAATATGATACTAACTTATGATTCATTAAACCTGAGTTTTCAAAATATAAATAAATTTGAAAACTAATATATATCGGCTAAGGGCACCAACAATACCCTTGCTCGACTTTTCGTTTAAAAACGCATTTAATTTCATAATCTTCTTATGATAAATATTTTTACAAAAGTATAATGCAATTAAAATACATACTAAATTCATGTATATTAAGGACTCTCGCTTAATATAACACATAATAAAATTCTCAAATTATGCACTTGTTCAACATAATTTAATTTATTAAATATTCTAACTTAATTAATTTCATTAAAAGAATCAAATTCAATTAATTAAATAGGTCATGATCATAAATAAAGTAACTTAAACTTGACTTAACCTTGACTTAGTCAATTAATTAATTAAACTTAATAGAAATTAATTAATTAATTAACTTACCATAATTAAATAATCTAAACTTATATTTAAGTTTAAGTTAATTATTTAATTAATTAGACTTAATATAATTTAATTAATTAAGTCTCAAAGTTAAACCTTATTTATTTAATTAATTTAAGTCCAAAGATTTAATTAATTAAAGTCCAACTACTAATTAAATCTAAGCCCACATTTTATTTAATTAACTAAAGTCCAATTGTTAGTTAATTCACTGGAGCCCAAACCCATTTATTTTCGGCCCACTTCTTTTAAATTCTCGGCCCAAATAAATCCTACAGTAAAGGCCCATGCTTATTTAAATCTTTGGCACATTCCTTTATTAAAACCGGCTCACTACAGCAGCCCATGTTCCATATTATAATTTGGGCCCAAACTTTAAAATAAATATAAGCCCATTAGCATTTAATTTAAGGAAAAACAGCCCACACATGAAATAAAAGAAAGATCAACCCACCCAAAATTAATACATTTCGCCCAAAATTTAACAAAGCCCAACTAACATAATTTAACATAACCCTAGCGTTCTTCCTCCTCCCTCCCTCCTCCCTCCCCCATTTTCACTCTCTCTCGGCCTCACTCACAACACACACTTAGGTCGCCGCCTCCCACATTTGGCCGGCCACATCGTTGGTCGGCGAGCTGCGCCGCCGCCGCGACCGCCACGGCCTCCTCTCTTCTCGATTTTCTCTCTCAGCCCGACGCACGCACACACGCGACGGCAACACACACACACACGCGGCGGCAACACACACCCACGCGACGGCAACAACACACACACACATGCGGCGGCAACACACACCCACGCGACGGCGACAACACACACACGCGACAGCAACACACACACACGCGACGACGACTACACACACACGCACGGCAAAACACACACACATGCGGCGACAGCCTCCACTGTTCCACCTGCAGCGCCACCTTCACCACGTCGCTGCCCTTTCAACGCCGCCGCTACCACTAGCCTCTCTCCCTCGCCATCTTGCCTCCCTCTCTTCTCGGCTGAACGCTAGTGGCCGGAGCCACCAACGCCGCCGTCCTATCGGCACATCCCACCCTCCCCTGCAACTTAACAACAGAAACGACCCCCCATTCCCTTCAACACACCACAGCACACATACATATACATATACGCATATACATTATTAAAATGAATAGGGGATTAAAAGTTTAAACCTTTGTGTTTCTCTTGTTGAGGCTGCAGGAAGTGAGTGGATTTGTGAAGATAGGGTTCAAAAAGAAGGAGAAGTGAAGCTTGTATAGTGTAGGGTTTGGGTTGTCCCATGGGCTTTACTTTTGGGCTTTTTCAAACAAAAGCCCATTAGATAATTTATTTTTACGGGCTCAAAGTTCAATCCTAAAACTATGAATTAATAATTAAGATTAGCATAATATTATTGATATAATGATTTATAAATATATATATATATAGATATATATATATATAAATCATATTCGATTATTATATAATATATAATAATTTCGTAATCACTTTATAATATTTAATGAAATAAATTCTTTTTGTTGGAATTTAAAAATTTCTTTCATCAAGCACGAATCATTTTAAAATTCTAAGTTCGAAAGTCATTCTAATCCTATTGAGAAAGACGGGGTATGACATCCCTCCCTCCTTATAAAAATTTTGTCCTCGAAATTACATACCTTGGTAATCTAGTTCGGGATACTTAGCTTTCATTTTGTCTTCAAGTTCCCATGTGGCCTCCTCCGTACCGTGATGGTTCCACTTTACTTTGACAAGAACAATTTGTTTGTTCCGTAAAACTTGAACTTTTCTATCCAAAATTTGGACAAGTCTTTCTTCATAACTCAAGTCATGGGCTAAGACTACCTCATCGTTCTTAATTACGTGTTTCAGGTCAAACACATATTTTCTTAATTGCGAGACATGAAACACGTTGTGCACGTCTCCAATGCTTGGTGGCAAAGCCAACCTATAGGCTACAAGGCCTATTTTATCTAGGATCTCGAAAGATCCTATATAGCGGGGTCGTAACTTTCCTCTCTTACCAAAACGTATAACTCCATTTGAAGGAGAAACCTTAAGAAAAACTCGATCCCCGACATTGAATTCTAAGTCGGATCGACGCATATCAGCGTAAGACTTTTATCTGTCCTGAGCTTCTTTGATTCTTCGCTTAATGTGATCGACTTTCTCGACCATCTGTTGTACTAGATCAGGACCTAGCAGCTTCCTTTCTCCCACTTCGTCCCAATAAAGAGGTGATCGACATTTCCGACCATACAATGCCTCATATGGGGCCATTCCAATCATCGCCTGGTAACTATTGTTATAGGCAAATTCTACCAGCGGGAGCAAATCTTCCCAACTTCCACCTTTGTCAGAGACTAGAGTTATCAACATATCTTCTAAAACTTGAATCCTTCTTTCTAATTGGCCATCGGTCTGAGGATGAAAAGCTGTGCTGAATTCAGCTGGGTTCCCATGGCTTCTTGCAAACTCTTCCAAAAACGCGATGTGAATCTAGAATCTCGATCAGACGTAATAGATACAGGTACTCCATGAAGGCGCATTATCTCCTTAATGTATAATTTTGCAAGCTTCTCCAAACCAAACGTCATCCGAATCGGTAGGAAATACCGACTTTGATAGACGGTCCACTATGACCCAAATGGCGATTCCACGAACCGACTTTGGTAGGCTTACCACAAAGTCCATGTTGATATGTTCCCACTCCATTCTCGCACGTGTGGTTGTAACATCCCATACGGTCTCGGTGCACAGCCTTAACTTGCTGACAAGCCAAACATATTTCGACAAAAGATGCTACATCTCTTTTCATTCCTTTCCACCAGAACATTTTCTTCAAATCTTGGTACATTTTTATACTACCTGGATGTGCAGTATATGGAGTATCATGAGCCTCGCTCATAATCTCATTCTTGAGTTCTTCCTTGTGTGGCACACACAATCTTTCACCAAACATCAAAGTGTTGTCTTTTGCTTCCATGAATCCTTTTGTTTCGCTCGTTCTTGCCTCGAGACGCATCTTTTCCAGGAACCAATCTCCCCTTTGTGCACCAATGATCCTTCCTCGTAGGTCAGGTGTAGCTGTGAGACTAGCTATACAAACTGACACTGTCTTTGGAGGATGAACTTTTTCTAAACTGAGCATGGCGAAGTCGTGAATCAGTTTTCTCTGTTGGGTAATGAAATACCCTAGCTTTGCCTTAGTCTTTCGACTCATTGCGTTTGCCACAACGTTCGCTTTTCCAGGATGGTAGCTGATAGTACATTCGTAATCCTTTACTAATTCGAGCCATCTTTGTTGTCTCATATTCAGATCCTTCTGTTCGAAAAAGTATTTCAAACTCTTATGATCTGTGAAGATTTCACACCTGACTCCATAAAGGTGGTGTCTCCAGATCTTCAAAGCATGCACGACTGCAGCTAACTCTAAGTCATGTGTCGGATAATTCAACTCATGTGGCTTCAATCGACGAGATCGATGCTATCACCTTCCGGTTTTGCATTAGTACACAACCCAATCCCAACTTTGAGACATCCGTAAACAACTAATCTTTCATTCTCCTTCGAATTGCTAACATCGAGCAAAGGTTAGCTTTGTCTTGAGCTCTTGAAAACTCTTTTCACGCCTTCGGTCCAAATGTACTTGGTCCCTTTTCTTAGATGTTGTGTCATCGCCTGCCAATTTTGAGAATCCTTCAATGAATCGTCTGTAGTATCCCGCCAAACCGAGAAAACTTCGATCTCATCATGCTTGATGGTGTCCTCCATCCTTTGACGGCTTCCACTTTAGCAGGATCTACTTTGATTCCCTCGGCTGACACGATGTGTCCGAGGAACATCACTTCCTTTAACCAAAATTCACACTTGCTGAATTTGGCGATAATTTCGTTCGCAAAATCTCGAGTACAACACGCAAGTGCTCTTCGTGTTGTTCCTCGGTCTTAGAGTAGATGAGAATATCATCGATAAACACTAAGACGAAACTATCAAGATACTGATGGAAGACTCTATTCATTAGATCCATAAAAACAGCTGGGTATTTGTCAACCCAAACGGCATCACTGTGAACTCGTAATGTCCGTAACGTGTTCTAAACGCTGTCTTAGGAATATCCTCCTTCTCATTTTGAGTCGATGGTATATGCACCTTAGGTCTATCTTGAAAAATACTCCAGCTCCTTTCAGTTGGTCGAACAAGTCGTCTATCCTGGGGAGAGGATATCTGTTCTTAATAGTGAGCTTGTTCAATTCTCTGTAATCGATACACATCCTTAATGTTCTGTCTTTCTTCTTGACGAATAGGACTGGTGGTTCCAATGGTGATACACTAGGTTGTATGAAACCTAGATCCAACAACTCCTGCAACTGAACCTTTAGTTCTTGTAATTCGGGTAGGGCCATCCTATATGGTACTTTTGACATCGAGCTACTCCGGTTCTAAGTCGACAGAACTCTAATTGCCGATCCGGTGGCATACCTAGCAATTCTTCCGAAAACATCTTCGCACTTTCTCGAACCACCGAACTTCTCCAATTGTTTTCTCCACCGGTTTTCTTGTCAAGTCGACTAGAAATGCATAGCAACCTCATTTCTTCATAATCTTGGTGGCTTTCACGGCGATATTACCGATACTCCTTTTCCCATTCTTATCCCATGGAAATTGGTCCCTTCTTTCCAAGGGTCCGAAGGAGATCTTTCTCTCGTTACACAAAAATTGTGGCATCGACTTTGGTAAGCCAATCCATTCCTAAGATGATGTCAAATTTATCATAGAGATGACATATAAGTCTCGCCCTAAATTTTTCAAAGACCTATGTTCAATTCTAAGTTCGAGACAATGTATTCAGCAGACATTCTTCCTCCACCGGTGTGCTAATCACTAAAGCTTCACTAGATGGTTCAGAGTTAAGTCTAATGTCTTACAAGCAAGATGTGAAATGAAATAGTGTGATGCTCCGTATCAAACAAAGCTATAACAGTATACCACCACATTGATCATACCGCCGATTTCGTGCTCGGGCCGCTTGCTTACGTTAAGAGCATAAGCCCTCGCTTGGTGGTTGTCCTTGGTTTCTCTCGGGACCATGGATTTGCCTTTGTTGATTTCTAGGTTAGTCACTGGGTGCTCTCCCATTTTCTTTGGGCATACAAGAGCAAAATGTCCGCTTCTCCACAAGAAAACAAGCATTTGCCCCTGGACATTTGCCTAGGTGGGTTTCGCATTCCGGCAAGGTGTTCGCCTATCATTGAGGCGGATTCTCGATTCGATTCGGTTCCGTGGTTTCTTTCCATTTCCAAAGTTTCATCCATTACCCTCATTCCATTTTCTTTTCCTTCGCCATTGTCTTGAGAGGGCGTATACACTGACTGCGCAAGAGAGCTTTTCCTTTCTCTCTCGGAAGAAGTGACTCGATGGTAAGAGCCCCACTCGTTTGTGCATATGTAAGATCACCCCGACTTGCTAGGAAAATCGATATTTCATGACGAGTCCGCTTCGAACTTCTCGGTGCGTTTTGCATCGTTGTCCACCGATGTGGAGCATACCTTGACAGCTGGTTGAAAGCTATGTCATATTCAAGGATCTTCCACCTTCTCCGCTTGATTCCAACTCGCTCGCTTCTTCTGACGGTAACATCCTGGTATGTACTTCTCATACAGTTCAGTCTTGAATTCTTCCCATGTGAGGTTCTCGAGTTCCTCCTCAACATGGTGCGCCCCACCGACTCCCACCGTCGCCTTCTTCCACAAGCTGGTAGGTGGCGCACTTCACTTTTTCCTTGTCTTCACATCGGATATAGTTAAAAATCCGTTCCACAGCTCGTATCAATTTCTCGGCATCCATCGGGTCACCTAGTCCATCGAACAACGGAGGCTTCTCTTTGTGGAACCTTTCTTCAGTCGTACGGTCTGGTGCTACTTGTGGGTTAGGTTCCTGATGGACAAAACCTCTTCCTTGTACACGACCACGTCCTCGTCCTCGTCCTCGGTCCCTACCATTCCCTATCGGTGCGTCTTCCATGCCATCTCCTATTGGTGCGTCTTTCATTCTGAAAAGATAAAACCTATATGAGAAACTAATCCTAACAATAATGGAGTAACTCAAGTGAATCCCCACATCTTTTCATGTTACTTCTATGTTCAAACGCTTCTATGTGAAACAGTGAACTAGTTCTTTCTAAGTTGTTATAGCGAGGCTATCACGACTTACATTTTCAAAACAGCCCTTGGGTACACAAACAGTTTGTGAGAGAACCCATAACTTATTTCGATCATTTCAGGATATGAATCCAAAATATCTCATCAACCATTTTCGTTTTTTTGTGGAACCTATTGTCATGTAGGTTCCAAAAGTCTCATGCATGATCGAAAAAGTTTGAAAATAAAATTTGACAATCAATTTTATTTGGGTCGTTAAGGGTTCGGGTTGTCCCTAACACGACAATAAACTTAGCTATCTGAATACAATGACTCACAATAACAATGTGAAAGCAATTAGACAATTCACGAAACAACATATGAAAATAACTTGTAATTCACATGACAACATTCATCAATGGCGTACATCATTTCATAGTCCAACTTTGAAACATTTAAATCATATCTTTTTTGATCAGTTGGGGTGACGTTAAGCTGAGAGTCACTGTGATTATTAGAAGTCTAGAGATACTATTCTAGACTCGACATCAAAAGATTTTGGTGGTCAGAGACACGAAAGAAAATTTATGCTCTGATACCACTCTGACACGCCCCAATTCCTAATATAATGGAAGCTCGTAAATCGAGGCACGACTAATAAAAATACGGAAGAATATAAAGTAAGTAAGTTGACTCGAATGATCAATGCAATAAACCCTTAGAATTGTGGATAGCTTCACGAATGAAAATGGAAGACATCGAATGATGTAATCCAATCAAACAACGCTATCCTCGTGATCACAAGTTTAGTTTCGTCTCGATAGCCAATGTACATCAAAATACTAACATCAAGGATTCGAGTCAAGCTCATCAAAAGGTATAATTCACGCCATGACAAGAAGGAAAAATGTAATTAGAGCTAGCTCATCACGGAAGTCAAAATACGGAAATAATCCATCAAAATACGGAGTGAACCCTTATCTCACCTCTACCCCATCGCCATCGATCAACCCGAAAACATTTGAAAATATTTGGGTGAGTACTAATGTACTCGATGGACATGCATTTGCTAAAAGTATTTCATAAATTGTAGCAATTTTATCCAATCACGATAACATGACTTATAAGGTTTTGAAAACAGAAACACTTCTAAGCATGCGAAATTATTTCATTCATTGGGCCCATTGTTTCGACTCTTCTGTTACTCGCTTTGATCCCGGACCTCTAGCCACCGTCGGATCACATGCCCACATTATTGTCATCGGGGATGTAACCTGGACAAATTTATAATTTCATGACGCACTTGAATGCATCCAGACAAGCACTCTTATAACGTCTCATGATTTTGTTAGTGCCCGATGGAGATCAACCCACCGAACAACTTACTAGTGTACACAATTTTCAATTAACATATCAAGTTTAAAGGAGAATCTCGATCGATACATTTACTTAGTCTTAAATGTAGTAGAGCGCACAAAACATTTTATCGATAAACAACAGATTTCATGAAATATCGAGCATATAACTAAAATATACTTTTGTAAATAAAGCCTACCTTGATATGACAAAGCCTGAAGAATTCACTATAATATGCGTCTCGGGAAGCAACGCTAATCCCCTTGATCGACAAAACCTACAAGAAGCACTAATCTTAATAGGTCTCGAAAAACTAGCCTTAAGTTCAAGTAAAGTATGATACTAACTTATGATTCATTAAACCTGAGTTTTCAAAATATAAATAAATTTGAAAACTAATATATATCGACTAAGGGCACCAACAATACCCTTGCTCGACTTTTCGTTTAAAACGATTTAATTTCATAATCTTCTTATGATAAATACTTTTACGTATATAATGCAATTAAAATACATACTAAATTCATATATATTAAGGACTCTCGCTAATATAACACATAATAAAATTCTCAAATTATGCACTTGTCTAACATTATTTAATTTATTAAATATTCTAACTTAATTAATTTCATTAAAAAGAATCTAATTCAATCAACTAAATAGGTCATGATCATAAATAAAGTAACTTAAACTTGGACTTAATATTGACTTAGTCAATTAATTAATTAAACTTAATAGTAATTAATTAAGTAACTTACCATAATTAAATAATATAAACTTATATTTAAGTTTAAGTTAATTATTTATTTAATTAGACCTAATATAATTTAATTAATTAAGTCTCAAAGTTAAACCTTATTTATTTAATTAATTTAAGTCCAAAGATTTAATTAATTAAAGTCCAACTACTAATTAAATCTAAGCCCACATTTTATTTAATTAACTAAAGTCCAATTATTAGTTAATTCACTGGAGCCCAACCCATTTATTTTCGGCCCACTTCTTTTAAATTCTCGGCCCAGATAAATCATACAGTAAAGGTCCATGCTTATTTAAATCTCTGGCTCATTCCTTTATTAAAATCGGTACTACTGATAGTATTCGTTCCTTATTATAATTTGGGCCCAAACTTTAAAATAAATATAAGCCCATTAGCATTTAATTTAAGGAAAAACAGCCCACACATGAAATAAAAGAAAGACCAACCCAGCCCAAAATTAATACATTTCGGCCCAAAATTTAACAAAGCCCAACTAACATAATTTAACCTAACATTAGCACCCCCTCCCCATTTTTACTCTCTCTCCTACCACCACAACACACACACACACACAATGAGGTCGCGTCGCCGCCTCCACGTTTGGCCGGCCACATCGCCGGTCGGCGAGCTGCCCTGCCGCCGCGACCGCCACGGACTCCTCTCTTCTCGGTTTTCTCTCTCGGCCCGACGCACGCACACACACGATGGCAACACACACACACACGCGGCGGCAACACACACCCACACGACGACGACAACACACACACATGCGGCAGCAACACACACACACGCGACGGCGACTACACACACACACGCATGGCAACACACTCGCTGCGACAGCCGCCACTGTTCCACCTGTAGCGCCACCGCCACCACGTCGTTGCCCTTTCAACGCCGCCGCCGCCACCACTAGCATCTCTCCCTCGTCGTCTCGCCTCCCTCTCTTCTCGGCTGAACGCCAGTGGCCGGAGCCACCAACGTCGCCGTCCTATAGGCACATCCCACCCTCCCCTGCAACTTGACAATGAACGACTTCTTCCCTTCAACACACCACAGCACACATACATATACATATACGCATATACATTATTAAAATGAATAGGAGATTAAAAGTTTAAACCTTTGTGTTTCTCTTGTTGAGGCTGCAGGAAGTGAGTGGATTTGTGAAGCTATGGTTCAAAAAGAAGGAGAAGTGAAACTTGTATAGTGTGGGGTTTGGGTTGTCCCATCACCCATGGGCTTTACTTTTGGGCTTTTTCAAACAAAAGCCCATTAGATAATTTATTTTACTGCTCAAAGTTCGATCCTAAAGACTATGAATTAATAATTAAACATTAGCATAATATTATCGATATAATGATTTATAAATATATATATAATCATATTCGATTATTATATAATATATAATAATTCTCGTAATCACTTTATAATATTTAATGAAATAAATTCTTTTGTTGGAATTTAAAAATTTCTTTCATCAAGCACTAATCATTTTAAAATTTTAAGTTCGAAAGTCATTCTAATCCTATTGAGAAAGATTTGTATGACATATATATATAATGTGCTATATAATATATTAATTAATGCAACATTATATACTGAGAAGTATATCTTCGTTTTATTAGAGTATCTTAAATGTGTAATCAACATTATATATATTGTGTGCTATATATATCATATATTGTGCTATATATTATATAAATTAATGCAACATTATATTATATCAGTTAATGTAATATAATATATAAACACAATAACTCATATTACATTCTTTATAACTTTTGAATTTAATTTATGAATTGTAAATCAGATTTGATCTAATGTGCAATAACTGTATTCAAACGTGTAAAGAAAAATAACCATAACCAATCCATTTAATTATGTAAACCCATGAATTTAGGAACTACCATATCTTATCTCACATAGAAATACAAAAATACACTTTTTAAAATCGAAACTATACTAAATCGTAGCACATGCATTCAATAATCATAGCATTTATATAATCAAATCTAGACCATAGATCTATCCTATTTAAGGCTGAAAATTATTCTCATTTCTCACAAATATATATATTCTCATATGATCTCTCCTCTATATATATATATATATATATATATATATATATATATATATATATATATATATATGAATTTGATATTAATATAGAACTTGTTCAATATAAAATAAGTTTTTAACAATACTATGAACTTTATTATCATATATAGAATAAAATAGATAAATATTTATTTTACCCACTAAAAACTTATATTTGATTCTTTTTAATATGTCTATCGAAACTTGCATTTATATTTTTAGAAATATTAATTCCATAACTTTTACCCACATTCTATTTACTTATTTGTAAAAAATTATACATAACTCATCTTTTAACTCTCATATACTCTATTCCTCTATTATATTCGTTCATTTAATTCCATTTCGACTTGTCCACAAAAAATGTTCATTTTTATTTTGTAAAGACATCAACTTTATTTACAAAAAAATGTATTTTTTACTTTAAACTTACCCATTTATTTACAAAAAAATCAATCATGACCCACATTTTACACTCATTATCAATTAATATATTCATCTATTATCCTATAACATATCTTTTAATTCCACTATCTATTAATCTATTCATTTATTATCTTTACTTACTTTACACTCATTACAATTTATTAAAATTCATGCCGTCAAAATCAATGAACAAAAATGATGGACAAAAAGAGTATTTATCTTCATAACTCACATTTTAATCTCTCTACTTATTAATCTATTTATTTATTATCTCCACTCATTTTACACTCATTACAATTCATTAAAATAAATTTATTAAAATTTATATCACTAAAACTTTCATATATTCTTTTATTATCTTCAGAATTCACTTTTTAATCTCTTATTCCATAAATTTATTTATTTATAATCTTCATTCATTTTACATTCATTATAAATTATTAAAATTCATATCAAAATAATATAAACTTTTGATATACAGAAAAAATATAACGCAAAACTCATGAATCTTTTAATCGGAAAAGAAAAACGAATCCTTTATCAATCTAAATTTCTACTCGATCAATTATTAATTAATTCTCCATATGTTCGAAAACCAAATCTATTCAATTTGTTTGTTTCTAATCCTTCAATATTTTCCGAATAAATATATTTCTAATAAAAAATACTCACGAACTAGTGCAATAAATAACCATCATACTACAACGCTATTTATTTCAAATATTTCTTTTAAATATTTTGATATTATTATTTATTTCAAATATTTTAATGTTAATTTAGGTCAGTTTTATATGTTTTGATGTTAAGTCCGAAATTGAAGAAAATGTGTTGATAATGAAAGAAAAACTATTTAAGACTTATTTTGGACAAAGTAGACAATAAATTGTTAAATCCCGCTTTTCTAAAAAAAGTTAAATTCATGCATAGAATTCATTTAAAAATCTTCAAAATAATATTATCTTCCCAATTGAAAAAATAAATAAATGAAGATAAGAAATTTGCTGGGCAAAGCAATCAGAGAACTTTGAAGACCATTATTATCAAGAAAAATCCACATGGGAATTCGGATTGATAATTCTCATCATATTGCTCTACCCTCCTATTCACAAAAGTTGAAAGAAATAAGAAGATTATGTTTTGGTAAAACAAAACAGAATCTGAAACAGCTAAAACCAAAATTCCAACAAATTGTTTTACCAAAATCTGATCTTTATTGCACCGAAGTACCTTCTCGGAGTTTCTTCACAAATTTTATCTTACATCTGCGAAGGGCCGATTGGTGCTTATCAAATTCAAAATCAAAATCTACGCACACGAAATCCAGAGGCTAGGGTTAGTGTGAGAACTGATAGCTGCCCTCTCTTATAAAGAAGAGATTGTAGATGTCGTGGGGGTAAATTAAATCGTCAAATTTTGGTAGTATTTGGGCTTACTTTAGGGGCCCAATCCTAAAGCTCACTATTAAAATGCGATTGTTCGCAAGCATTTAACAGCCCTTTTAAAAAGGCTCAATTTCTCAAATAGGTAATGTATGCCCAGTAATTGAGACAACCCCTTTTTATTCTGCGCAATGATACAATCCCCAACTTTAAATAACAACACAAAATATATAGTTTATCCTTACTCATCAAAGGACTGGTTATTGTAGGAATACATATATATTGGTGAGAAATAAAAATTAATATCAATCATTGATCTTATTAAATCGATGGATAAGATTTAAATCATATGTGTTATGTCTTTAAACTAGTTGTGCAATGATTTATGGCTGCTTAATAATTATTAATGATATAATAGTAATTTGACAAATGTTTTAAATAATTAATCCATAGTATCATAGGATTTAATATCTTATATTATGAAAGTGTTTAGGATTAGTTTTTATGTGATATCAGGTATTATTTTTCTTTATTTCCAACACCAGAATTCTTTATTTTTATGTGATCAGTTATTCTATTGTAAAAATTATTAAATTAAATCTTAAACTATTTGGTTTGTCCCAAAAATATTTTGAACTTTTAATAATATCAATAAAAGATCCAAACTATCAATATTGTACCAAAATGTCTAGACTAACATTTTTGATTGACGAAATGCTAACTGAGATTACCATGTGGTGGAAACGACAGAATAATTTTAAATTTTTTTATGTTGACTCTGTTTAGTCATTCTTTTTTTAAACACAAACATATTTAGTTTTTTTTGTTGTTGTTTTGGTTATTAATTGATGACCATCAGATGATGAATTTTGAATTTGATGGAATACAGTAACACGAACACATTTGGTGTATTTTTTTTACAATTGTTGGTGGACATCCTATTGCATATGATATCTCTTATTTCTGCAGTTAAAATTGCGTAGTTAAGGCTGGACTCGTGAGGTTATTTGATAACATCATTTCTATTGCTAAAGAGAGTATTTTATGACTCATTTTATCAGAGAAAATATTGACTTCGATGGAATACGAATTAGAATTAGAATCAGATTATTGTTTGTATAACAAAAAATTCAAATGAAATATTATACAATATAAGCTCCATTAGTTGTATTGTGTTGTGTTGTGTTGTGTTGTGTTGTGTTGTGTTTATACATTTATTGTCACAATCCTTAAAAGTCTTTATGAAAGTCATTACTTAGAAATTATGCATCATTTTTTGGTCAATAGTCCTTTAACAAGTCTCGTAAAACAACATTATGGTATTGCTACTCATAAAGTTCACTTTTAATAATACTCATTAACCTACTAAAAGCATGAGCTCACTTTTACCACGTGGACAACACAGTCAGCATTTTGTTCATAAAAAATATTAGGAAAGACACTTTTGATACAATGTCAATAGTTCAAGTATTTTATTGATATTATTGAAAGTTCATGATATTTTTGGGACAAGTTAAATTTGTATAGAATTTAATCCGATAATTACCCATTCTATTATGAACTTGGTGCAACACTTTTGATCGAAAATGCTACAACATTAAATAATAATAATTTTTTAACAAGATATAAAGTATTAACAGTTACATGAATTATGTGCTAATAAATGACAACATAGTGCAATATGAGACAAATCACAAATATTATTTACAAATGTTATTTCAATGTTAAACTGTCATGATTAATGTGCAATAATTTTGATCAATAATGCTACAATACAAGTTAAAATAAATAATTAACAAGATATATAGTGCAACAGATGTTTGAAATACCATGTTAAGAAAATGATATATAGTGCAATATCGGACCAATTAAACAGAATCTACAACTATATATATTAACAAGATATATAGTTGTACAAAGTTTATGTGAAAGTTGTGCAACAGACTGATAAGCGTGTGCAACAACAGATCATAGAAATAATATCGAATAAAAATAGTAACAATAAAATAAATTATTGTGGAAAGAAATAAATATTTTTCTTATTGTTGTGGAAAAATGATAAAAAAATAATAGCAAAAAATCACAAAAATAATGATTTTAAACACTTACATAATTGAAGATAAGAAATCCCACAATAATAGGGATTAATTGTTTACTACATAATTTAAATTACAAATATAACCTTAATAAATATATTGAATTCATAATTCATTGCAGCGCATGAATAAATCTATAATACAATTCATTTTAACCATGTCCACAAATCTAACGAGATTAATGGGTCATATTTATTCTTATTTCTTTCTAATATATGTATTCCTATATGATGCAAATCCTACTAATCACAATTACTAATTCTAAACCTAGCAATGTTAAGCTACATACAAAAAATGAAAATAAAAAACTTTTACAATCACATCATGTTATCGTTCGAATTATACAGTAAGGCAGTGTTTGGTACGGAAGATTGGCCCAAGATTGCTAAGGTATCTTGGCATATCCCTCTGTTTGGTATCCTACTCTTGTATCTTGGCCTATCCTGAAAACCCGTGACTTTCTAAGCCGGCCCAGGTAAAAACACTATTTCTCTTTAGCTTACCCATCTGTCGGAAGCCTCCAGATGCGTAATCCAAGAAGCATAGTAGCAATAGGAAATAGGGCTTTCTTACTGCCCTACCCTTCTTCTCCCTCTTTCCCAACCCTGTCGCCTCCCAATTTGTGTACCAACTCATGCTCCGTTTTTATCCTTCCCCTGCCTCATTTCACAGCTGCAGTCCCGCCACGCCTTCCGAGTTGAGCTTAATCTATAACAATTTTCGAATGAACCCACAAATGCCTGTATTTTTGTACTGAATGGGTTGAAGTCCGTCTTTAGAATCCTCAGCCATCTGAAGATGATTGAGTTGGAGTTTCTCGCCAATGGCCATCAAAATTCAAGTAATTTTCTCCCATATATATATAGTTTCAAGATGACTGGGATTTGATATTCTCTTTCACATGGTACGCCAGAAAACCAGATGCTCTGCATGAGGGTGAAACTCCATATCTGTGCACGTCCCGATCAAGGTAGGTTTCTCTGTGATGTTGGGTTTCTAATTCTGCCTTTTTAATCCATTATAATTTATATCTTGTTGTATGGGCTGTGTTTGATTCAGTACAAGTATGCAAATTTCTCCAACCTCAATTACACGAACACTGGGAAAACTACGTTGAAGTTCTAGTTGATCAATCAGTGCGCAGATTTCTCTCTCGCGCTCATTTCGGGTGGACTCTCAAATGTAAGACATGATTTCTTCTTACTAATGAAAACTTTTTTTTTTAGATATAATCAAACTAGTTAGTATGGATTAAAATTCAAGTACTCGGGCATATTTCTCTCGGTGGGTTGGTCAGAGATGTTTCTAGACTTATCCTCTGTTGATGAGCTATAATTTTGTTTTGTAACAGAGTTTAGAAGCTAAGAGATCTTCAAAATATCTTTCGTGAGGCTTATATTTGCTAATATCTTTGTGAGTGATATGAGAATTTCATGCCGTGCGTAATATTTGGTGACATGGGAAATGTAAGAGTCAGATTAATTCCTTTCCATTCTATAATAAGAAATAGGAGTAATCTATATGAATCACTTTTAGGTGGGCGTGATGGTTCGAGTGAGTATGTTGATTATCACCGGCTCACCCAATACCACCGATCGGCTTATTATCGAGTGAGTATGACATAGTTTTCCACATCGGAGATCTCCCATATGCGAATGTTGTGTGCTTGTGAGACCATGTACAAAATTCTCTGAGAAAATAGAGCCAAGTTCGTAAAACTCATTACCTTTGAACTTGTTTGTTGAGCTTTTGTTCTCTAATATGACGACTTGTTTATGTTTCATTGTAACTTTGCAAAGTGAATTTGTGAGTTTCATTCCCCAGTGTAAACTCGTCTTATTTTGCTTACACGGTGCTTTCGGCCACGGGAGGGTAAACCTATCTTATTTTATTTTAATCCATCGATAACTTGGGTATCAAACAATGTGATAAGTTATCTTGGATTTACGGTCGCTATACCAAACAACAAGATTCCTTACTCATCTCAAACTTTATCTAGTTTCTAATGTATCTTATTTAGTCCTATAACTGCTACCAAATGACTCCTAAGACTTATCAGCTGGAAAGACTATTTAGTTGGTATTTTAGTACGATTGAAAGTTGTTTACATAATGGTAGAAAAAGAAGATAAATTTAAAGAAGTTAGCTCGAAAATAATAAAAAATGACGACAACATAAAAGATTTCATTTAATGAGACCATCAGAAACAACAATCTCTTAGCCATCTTAGGAAACATTCTGTCCACTCAATCGGCTCAGAAATGAATCCCCAAATAGCAGTTGTACGAACATGATCAAGAGAGGCTAATTTCTTTGTACTACTTTTATGACCTCATGATTAAAACTCAACTCATTCTCCCTCAAGATTCAATTAAACTCAAGCGAGTATATTACCACCCAATTCATCACATTGAGTGATCGGAGTTCAATTTTTAAATTTTCTATTAAAAATAAAATAAATAGATTATACCATAAATATTTAGAAATAACATTACTGCTACAAACTAGATGATAGGATACGGCCCAACTACCGGGCCCAAGCAACAGGCCCAATACAAGCTAGCCTGACATCAAGCTCGGCCCAGGCAAGTTCGGCCCAAGAAGACTCCTAAATCAATGTGAACGCAGAAGATTCGGCCATATATAGAAGAATCCTAATTTGAAGAGAGATAGGAGGAAGATTCGATCCTGAGGAAATCTCGGATCAAGATCTAGGTCAATATATTTGTGTATAAATAGAGGATGGATTAGACGGAAAGATCATCTACACTTCTTGTAATCACTCCTCATATTTTCAATACACGACTACTATCTCTCCCGTGGACGAGATCTTATTCATAGATCGAACCACGAAATCTCGTGTTCTTGCATGCATTTATTTCCCTTACGAAATTAAGATCGATCACTGGCGCCGTCTGTGGGAACGAAAATTTTGTGTTTTCGATCAACTTTCATTTACAGGGAATCAATCACGACGATGTATACCAGAAGTCACGCATCCGTAGTCGCCAGCAACAACAAAGAACAACGACGGTCGGACACGCCGAGCTCAGCTTGGAAAAAGCCCGGTCCTGGAATCGACCCCCGAAGGGCATGTCCAAAGCCTCGACGAACAAGGGAATCCCATCCTGCATGAAGAAGCAGGATACCAAAGCGAAGGAGATCGCAGCAGCAACCAAGGAGAACCTCCAGCTCCTCAGATAAATCTCGACGACACCGTCAAGTGGTTTCTTGAGAAAAACAAGGAGAGCTTCCTCCAATACCTCGGCCAAGCACAAGGTCGGCCTCGTCCCGAAGAAAGGAACGTCGAAGCCTCGTCTAAACACGAGGCACCGCGACGAGGTGGATCCCCCAGCATCCAAATCATGGGCGCTCACACCTCCGCACAAGTCGGGGCCCAAACCCACCGCGGAAGGGACGAACAGCGCGGGAAAGGACGTCGCGACCGCCGCGAGGCCAGCCCTCACTACCAAAACGAGTTCGGTCGACGAACTCCGCCTCACTCTCCAGAGGGCGGTTTCGACGGGTACGGGAGGATAGTCACCCCGTTCTCAAACGAAATACTCGACACCCCGCTCCCAGACAAATATCGGGTGCCGAGCATCACCCCCTATGACGGACTAAGGGACCCGCAGAACTTTCTCTCACGCCCGAAGACAATATGATCAATCAACGCCTCGGCACAATTCATATGTGCAAGCTCTTCCCAGAATTGCTAGTCGACAACGCCCGCCGGTGGTTCGACAGTCTACCTCCTGGGAGCATTGGTTCCTACCGCGATCTGATGAAGGCCTTCCATCGAAGGTTCTTCCAGAAGGCCGAGTCAAAAATGACTTCGGCACATCTCCTCACCTTGAGGCAAGACCGAAACGAGTCCATCAGCGACTTTATGACCAGGTTCAATAAAGAAAGCCTGAAGGTCGCAGACGTGAACGACCTCCTCATCATCTCAGCCTTCCAGAACGGCATCCAGCCCGGGGCTTTATATAAAGAGATCGCTGGCACGAACCCCGTCATCGCCACTTAACTATGGAGCATAGCCGATCGGTTCGCCAAGGCGGACGAGGCTGATAGAATGAAGCGAGGCGAAAAAGCGGATCCTCGAAAAGGAAGAAGAAGAAGGACGAGGAGACCTAGCCAAGGCCGACGAAGTGCGCTTGGAAAGAATACGTCGCCCATAGAGTCCAGGCTCGGACCGCGCAACACCTCTGAACGACCTCAATACACTCATTTGACGGAGCCAAGGGTAGAAATCTACGAACTCCACATGGATAAGTTCGAGAAACCTCGACCAATGACAAATTCAAAACGCCGAACAAAGGACAAGCTCGCCCTTCCATGAAGATTACGGGCACGACACGGAGGAGTGCCGAGACCTCATGGAGGATATCGAGATGTTAGTACAGGACGGGTCCTGAGAAAGTACAAAGGTCATGACCGATTTAGCCGACAAGACGAGGCCCCTCATCGGGCGAAAAGGAGGAAACAGGCAAAAAGGGGGAATTGTGCCCCTAACAAGAAGACGAAGCGCGGTGAAGACGAAGAAGGAGACGACGAACCGCAATATGACGGAGTCATCTCCACTATTACGGGCCCCCGCGGAGTTACGAAGTCCTCTTTGAAAGCGGAAGCCCGAGGTCCACATATCGGCGAACCGGCCAACAAGAGATTCGTAGGACAAGGCGATCACCTTCTCCGAAGACGACCAGCACTGCGGTAGTACCCCACCGTGATCTACTGGTAATTCGAGTGCAAGGTCGCGAACAAGTTGGTGAAGCGTATAAATCGACAAACATGGCGCGTCGGTGGCATCCTTTTCAAGGAATACTTTGATAAATTAGGGTGGAGGAGGCGCCTCAAGACAGCACCGCCATTCAAGCTTCGTTCGGGAGAGACACGCCCGGAAGGGATAATCGAGCTACCTGTAGCGGTGAAAAAGCTCGACGAGCTCCACCAAGGTGGTACACTTCTTCGTAGTGAAGGCCTACTCGCCGTATAACATCATACTGGGGCGAGATTGGCTGAACGCTGTAAGGGCGGTATGCTCAACATACCACCTGACGATGAAGATCCCCACAAAAGGGGGGGTAGCCGTGATCCGAGGAGATCAGAAGCAGGCCAAGGAATGCTTACAGTCGCCTCACAGTGCGGGGCTCCAACCCAAAGACCCACAGCATAGCAACTAAAGAAACCCGAGGAGTTGGAAGTAAAAGAGACAACGCCTATCTCTGGTAGCCCGGTGGAGGAGGTCACGCTATACAAAGACGAGCCACTCAAGGTCGTCAAGATTGGCTTTACCGAGGCATCTGAATTAAGAGAACAGGTTATCCAACTCCTGAGGGAATTCCGAGACGTGTTTGCTTGGTCGCCTCGACATGACCGGGTCTCCCGGCATCATCACCCAAGCTTAACATCGACCGAGCACAAAACGCTCGCGTAAGTAACAATTTTGCAATTAACGGAACCAAGTCATCCATGACGAGGTAAATCAATTGTTAAAAGCTCGCATATTATTCAAGTCAAATATCCGATATGGATAGCCAACCCGTGATGGTGAAGAAAGGAGGAGGGATGGCGAATGTGTATTGACTATACCGACCTCAACAAACATTGCCCAAAGGATTGCTATCCCCTTCCCAACATCGATAGAAAGGTCGACGCATTGGTCGGGTTCAAGTCTTGATTTCTTGGACTTGTATAAAGGGTATCACCAAGTCTTGATGGATGACGAAGACGCGGCCAAGACAGCCTTCATTACAGACTTCGGAGTCTTCGCATACAGGAAGATGCCATTCGGACTTAAGAACGCAGGAGCTACCTATCAAAGAATGGTAGACAAAATATTTCAGCCCTACATAGGCCGGAATATAGAGGTGTACGTCGACGACATCGTAGTCAAAAGCAAGGAGGAAGCCGCGCGTGTGTCGCCGACCTCCTGATCGCCTTCGCTTACTTGAAAAGTCAACCTCAAACTGAACCCCCAGAAGTGCACGTTTGTAGTTCGGTCCGGAAAATTCTTAGGATGTTGGGTTTCACAAGAAGGGTTAAAAGCCAACCCATCCAAAGTTCAAACCATCCTGGAAATGAAGATGCCAAGACCATTCACGACGACACAAACCGACGGCTGCATAGCCGCACTAAGCCGCTTTCTTTCAAAGGTCATGGACAAGCAACTACCCTTCTTCAAGGTCCTCAAAAAGGCTCCGGAATTCTCCTGGAATGATACACACAAGTCCGCCTTTGAGGATCTCAAGAACTACCTCGCCAAACTTCCAACTCTATCCGTTCCGAAAGAAGGAGAGGTCCTTTCCTATACCTTGCCGCCGGACGAAACCATAAGTGCGCCTTGCACGAGAGGAAGGACGCCGCCCCGGTATATTTCATCGGCCGAGCGTTAAAGGCCCTCAAACGAGGTATCAACCTTGGAGAAGCTCGCCTAGCATTAGTAAATGCTGCAGGAGATCTGCGTCCATACTTCCATGCACATCCCATACAAGTGCTCACCGACCATCCACTTGCAGTGTTGACGGCCGAAGCTTCGGGAGAATTACGGTGGGCAATTGAACTGGCGAACACGATATATCTTTCTCGCCTGTCAAGCCATCAAAGGTCGAGCTTAGCGGACTTTCTTGCCGAGGCTCACTTCGGAGAAACCGAAACCGAGCGCCCGAGTCCGTGACGACAAAGCCGAAGCCGAACCAAAGGAGAAAATACCAAGGATTGCCGGCAAGTCTACGCTGACGGGCTTCGAAAAACGGGTAGCGGAGTCAGTATCTTGCTCCTCGACCGGATGGCCGAGAGATCACGACGCATTTCCGGTTCTCATTCAAAATACAAACAACGGCAGAGTATGAGGCCTTGATCGCAGGACTTCGCCTAGCTCAAAGTCTTCAAGCACGAGCGGTGAAGGTTCATAGTGACTCTCAAGTCATCGTAAGCCACATGTTGGGAAGTACGAGGCAAAAGCGATGGGATGAAGAAATACCGAGAAAGCCAAAAGCCTACAACAAACTTTCTCCCACTTCCGGATAATTCGCATCCCAAGGGAGAAAATGGCCGAGTGACATCTTAAGCAAATTGGCCTCGCGTCGACAAACCCACCAGTAGAGGAAATCCAACACCGAAGCATAGATGATGCTGGTGAAGGAACCGAGGTTAACGTGGTCTCAGATGAAGAGCCAAATTGGATGACCCCCATTCGAGATTATCTGGAGAAAGGCGAACTGCCCCAAGACAAGCTCGAGGCCAGGAGGATCTTGAGCAAATCATTGCGATATATACTTGAGCAAGGTATTCTCTACAGAAAGTCATACCTCCAGCCTCTCCTAAGGTGCTTGGGTCCAACCGAGCGATTACGTGCTACGGAAAGTGCACGAAGGATCATGCGTAAGTCACATCGACCCCGAGCCTTGTCAAAGAAGGTCATGCGATGCGGATACTATTGGCCGACAATGTTCAAGACTCACTCAACCTTGTGAAAAGGTGTCCGGTGTCAAATTCACGAGAACGTGCTAAGGCTACCGCAGATCGACCTCGCCTGCATAAAGCCCTCGCCATTTATGCAATGGGGATCGACATCGTAGGCCCTTTCGCAGCACCGGGCAACTCAATTCCCGATTGTCGCGATTGACTACTTCATGAAGTGGGTAGAAGGCGAGCCCTTGGCAAAGATCACAAGCAAAACGCCTCAACTTCGCCCGGAAGAACATAGTATGTCGATTCGAATCCTCATGTCCTTATTTCGGATAATGGGACGCAGCCATCGATAAGATATTCAAAGACCGTGTCAAGAGCTTCTGATCCAACAAAGTTCACCTCGGCCGCCCATCCTCAAGCAAATGGTCGACCAAGTCACCAACAGACGATCGTAGCGGTCTCAAAACACGCCTCGACCGAGCTAAGGGTCTTTGGGTGGAGAATTTACCGCAAGTCTTATGGTCATACCAACAACACCTCGGACGACGGACGGAGAAACGCCCTATAGTTTGGTGTATGGAACCAAGCAAAGGATCTCGCAGAATCGAAATACCGAGCCCCAGACTATTCACTTCTCCGTCAAGCAATGGGGAAAATCTACGAACCGATCTAGATCCGCTCAAGAAAAAGAGACTTCGCCACATCAAGGAAGCTCGGTACAAACAACAAGTAGCTCGGTATTACAACCAGCAGATCAAGTCCCGATAGCCCGAGTGGGCGACCTCGTGTTCAAATAATGAAGTCGAGAAGCCGCAAAGCTCGCAAACCGAAGCCACATGGAAGGACCTTACCGGTCGAAGAAGTCCTCGGAAAAGGAGCCTATAAGCTCGCCCATTTGTCCGGTGAGCAAATACCCAACACATGGCACATCATTCATTTGAAGAAATATTTTGCATAAGTGTCAAAAGTCGAGTCTTGTTCGCTCGAGTCCTGCTGGGTCGAGTCCTAGTCTTGTCGCCTTGTTCCATTATCTTTATCAATAAAAATCTTTTCTTTTCTATCTATTTCTTTGTCTTGCATGTTTTCATTTGTCACTTATGCGTATAACTCTTATAAAATTACTATACCCTCTTCTGAGGACTAACTATACCCTCGACGGAGATGTACTACCTTCGCTTAATACGAAGACGAACTATAAACGCCAGTAAGGGACCACCCTCCCGATAAAACTTGGCAAACAGAACCCATACCTTCGTATGAGGACGGATACCTTCATTTATTTCGAGGACGGATACCTTCATACGAGGACGAACTACCCTCGCTTATTTCGAGGAAGCTTCAGATTTAGGACGGATACCTTCGCTTATTTCGAGGACGGATACCTTCGTGCGAAGACAAACTACCTTTGTTTACGGCAAGGACGAGCTATCTTCGCCTAAACAAGGACGACCTACCTTCTTATTGGTTACGGTAATTAAAGATGTGTTCTCAAGAGTTAACACAAAGCAAAAATAATTTTTATTTCAAAGTATACGCTTATACATCACGAGGACGAAGAGGGTCCAGGAGGCGGAAAAGTCGAGCCAATCCCTAGCAAAATCGGGATTCAACAGAGCATCTATACTAATCCTACCTCTACCTCGTCCTCGATCTACGCTATGAGCCCCGCCACCGACCTCGGCTACTTGACGATGCAGCCACGCCACCGACCTCGGCCACCAACGACGCAGCCACTGCTAGATCGACCTCGGCGCTTGATGACGCCCGACTGCCCTTGAGGATCCACATCTCTCTTGGGCCATAGCTGCCTCTTGAGCTCACACTCCGGATCTTCAAAATTGAACATTTATTGTAGTCCTGGCAGGCAGAGAAGCCCCGGCAGAAGAAGAGGCCTCTGTATCCGGTTGAAGTAGTTCTTCGAGCTGTGGTTGTCGAGCAATGACAGTCTTATATATGCCTCCGAGTCTTTTCAATTCAGCGAACTACTCCGTAAACTGCTAGGATTTCTTGTCGTACTCACGCCTATACCTCGCACGAACGCGGCCCTCAACAACCTTAGCTTCGACCTGTGGATGGTCATCCCACCACTCGGTGGACGACTTCTCGTACTGAGTGCTCTTCACCACTGCTCTAGCCTCCTCCTTGCAATCTCGAACTTCTCCTCCAACTCCAAGAGGTGAGCCCAAGCTCGTCACAGCCTCTCCTGGCGACCCTAAGCTTCAGACCTCTGCGCACATGGTCTAGCTGTTCCCTCAAACGGAGGAGTTTGATCTCTTTTGATTCAAGAGCCCGCCAAAGCTTCGATGTGATTTAACCAAGGGGAAGCATCAGGCATTTCAGGAGAAGACTGAACAAAGAAGAACAAGAAGGGCAGGTCTATTCAGATGAACAACGAATTTTATTAAGGCCTTTAAGGCAAAGTCAACAACAAAATATATTTACAAGTTGATCTAAAAAAAAAAAAGAGAAAAGAGGAGATCAACTGACCCCTCCGGAAACTTCGCCCTCAATCCCATCCAGCTCGCCCCCACTCGACTTGGGAAGCGGGCGACCTCCTCCTAGGCCTTCACCACTTTGGCCACCTCTCGGCCCGAGCGGCTCCATCCGCCTCTTGCTCGAGAGGCTTGGCTTGCGTCGGGGGACCTCCTGAGCTTGACATCCTTCAAGCCTTAGTCGCCACCTCACCCGATCCTTCTTAAGATCGCCATCATGGCGTCAAGCATGGGATCGCATCCATCAGCCGTGCACGGACAGACTCCGCGGTCAAGAAACCGATGACGAGGTCGCTCTCGCAGCACAGCAACTCGCTCGCATCATGAGCAAGGACCGCAGAATAAGACCGCAGAAACTTCCGTCCTCCATTACCTCATACCCATATTTGGATTTATCCAACTCGGGTAATCCTCGCAACTTCCTCGATGACGTCCGAGATCGCTCGCTTATTCAAGACTCGCCACGCCCGCTGCTAGCCTGTGAAGCCCCTGACAGAGTAACCTCTCGCAGCGCGGAGCATTTCACCTGCAACCTCGCTACTCGACCTCCCAACGCCGAGCTCCTCCACCGCCTTCATCGACCGATTTCGACCTCGGCCGCCTGCCCGCCTCCGCCGCCTCCTGCTGTTGCCCGACCTCGCTCACGCCGACTTCACCGCCACCACCGCCGTCGCCGCCTCCCTCCTCACAAAGATCCCGAGCCTTGTCCTCGGCCGACACTTTTTGACGAGGAGATCCTTCTCTCCTCCATCTCGAGCAAAGCGAGACACTCGAACCGGGTAACGCGCTTTTCAAGTACTCCGCCACCTTGTCGCCGCCGCCACACCTCGACCCACATGCAATAACAAATCAGTCAGAAACAAAATAATGATTTACTCTACAATACATAAGAACATACACTACCTCGGGAAAGATACGAGGTGTAGATTGCGAGCCAAGGATCTCGCAATCCGGATCGGCGGGAACTGTGGACTCAGGGGTCGCATGCCCAACCGCGGACTCGGGGAACGCATGCCTAATCCTCTTGAACCCTTTGAGAGGCACGACCGGAGGAGATTTCGGCTCATCCCCACTCCTCTCAGTGAAGTCCTCCGCGACGTCCTTCAACGCCAAGGTTGGGATCTCCGAGCTGGAGCTCGATCCTTTCATTTTCTTCTTCCCTCCCAGCAAGTTCACTGCAGGGGAATAAGTGTCAACGCAGAACAACAAAAATAAATAAATAAAAGCAACAGTATAGCAAGTTCAGGAGTAAAGCCTCACCCCTCGCCGGCTCCACCACGGTAGCAGGGTCATAAGGGCTCAGCCCGGAAGTAGCGAGCTCGGCCTCGGAGAACTCTTCATCTACGAGGCCGACCTTGTCCAAAGCATCCTCAAAACTACCAAGGCTAACCTCAGAGGTTACGTCCGCCAACTTCTCGGTTTTCCAGATGAACTCAAGGGACTCATCGAACCGACAGAAGAAGAACTTCTTCTGCCAGTTAGAGATCTTCGACTTTGTCTTTACTTTAAAGCCGCGACGAGGTGATAAGTAATACCACCCCGAGCTGGCTTTAAGTTGGAAAAACCCAAAGACGAGCCCAGGGAAAAAGGAAAATTATGCTACGGCGAGAGACACCAAGGCCGCTTAGATGCCGAAAGGAATTGGGCATTATTTGAGAAGAGGTATGCCAACATCCGCTGAAGTTCGACATACGTAAGAAAAAAAGAATACGAAGACCACCCTTCAAGCTGTCCTCGTAAACCGTCACAAAACCCACCGGTGGGGAACATGCCCTATCCACCGGACGTGGAACAAGGAACTCAACAGATTCCGGAATAAAATACAAAGAAGAAAATTCTGATATTGTAGAGGCATCTAACATTGAAGGAATGGAAGACACTTTACCATAATCCACGAAAGAGGGGAACACTACTCTACGTAAAGATGGGGGAAGATGGGTGAAGGTATAAACTCTTAAATCCTCAGACGACGACACTGAAACCACACGGCCATCATGACCGTGGGAATCTTCAAAAAGAAGGAGAAGAAGAAGCCATTAAACTTACTGATTTTTTTGATATGAATCGAGGAAGATGATGATGAACACCGCAGATGCACGAATGGCGACAGTTGGGCGCGTTTTGCGGTTATTTTGAGTTTTGAAATCAAGATGGCTAAGAGTGATAAGGAAATTGGCGTATCAAGGAAGTTATTCCCCAATGTGCGCTTTATCGGAATCCAACCATCGCCGCATTAAATGCACATTAAATGCATATCCCGTATCTTGTGCATGACATCGGCAGAAAATCCCGTGTTCGGCCTCGGCAGGACGTTTCGCATTCAAGATAAGAACGCCATATATCCGACCTCGACTTCGGCATCCCGACAGAACTTCGGCAAAACGCCTCGGAGAGGTAAGCCGAACGATGTACAACCTCGGCATGAAGCCTCAGTAAGATGATGTCAGCAACGTGCGGCCTCGGCATAACGCCCCGGAAGACGAAGCCAAGAACGCATCGACCTCGGCATTACAACGGTTGAACCCGGCGTTGCGCGACACCGAAAAGCGAGCCACCGACGACGAGCTCGAACATTGCTTCGAAACGCTTATCCGACAAAGACGAAGTCGGCACCAAAAGGGGCCCGATTCACCACACACATACATCGGCAAACCACAAACCCCAAACCCGTTACGACCTCGCTTCTGCGTCTTTTTTGGGGGGGGATGTGATAGGATACGGCCCAACTACCGGGCCCAAGCAACAGGCCCAATACAAGCTAGCCTGACATCAAGCTCGGCCCAGGCAAGTTCGGCCCAAGAAGACTCATAAATCAATGTGAACGCAGAAGATTCGGCCATATATAGAAGAATCCTAATTTGAAGAGAGATAGGAGGAAGATTCGATCCTAGAGGAAATCTCGGATTGAAGATCTAGGTCAATATATTTGTGTATAAATAGAGGATAGATTAGACGGAAAAGATCATCTACACTTCTTGTAATCACTCCTCATATTTTCAATACACGACTACTATCTATCCCCGTGGACGTAGATCTTATTCATAGATCGAACCACGTAAATCTCTGGTGTTCTTGCGTGCATTTATTTTCCTTACGAAATTAAGATCGATCACTAGATGTCCCTTCTTGTTAACTGTTATAATAGTAGAGCACTAATCAATATTGTCATATAACGCAGCGGACAAATTCCGCGTGGTAATGCCCCATTGCGTGACGTTCCTGTCTTCTTTATGATAAGTCTAATTGGAAATCAAATAGACGACGAATCTAATAAACTTTTCATTTGAAAGTAGGCTGGTAATGTTCTTGTACATGGAACTTGTAATCATTATTTTTAGTATATACTGGAAAATTTATATTCCTATGGAATTGCCGGGTACAATGGTTAAATCCATATTCTTGTGTAATCGTTTATAGATCATATAGAATGAATAATTCATATTTGAAAAATCAGGTATGACACATTAAAATCTATAAAAACATTAGTGATATTCAAATATGTGATCTTTAGTCTCATAATACACACTTTACTTGGTCGCCCCAAGGGGTATGCTATTTTTCAATACCCACGAGATTTTTATCAATAGTTTCTTTTGTATGTGACTAATATACACAACTAATATTACAAATTCATCATTTAGAGTTTAATAAGTCATAGTTAAAATTTACTAATTTTAATTATAGCTAGATATTAATTAATTAAAAATTAAGGGTTGCATCGTGAAGGCGTCATCCGAAGGAGTGTGGCCCTTGGAAATATGCGGCCGCTATTTGTCTAGTTTTGAAGAATAGCATGCCAAAAAGGAAAGACTATTCGAAGAAGAGGGATTCCAAAATATTGAGCTATAGAGGAGATTATTAGGTTATTACATTGATCTTTTGGTTTAAAAGTCGCCCTTCTTTCTTAAGTGCCAATTATTATTGTTGGACCGACAAAAAATGTTAGGTGTTAAATCTTTTCTAAATGAAATGAGGACATATCAAATTGCAACTTTCACTGACAAATAAACGAAATATTGAACTTTCATTGAGCTTATGTTTTACCTCAAATATAAAAGGTTGAAATCACACTCAATTATTGTTTTTAATTGAGTTAAAAAAAAATGTAAGCGTATCCTCAAAATTTCAATAGATTATGTAATGAATTAATTTACCATATTTTATATAATAGACGACAGTTGGAAGAATCGAAATGCAAAATAAATTTATTTAATATTAGAGAGTCGTCGTTTGTAACTTTGCTATTCTTTAAAAGAAACAAAGTCACGAGAGATCATACACGGTGGGGGCGGAATATCGTATTTGCTGGCCTTTCCACCTCATACAGCTATGAAGAATCATTATCTCAAATTTAGAGGAACTAAATATTGCATATGATATCTCTTATTCTTGTTTACTGCTAAATGCTTCTCAACAACTGCTTTTTTCAATATAAATCTTAATTAATAACTATAAAATTAAACTGAAATACAATGAATAAAATTGAAGGTTTAAAAAAAACAAAATGAGGATCCCAAATGCAGTAATTTTGAGGCCATGTAATTGGAAATTATTAAACTAACTTCACAAGTTCAACATTTTAGATTAGCACTTATTTTGGGCCACGCAAGCCCAATCTAAAACAGCCCATCTCAATTCTCAGCTATACAACTCTACAATGCGGTGTAATAGCAGCTTGTCCCTTTCTCTGTTTCTCAGCAGCTGCAAAGAAACAGCCTACCATTAAATCAATATCAGTAAAAAAATAAAGAAGCACCTACCATTATTGAAGCAGGAAAAACGAAATCCATTCGCCACATATACGCCAAGTTGCCATGATAGTTTAATGTAAATAAATTGTGGTCCATTCACCAAGAGTTGGCTTTCTTGGTTTCAATCACATTCAGTTTCTTGATAAGCATAAAAATGCTGACTACATTTCTCATCATACCGTACTATTGATAGGGCGATAATCATTTCGCTTCCGTCATCATTTCGCTTCCGTAATCAAAGACTATTACCAAAATTTAGTCCCAAATTTTACTTCCTCCTCCATAATATTTATTTTTAATTTTAATAACCAAATTTTAATAAATTATAATAAGTATAAAATGAATGAAAATAATAAATAAATAGATTAATAAGTAGTAGAACTAAAAGTAGATCATATAGATGATAGATGAATATATTAATAAATAATAAAATTAAAAAGTGGATCATGAGTTTTTAATGTAAATAAGTGAATAAATTTAGAGTAAAAATTCTAGAGTTATATTTTTTTAAATGAATATTTTTATGAATTGACAAAACAAAATTAATTGAACGTAGTTGTTGGACCAAATGAGCACATAATTATACATTTTAGTGCGTCTTTTGATGAATAAAAGCTTTTGTGAATTATTTAATTTTGACTAAATTTTAATTTTAAATATTAAAAAGATTTTAATTTTACCATCGAAATCATTTTAATTCTAAATTAGAATTGAACTATCTCTAATGTGCATGTGTACGTGGGACAGAGTAATATAATATAAATTGAGATTTTAATAAAAATAAACTATGACAAAAGATTTTCCAACTAAAAAATTCAAAAATTATGACGAAAAACTCCAATTTTTAGTTTTAAACTGTTATCCCATTTAAAAGTCTAATATCAATGTATCACGCCAGAGAACACCAAATTGAGGGTTTATGTGAAGATCTTTATATCTTGTGAAACTTATCAAAATATTCTAAGAGTTAATGTAATATTTGCAAGAGACCCCGATTTTGTATTTTCCGGCGGAAACTAGTGGAATATGAGAACTTTTTCTAGAGGTAAATTAGAGAAATTTTATTAGAGTTTTTGGATTTTCACCACCCTTCTTAGGGATCGCAGCTGGTTGGATTTCGACCAAATTAGATGAGTTTGCGTAAGTATAAAATCGATTTGAGGTGGCTATTATTAATGAAATTAGTATTTATGATGGATTTCGGTTGAATTTGAGAAATTAGCTATGAATATCCATAGTTGGGATCCATTTATTATATAATATTAATATCATAATTTTAGAATTAATTAAATAATTAAATTATATTAAATTTAAATAAATATTTATAAGTAAATAAATAATTTTAGATTAGATTTTGTCAGTAAGTATTTATTTTGTAACTTTTTAAATAATATTCCCACTTTCCATAAAAAATGCATCAGACGACACACGAGTTTTAATAAAATTATTGGTGAGTATTGTTTGAATGGAGAAATGGTCCCACCATGTGATAAGTTATGAGTGGAAAAAATGATTTTTTTGATAAATAATGAGTGGTTGTGAGGTTGAATAATAAGGAATTGTGTTCTAAAAAGGAAAGTGATACACTTTTAATAGACGCCAAAAATGACGAAAGTGATATACTTTTGATGGCGGAGAAAGTATTTTCTATTGATATTTATGTTTTAATTATAATTTTTCCTAGAAAAGATTATACTAGTAGAAGCTTCATCTGATTATTTGAGAAGTACAAATATCATAGTTAATTATACATATTTTGATGATCTAGAATATTATTTTGGATGTGTACAATTAAAGTTAGACTATATAGCTTTTGTTTTTATACTTAAAATTTTATTTTTAATCAATCATTATTTATTTATTAAAGGTTACATTGTAGTCTTCAAATAATTATTGAGACGTGTATCCAACATTATAATTATTCATACTTGATTATTTAATATTTTATAAATTTAAACGAGTTTGGATAGATAATTAGTGGATATTATACTATGAATTTAAGATGAGTATGAGTATTAAAATCATTTATTAAATAATTTGAAACGAATATGAATAAATAAATTATTTAAAAATCAAAATTTGAAAATACTTAATAGGTGAATACCTTACTCATTATCATCTATACCCTTTCCTTTAATTGCAAGATCACAAAATGTTGTTATCAGATTAAAAAGAAATGCATTTAGACTGCTCCAATTTACTCATATAAAATCTGCACAAATGGCCGTTTGGTATGTCATCGTCACAAGGTATCAATGTCTGGTTTCAAATCTATATCATATTATATTTGTAATTATGAGTGATTATTTGTGAATCCGAACTTAAATACGCAATCCAAATAAAGTAACTCTAGCATTAATTTCAGCTTCTTTATATATCTTTAAATTAGTTAATTAAGAATTCACATATTTCTAATAATATATATTAACCGCAGGTGTCAAGTCAACAAACCCAATCCCGACATCCACCAAACTACCAAGTAGATAATAGGCACCTCCTATCACACACAACAAGGAAAATAAATGTGTTAATTTCTTCCTCAAAAAAAGAAATGTGTTGATAACTTAAACCGATTCCAATTCCAAGATTCCATCTCTGCAAATCGCAGCCCCAAAATTTCACCATGACGACCAAAACCCAGAAGAAATCCAGAACCTCATCCAAAAAATCCAAGAAAGATTCAGTTTCCGTCCGCATCATCGATGAGAAAACACCTCTGTTGATTCACAAGAAAGCAGAAAGCAGCAGCTTCTCCCACCAAGAAGCAAACGGAGCTTCCTTCACCGGCGCAGTATTCAACTTGTCAACGACGATAATCGGCGCCGGAATCATGGCATTGCCGGCCACCATGAAAGTCCTCGGCCTCGCCCTCGGTATTGCAGCTATCGTGTTCGTCGCGTTCCTCACGGAGCTCTCCATAGGCATGCTGCTCCGCTTCAGCAAAGCCGGGGCCGTCGCCTCCTACGGAGGCGTGATGGGGGACGCTTACGGCGGCGTCGGCCGGAAGGTTTTGCAGGTCTGTGTCGTCGTCAATAATATTGGGGTGCTGGTTGTCTACATGATCATAATCGGTATGCTTCTCACATAGACTGATTTAGACTTCAAATTTAGAAAAATTGGGATTTGTTTTGAAAAGATAATTAATTTGTGAAGGCGATGTCGTGTCCGGTTCGTCGGCCAGCGGCGTTCATCACCCCGGTCTGATGGAGAGCTGGTTCGGGCAGCAGTGGTGGACCGGCCGGTTCTTCGTGCTTGTTGTGATGACGCTTGGAGTTTTCACTCCATTGGCGTGTTTCAAGCGTATTGGTAAGCTGCAATTTCTTATTTTTATGAATTAATTGTCCATTACTACACGAAATTTTACATATTTTGTAATTTTAACATGATTTTTGAAATATTGAAAGAATGTTACAATCTTTTAATTTATTCCAAAATTATCATCCTTAATTTTTCCATAGCGTAAAATTGATGTGACAGGTTTCATTGTATTAAACATTGCCAAATTCGGTTGCACGTCTTTGATATTTTAGTTATGGTCGGTATTACGCTCCATATGTTAACTTATGTAGCAGTGTTAATTTTGCAATAAATTGAAATGTGATAACATTATTCCAGCGTATTAAAATTGTGTTAGAATCACAAAATGTGGTCTTTGAAATAGTTTAGTTATTAACTTATTTATGGAGATGTTTTTTGGTTGCAGATTCTCTACGGCACACCTCTGCGGTGGCTGTTTTTCTCGCACTCGTTTTCCTTGTAATAACCGCAGGCATCGCCATTGCCAAATTTATGCAAGGAACCATGATGCCACCGCGCCTCCTCCCCGATATCTCCGACATCAATTCGATCTGGACGCTCTTCACCGTCGTCCCTGTCCTTGTCACCGCCTACGTCTGCCATTTCAACGGTACAATTCTCTTCCAAACATATGATGATCGTTAGTTCTGATCGGTTTAGTTAGGCTGTATATTAATTAACTATTATCGTGCAGTGCACAGCATTGAGAACGAGCTAGAAGATGCTTCCTTGATAAAGCCAGTGGTGCGAACATCACTGGCGCTCTGCTCCATCATCTACATCATGACCAGCTTCTTTGGCTTCCTCTTGTTTGGCAATGCCACGCTCGATGATGTGCTCTCCAACTTCGACACAGATCTCGGCATCCTCTGAGCTCCCAGCTCAATGATGCTGTGCGTGTCAGCTATGCCTCCATCTGATGCTAGTTTTCCCGGTCATTTTCACCCTCTCCGCCTCAACTTGGACGGCCTCCTCTTCTCCTCCTCGATGCCTCTCACGACTGACAACCTGCGCTTCAGCTCACTCACGATCGGGCTCATGTCCATCATCTTCTTGGGGGCGAATTTCATTCCCAGCATTTGGGACGCATTTCAGTTCACTGGTGCAACCACTGCTGTTTGCATCGGCTTCATCTTTCCTGCTATAGTTGTTTTAAGGTAGCATCCACCGCATCTACTTTGCACGATTTTGCAGTTGGTTTTATCTTTTTCGTGCTGACATTATTTTGAACTGTGTTGTTACTTCAGGGACGCTCATGGCATCACCTCGTGGAAGCAGAAGACTTTGGCTGTTTTTATGGTTGGTTTGGCTGTGTTTGCTAGTCTGGTGGCGATTTACAGCGACGCGTATGCCATCTTCAAGCGGAATGCAACGCCTACACGCGAATAGTCTTACCAGAGGAGGTGCCGGCGCTCGTCCCTTTTGATGATGGATGAGAAAATGTGTGATATTTGGCTTGAAGAATGTGCTGGCACCATGGTTGAGGATCTGATTCAGACATCCTTTTCTGCGTGGTTTTCAGTGTGTTATATTAAATTTGTAACAAACTAGATTTATTCTGCATATGCAGAGGTTTATGTTAAAGCAATTTTTGGTCGAAGTTATATCCCACGTGTACTGGTATTCTTCAACTATGTTTCTTGTCGTGTACAATATTTCATGTTGTGATTGTAAGAGAACAAAACAATGGTTGTCTGCTACATACATTACTTGTAACACTTTTGAGTAAATGTTTCCATCAAAATTTCTTGTTCCCAAATCTTGATTTCTGGTATGTGCTACTACTCACTCCAAGGATCACTCTGTCCTCACTTCGCAAGGTGTTAGCTAAAGAAAGGAAATAAATCAATTAAATGGAGCTGATTGAGGAAGATTAACATCTTCCAGAAATAGAATATTACAATTGATATCATACCTTATATAGATCTAGAATTGGTGTATATCTAGACCTAATGAAATGAGAAGAAACATACTACAATGAATAACAGTTTATTATTATTCTACAATCTCTCGATTCTAAACCTCTGAACATGGGTTTGGGCTCAGAAAAAATTCATCACAGCCCTTATACCAATCTCGGCCAAGAGGCAAAAATCTTAACCTCTTCCTCTTCGTCAAACCTACAATCAGAGAATGTCAGAAATCGAGGAACACAAACCAACTGAAGAATTTCATAAGTTAAAGACAAGCAAGAATGTCAATGTGGCATTCAAGCTCAATGGAAAAATTATCCATTGTGGGTGAGACTTATGAAGATAGCAATTGAAGCAGAGGGCGCCTCACACATCGAGACGAACCCTTAAACGAAGGGGATAAGGGATACCAAGAGTGGGAAGAAACGGATCTCATAGTCTTCTTGTGGATCGTCGACAATATTGAGAACAATATCATCGCCGACTTCGCACACCATCAATCGGCAAAGCAATATGGGATAATCTTGCGTTACCTATGAGAACAAGGCCGACCCATACCTCATCTACGACCGGAAGAAAAAGCAAATACAATCATCCAAGGAGATATGGATCTCGAAACATACTATCGGAAAATCCATGGGTTATGGATTAATGTCGATAGTGTCAAAACAATCGATTTCATGTCATGACAAAGGCGTGAAGCGCTCGTACAACACATCAACACAAACGATTATATAAATTCTTGGCGGGACTAGATCGAAATACGAATGGTCAAAGAGATGTCCTCAAGGAAGATCCCCTTCCCTCAGTCGAAGCGGCATATGGCATGGTGAAAAGGGAGGCGGCTCGAAGAAAGAGCATGCCACCATCCCCAACACCTACCGGAGGAATCGCTGCAGACATCGAAGGCCGATTCATCATCGGGAGATCGGCCGGATCGAGCCCAGAGAAATCATGAGCCCCGAGAATCGGGAGGCAACAGCAAGACCGTCACGACCGCCGCCAGCCAAGAACGCCGCCGCCAACAGCTCCAAATCGGTGGACAAAAGTAAACTTTGGTGCTCTCACTGCGGGAAACAGAAGCACACACGTGAAACGTGTTTCTTGAGGGTCGGATTCCCTGAATGGTGGGAGGAGAAGCCGAAGAGGGCCTTTACAAATTTTGCCCGCGGAACAGACGATAGAAAAGGGGGCCAAGAGAACTCGTCCACCGGAGAAGGCAGCAGTGGAGGTGGCAACGGTGGAGGCGGCAACGGTGGAGGCGGCGGAAACTTCGCAGGGCGACTAGCTGAGAGCAGAACAGAGGAGGAAGATGGCGGAGGTAAAATGGGGGTTAGGGTTAAAATCCCTAATCCCCAACATTTGTCCCAATATTTAATATCAATTGAAGATCAGAAATTGCAGAATGGTCCCCAGTTTCTCTCAATTTCGAATTTTGACACATATAATCGTTTTGCACCATTATGAGATGTTTCCGCTGTTTTTCATGTGCAAAATGATTCTAATTTGCATAAAAAGGGCTGGATTTTTGATTGTGGGGCCACATATACAATGACTCCGGAGGTAAAAGATTTTAGTAATTTCACCAAGATTACTAAAACCTTTATCAAAACGGCAAATGGGGAATTGATTCTTATTGCGGAGCTGGAACTATAGAGATATCTCCAAATCTCTGTTTGTCAAATTGTTTGTTGTTCCTAACTTATCCCAAAGATTAATGATCGTGAGCCATGTGACTCGAACCGAATCGTACATTGCTAATGTTCCCAAACTCCTGTGTATTGCAGGATATCCGGACGAAGAGGATCATTGGGCGTGGCACTGAGGAACAAGGGCTCTATTATGTGGACGAGGCAGCTCATCCTGGTAGTGCAATGCTAACTCAAAGGTCTACGAAAGATGAAGTTCGATTATGGCACCAAAGACTAGGACACCCTTCTTCTGGTTATTTTAAACTTTTATTCCCTAACATTTCAATTCCCAAAGATTTTTTTTGTGAAACATGTGTTTTGGCTAAGAGACATAGACAATCTTTCAAACCTTCCAATACTAGAGTTAATTCTATGTTTTCTTTAGTGCATGCTGATGTGTGGGGTCCTGCACCAGTTATTGGGGGGAATAACATTAAGTATTTTGTGACCTTTATTGATGATTGTACTAGAGTAACATGGATTTATTTTTTGAAACATAAATCTAAAGTGTTTGATAAGTTTGTTCTGTTCTTTAATATGGTCAAAACCCAGTTCCACACAACAATCCAAACGCTCCGATCTGATAATGGGAGGGAATTTGTTAATCACTTGATGTCTGATTTTTTGTCCATAATGGTTTAATTCATCAAACCTCTTGTGCCTATACACCTGAACAAAATGGGGTCGCTGAAAGAAAAAATAGGATCATCTTAGAAATAACCCGATCTCTAATGATTGAATCATGTGTCTCTGTCTTTCTCTGGCCTGAAGCTGTAGCAACCTCTGTTTTTTTGATCAACCGACTACCTACAAGAATTCTCAACAAAATAACCCCTCTTGATGAGTTAGCCAAACAAACTCAAATCCCGGAACCCTTGAGTCTATCACCAAAAGTCTTTGGATGTACTGTCTATGTTCATATTGTAGGGAAAAACTATGTTTAGCCCTCGCCCCGAGGATCTATCTTGGATATTTAATTCACCATACATTGATTATATTCCTAGCATGCGTCTACAAAATTAATTGCAACACGTAGGGGTTTTCTCGTGTTTACCTGCGGATCTGTCGAGGCGGAATGGATCGAGACTCGTGCTTTGATCTTCTGGACTGTATCCCGATTGCCCAATCTCCAACGTCGAGTGAGGACGATCTATGGAGAATGCTTCGGAAAATCACCCAATGCTCTAAGGAATTATTTTCGAGAACCACTCTTGAGAGCTCTAGGTTGGACGAAAATTTAGGTTAATGAATTAAGGATTAACCTTGATTCTATCTCTTACCATATATTTATAATGCACTACCTTAATCCCATAAGGAAAGGATCTATGCATATACCATAAATATAATTATATCCTTGTGGGATAAAGAGAATCAAATCATTTCCTTATACACATAGGATGCGCCGATTTTCCTTAGCTAAAGGGCTTGGATGGGCCAGCCCAGGGATCAAATGTAAGGAATAAAGATGGGCCTCAAATAAATTAATTATCTTATGTTCAGCCCAGAACATAAATTAATTTATAAACATTTATTCATGCCACTAGAGAATAAATGCGACTTACCCTTTATTACCGAAGTTGAGTCGGGCTTGCACTTAGACATTACGAATCCCCGTATTTAAGATATCGAGCGTCCATTAATTATTTATAGCATTCGATCGCTTAAAATAATTAATATCTTTAATTCCTTAAGTAGTACCACTCAACCTTATTATTGTACTTGAGCTAACTCAATCTGCAGGGTTTAGTACAATAAACCTTTTGAGCTCCTTAAGGGGACGTCACCATCCTAAACGGATACGGTGACTCGATACGATAACTAGCATAACATACAAACACTGCCACCACCCAAGATGCGGAGAATATTGGGTTAGAACATATAACCCTCACCCATAACAAGTCAAAGTGATGGTCAGCAACTCATACTCATCTAATACCTTATCGAGGTTTAGATCATCGTAAGTCACCGAGATCTTGGTTCTTCACGACGGTCGATAGAAGAACTCATCTCACTGTGATCCTTCAATACGCCGAGACGCATACAAGATAGACAAGCAACCAAGTCAAGTCACTTCTTATCTATACATGAGCTATACCGACAACTCGTCCTCAAGTTGTCTCACTATGAAACTTTTATATCTCATTAAGCTTGACCAATCATACGGACTTACGTGATCTTCTACACATCGTATGATCTAACTTATATATGAGATGAGGGACACGAGATATATGCAATCAAGTATTCAATTCGGATAGAGATTTTAATAGTGATAACAGAAACATTGTATACTACCAACCAAACCGCTTTCAAGATACAAATCAACAATCTCCCACTTATACTAAAGCAAACTTTTAGTATACAATGTGTCTCTACTAGCTATTACAAACAAAACCATCACTTTGCTTCTCCCACTTATACAAAAGTTTCCTTTCTAAGTGGGTGCCATCAAGCGCAATCCAAGTCCCCTAACGTGTCCGTCGTAGACTTTTGCGGCGAGCTCTTCGTGAATGGATCCGCTAGGTTATCCGTCGTATCAATATTCTCAATCGACACGTCACCGCCTAACGATTTCTCGTATGACATGGTACTTTCTCTATGTGTTTGGTCGCCTTGTGGGTCCGTGGTTCCTTCGAGTTTGCCAAGACCGAGTTATCACAAGAAACTATGATACTCTTGGGCAAACCAGTACCACACCTAGATCCATGAGGTAGTTCTTGAACCATACAGCCTCCTTAGAAGCCTCCAAGCGGCTACATATTCGGCTTTCATGGTAGAGTCCGCATGCATCGCCGCTTGCACTCCGCCAGATACGGCTCCACCTCCCAAGACACATAGCACGAGGTAGACTTTTTCTCATCACGGTCAGCTTGGAAATCCGAGTCGGTATAACCCAAAGGCATTAGACTGTCTCGGTAAACTAGCCTATAATCTCGAGTCCTTTTCAGGTACTTGAGTATATGCTTTACCGCATTCAATGAGCTTGTCCAGGTTAAACCGATATCAGCTACTATGCCTACCGCATAGCGAGATATCGGGTTTCGTGCATAGCATTGCGTACATGAGACTTCCACGACGGAAGCGTAGGAACTTGTCACATTTCTCTATCTCTTCGCAGATAATAGGAGATCCGCTAGATAAAGGAACACCATGTCCGAAAGGTAGCAATCCTTTCTTGGCGGTCCGCATACTAAAACGAGTAATCACAAGATCAATGTAAGACGCTTTGAGATAAGCGCAAATATTTTCTTCTTGCGATCTCGGTAAACCTTGATCCCAAGAATGTACGCTGCATCTCCTAAGTCTTTCATTTGAAACCGATCGGATAACCAACTCTTTACGCCGATAATGACTTCACGTTGTTGCCAACTAGAAGGATGTCATCTACATAAAGTGCAAGAAATACCACATCACCGTTGACATCTAACCGATACACACAACTCTCGCTAGGCAACTGGGTAAATCCATAGGATTTTACCACCTCATCAAAGCGTAAGTTCCAGGATCGTGAGGCTTGCTTAAGCCCATAAATGGACTTCTTAAGCTTCCATACTAGATGCTCTTCACCCTTTACTACATAACCTTCGGGTTGCTGCATATAGATGTCTCTACCTTCCTCAAGGTAACCGTTTAGAAAAGCGGTTTTAACATCCATTTGCCAAACCTCTAGATTCAGTGGGTGCTATGGCGTAAGAATTCGATGGACTTGAGCATTGCTACGAGCGAAAATATCTCATCGAAATCGATGCCCTCAACTGAGTGTACCCTTTCGCCTGAAGCCCGGCTTTAAAAGCGAAACCTCTCCATCGGAATCTCTTCCTCTTGTATATCCACTTACTACCTATGGCTTCCTTGCCATCCGGTAGAGGTGTTTTTCATATACATCCATAGCCGTTATGGACTCCATTTCTAAGTCTATAGCGGTGTGCCATGATCTTGAATCAATGTCTTGTATCGCCTCCTTGTAGATGTCCATGGGTCGATTATTGCCGCTCGCTTCTCGACTAAATCAAGATTCACCCACGAACATAAATCGCTCGGGTTGACGAACAACCTCCCACTACGACGAGACGCTTCTGCACAATGGCAACGGTGGGTGCAGAACTTGTGGTTCTCTATCTTGCACAACTTGTTGGGTAGGTACAACTTATGCGGTCGGTATCTCCAAAGAAACTCGACCCACTTCAATTTCTTGAAGTATCCGTGTCGATCCTCCCACTAGACTCGACATCTCGCACTTTGGCCTAATCGGTGGTGGAATACGATCATCTTCTAATTCTTGAAGAATGATTTCAACTTTGGATTTATGATTTTTCATGTAGTCATCTTCTAAGAATCGGGCATTAGTGCTAATAATGACCTTCTGATCCTTAGGACTATAGAATAAACCACCTTTCGTTCCTCTAGGATAGCCAATAAACAGCCTTGCATCGGATCTAGCCTCCAACTTGTCGCCTTCTTGTTCAAAGACACGTGCCGGATCGCCCATATCCTTATGTGGCTTAAACTAGGCTTGCGCCCAAACCACAACTCGAAAGGGGTCTTTTCGACTGACTTGGACAGTACTAGATTTAGCAAGTATGCCGCCGTTTCTAAGGCATACCGCCAGAACGAAATAGGCAATGTTGCATAACTCATCATAGATCTAACCATTTCCAAAAGAGTCCTATTTCTTCGCTCTGACACACCATTTTGCTGTGGTGTGCCCTGTGAAGTACGCTGGAAGGTAATCCCACACTTCACTAGATAGTCCATGAACTCATTGCTGAGGTATTCACCACCGCGATCAGAACACAGTGACTTGATACTTTTACCAAGCTTCGTCTCCACTTCCGCCTTGAACTCTTTGAATTTCTCAAAGCATTCAGACTTGCGGTGAAGCGGTATACGTATCCGCACCTTGAGTAATCGTCAATGAAAGTGACAAAATACTGCATTCTCCCACGAGCTTGTGTGGACATTGGTCCACAAGTCGAATGAACTAACTCTAACATTTCTTTGGCTCTATAATCCTTCGCTTTGAAGGGTCCGGGTCGACATCTTACCTTCTATACAGATTCGCAGATCGGGAATGGAGTATCGTGAGATTACCCAACGCCCATTCTTAGCCGGTCTTTGGATCCTATTTAGATTGATGTGACCTAATCTAAGATGCAAGAGAAAAGTGGTGTCATCTTCATGAAGAAAACTTTCTCTTTTAGGGTTTGATGAAGATGCAACATAGTTATAGGTATTATGTTTTGCGTAAATAGTATAAAGCGAATTATATAATGTGCCAACACGAGATAACCGTCATTTCTTATGATAGAAACTCCACTATCAAAAATAATCGAATATCCATGAGTAAACAATTTCGAAACAGAAACAAGGTTCCGCCGAAAATCCGGCACATATAAAACGTCCTTTAAAACTAAAACTGTTGAATCAAAACATAAAGTAACATCTCCGACTGCGACGGCCTCGACTTTCGCCGCGTTGCCCATGGAGATCGTTATCTCGCCATTAGCCGACTCCTTGTCATGCAGGAACCCACGCAAGGTGTAACAAACATGATCGATCGCACCGTGTCTACTACCCAAGAATGGGTAGAACAAGTCGCTAAACATGTTTCCGTCACTAAAGCAAACGCGTACCTTGAGCCTTGAGCATAGGGCACTTAACCTTCCAATGCCCAGTCTTACCGCACTTGAAGCACTTGCCCCTTCTCCTTTGGCTTCTTCAAGCCTCCGGTGGCAGCCATGTTCTTGCTCCCATTACTCCCACTATTTCCCTTGCCTCTCCCACCTTTGGTGCCCCTTTTTCTTTTTCCATTTTGCAACGGAAAATTTGGGCCCTTAGATGTGCTAGCAATAGCATGTGCTCCTTTTCCCATAACTCCTTCCGCAGCCACGAGATCATTAAGCAACTGACTAAGTGTATACTCGGTCTTGCTCATGATCGCATTCACTCGAAAGTTCTCAAAAGACTTGGGCAGTGTATTAAGGATGATATCGACCTTGGCTTCACCGTCAATACCTCCTCCCAACTGATCAAGACTATCCATGAGATAAGTCATGTGAGATACATGTTCATGGACCGAACTTCCTTCTTCCATCTTACACGCCAAGATTTCTCTCATTGTGTGGAAGCGGATCGTCGATCCGATCGCCCAAACTTACTCGAGACTTGATCAAATATCGATCGCGTCACCATCGATCGATGTTTGCGGTGCAAGCCTTTGGACATAGTAGTCATCATATAGCATTTAGCCATATTGTTTGACTTATTCCAAAGTCCGCTTGACTCGCCGCTCATTAGTCGATCGTCGATGAGGGCATCGGGTTTAGGAGTAGTGAGAACAAACATGTGTTCTTCATGATAAGAACATATTCCATGTTTCGTTTTCACCGATAAAATTTGGACCGGATAAGGATTTTGTGCGAGCATATTGATAATCGGTGTAAGAGACATATACAAACGATAATGTAAACACATAAGCATACGATCGCACATAATTCGTAACAATAATATTGTAACCTTTGATAAAACAATATTAATTGAAACCTCCAATCGCCCAAGAAATTCCACATGCAAGCCACGCGCGTGTGGGCGTTACACATGAACCCCGACTGACTAAAATATACCTTTTAGTCGTTTAATTTCAATCCATGTCAACTTATCATTACGACAAATGAAATTAATGATTGGACCTTACTAGACCACATCACTATCGCAAGAAGGACTTCATGAAAGTTGTACTCGAGGTGATGTCTAAGCAATGACCACAATTTTAACAATGAAAATGAATTCTTAGAATTGGCATACTCACTAGACCATACCGCCCAATTCAAATTCTTTTGTTATCTCATTTTATATCTATCTCTAGAGAACTTATGAAAATCGCATATGCAAGCCACGCGTGTGGGCGTTTACATGAAACTCCCACTTCTCAATAGATTTAAAATGTTTTATTTAGAAATCTCATCTAACAAACTTATGATAAACAAGACAAGCAAGCCAATGCGTGTGGGCGTTTACTCACAGCGTCCTCACTTTGTTTAGAGATCAAAAGTGGAGGTCTTGACATTTTAATTTGAAAAATTAATATGTCGGGTTACTTGCTTAATCTTTTGTTTCAAAGGTTTGTCCATGCGATCACGTAATCCTAGCATGCTTTTCTATAGAACTCAACATGTAAAACATGCTCGCAGAATTCTAAAATATGCTTGAAAACGCGATAAACCTAGCATGCTTACTATGCGCATCCAATCACGAAAACACGTAAATGTTTGTCAACATAATTAAAACATACATAGTATGCTACTGCATAATTTAAACATCCACAACATGCAATGAACGATTAAAATAAAATAAAACGTTCATCGTGGCCCACTCGTGGAACCTGCACTTTCCTGCCTAATCTATTATATAGAATTGCAAAGCATGTAATTAAACTTGAAAAACGTGTAATACCCGCATTCATGTAGCGTAGATTAACTCTTAATTAAGAGTTATAAGAAGGCTTTGCATCCTTAAGAAAGTGTTGTTTAAGCCGAAGCTTTGTTTTAAAGCTTCGAGACAAGAAAATGGAATTTTAGATTTATTCGAGATAGAACCTAAGACAAGATTCTTAGGTCTTGTTTAGAATAAGAAGACCTAGATTTCAAGAGTCTTGAAATAATAGATACATGCTCAACGAAGTTTTGATTTCATAAAATGGAGAAATTCAAATCTTTGTTTTTTTTGTGATATCGGCATTTGCCAATTAAACCCTAATCGTCGGCCGAATGTCTAAAATGGTTTTTGGAAGCCAAAAATGTTTTTACAATCAAAGTTTGATGATTACAATATGTTATTTGAGTTTTAAACGAGGATTTCAAGTAGAGAGCATTTTATTAGAAATTGAGTTTTGAAATTGGAACAATATGGATTAATAGCATGCGTTTATAACGTTGGTATTATTTGTAGACAAATGTACATTTTTGTAAATTTATAAAACATGATTATTCATCATGTATTAAAGAAAAGGAAAAATGGTGGAATTTTGGAGAATTCTTGAGAATTTGATGAATAATCACTTTTATTAAAGAAAATAGAAAATAAAATAGAAACTTTATTAAATATCCATTAAATTTTGGAAGATCACTATTCACTATCATTTTCTTCTCAAATTTTCGAAACACACACTCACACACACTCCAAGGTGAAAATTTTCAAGCTCAATTTTAGAAGATCCAGCCGTTGGATTTTCAATCCGTCTTCAAATTAAGGTATATCTCAATCTTTAGAACGCATCTACGGTTTGAAAATTTTGAAAAATATGAACTTATGAGCATGTTATAATTTCGGTCCTTTAGATGAAATATGAAGGGAGATGTTGTTGTTCGATTATTTCTTGATATTACGTTAGATTCGTCGCCGATAAGTTGTTTAACGTTGAAATTTTAAGCATATGCTCATTGTTGATATATTGATGATTTTCGAAAATCATGGAGACCATGATCTTGAATATATGATGTTGATATGCCTAATATTCTTTCATATATGTGTTGAGGAATTGATATAAACATGTTTTGAACGAGAAAAACGTTTGAAATCGAAACCGTTGGAAAACTCCTAAAGTGACCGAAAACCCTAGCTTCCATATTGATGAAATTTTGATTTTATTTGACCATTTTGAGCTCATATTTGGATTCTATGATATGAATAAAGCTTAAAATGATTTATTCGGATTTTTCGGCCGACGATTTGAAAACCGAAAATTTTAGTTTGACGTCGAAAAATTGTTTTCAAAGACAAAGCTTTGATCTTTATGTTTCATTGATAAATTAATGATCTTTAATGATATTTGAGCATGTATATAGATTCGTTGGTGTTAGATAACGTCTTCGTGAATTTTCGACGTTAGGCAAAGTGACGCGTCTTAAGGGGCCGTTGGATTATGGGCTAAGATTGGATGATTGAAGCTTGGTATTGAGTTTAATATGTTTATTGAAACATATGGGATGAATTGGTGGAGTTTGAGCTATGTTTGGATTGTTTGGTTTTAATATGGCGATGCGTTTATAAACGTTACGCTGCCAAAATTTAGATAGAATTTGTTTGCTAATAAGATGTTAAAGGATGCAATGACCCAAGTTTTGATAGACCATAGTGTCTTAGATTTGATATTGAGAAGATATGATCGTGTCGACGACCAATATGAGTAATGTTCTTGTTTGGCTCTTGATAGGCTTTTATGCCGTTTTATATGGATAAAGAAAGAAATGGAATTGAGAATTTGTTCCTTAGCTCAAAGGAACATCCAGGTGGGTATAACTATTTTCTAATATGATATGCTTATGCTTTTTATGTTTCAAAATGATATGAAATGCATTTATGAGCAAAGTTTCAAAGTTAAATGACTTGCCTGTTTTGAGCATGAGCATGATGCATTACCTATCCACGGAATGAAAGAAAGAAAAGAAAGAAATGATAAAAGAGTATGGCCGTGGCATGGTACCCTTCAGGTCCATCAACACGGGTATGTTATTATGTGAGATTTACCGACGTCGGATAGCGACCCTTCGGGTCATAGCGTGTTTGAGAAGGAGACCTACTTCTCAACACATAGACATAATCCGTGGATATGGGAAGAAAAAGTTGTCTGCAGACATAGACCATGCATATGCATATTTTTATGATGATCCTACGAAATGAAAGCAAGTAAGTGTTTATTTATGAAAAGCATGCACGAGTTATTTCACTAAAACCTCGGTGCATTGCAAATGTTATGGCAAGTCAATCATATAGCCCTAAGGGCAATGTTTCAAATGTTTTTGGCGTATACCCACTGAGTGCATTTTTGTACTCACGCCCTGCATGTATTTCTAAACGTGCAGGTTGAGCTTGAGAGGATGCTGGAATCGAATGCTGTGCAAAAGGAGCTTCTCTAGATAAATCGACTCATGATGAAAATGTTCAATTATTAAGGTTGATTAATTGATGTTAATATGTTTGTTGCCCAGAGTTTTATGTCTTCATACATAATTCTCAGCCACCCTTTCCGTTACCAAACTTTTGCCTTCATTTGCCTTGGGATGTTACTACGTTGAGTTGATTATAATCTTGATGATATCATTGATTTTGTTGGTTTAATCTCGGCATTGTTGTTATAATGTCGACTTGATTCTGAGAACATGAATTATTGAAATGCCTATGTGCACAAGGATTTACTTGAAGGTCCAGAGATGTTGTTGTTGAACCAAACATGATGTTATGAAATCATTATCGAGTCATAATTTGAAACGTCGATACATTCTCAATGTTGTCAAAGCATGTTTGAAAATGTACATTCATAATATTGGTTATTCCTTTGTGATTATCCTTCCTCAAAACCTAAATTCATTCTTTATTAAACTCCATTTTGCCTCCTGAGCCATAAATGTTTGATTCCTTCGTAATGAAAGTTGAGGTCACACATTGTGATCGATATGAATTATTGGTCATATTTGATGTTGTCAATTACCATAATTTCCTTCTTAACCCACGTCATGGCCTAATTACTTGACTAATCACTTAGTTAAGTAGTCGGGCTGTGACAGAATGGTATCAGAGCGGTTTTGAGTTCTGAACCTGTGAGCCTTTGTAAATTTGTGCAGTCTGTGCATAGTTTTGAACTCGAACACAGAGCCCCTTGTGAGTGTTATGCAGCTTTGTGCACGCTTTTACTTATGGACTTGTAAATCCTTGTGAATTTTGAATAGTTGAGCATGGTTTGAATTCTTAACTTGTAAGTCCTCATGAATCCTTGTGCGACTTTTACTGTCTCTAAATTCTAAATTCATGAATCTTTGTGAGTCTTGTGCGGTTTATGCACCTTGAGTATGTGAATTCTTTTGGTGACTGTTTGAGAATTTAAGTTTATGGAGTCAATTGTTGGACTCTATCATGAGATCTAAGTTTATAGAATCGTTGTTGATTACGATTTGAGAATATAAGTTAAAGAGTCAATTGTTCTTAAGAAGCTTAGCATTCGATTCCATCATCTCTAGCTCACGGTAAGAGCTTATGATTATGCTTATGCTTGTGATTATGATTATCACGATGATGATTGAGTACATGCTTTATTGAATGAATTGTTATATGAAAAGTATGTTTGAAATAAGAAATAGCTTTATGAGTTAAAGTTGAAAAGACATTATGAGAAAAGACGGTAACAACATGAATATGTTTTACGCTAGCATTTGTGTATTCTTTTAGCTACGATAACGAGGATCATTTAGACAGTTCGAAAGAGTGCGATTCGTTTATCGTTATCTCGTTTGTCGTCATCGCAAAGATTGAGAGCGCTTCTATCTATATACACCAAATGGGCAATTATCTAGAGTGAAATTCTCGCTAAATTCCATCGCTTGAAGAGGCATATGAGAACATTGCAATGGGGACCGGTGGAATACTCCAGTTATTTTTATGGCTTAAGGAGTAGCGAGATTGGCTTTTCAAGTGACGATCGATGCATACGCAAAGAAGTGGTCAAAGACAAAAGGAACAAGAAGCTCATAACCGCCTATCGCTAGCCAAGTCGCAAGTTGCTCCACGTTTTGTCTTGAAGCTAGTGATCTCCTTAGCAATCGCTAGTCCATTGCTAGGCACCACGACTGATGAGAATTTAGGGTTTGACCCATCAATTATAAATACTCGGACCATCCGTTGGCACGTAACTCTCGTTTTCACTAATTATTTTTCGGACTCTAACTATCATCGAGTTCTTATTATTATGTACACTGAATTTCCTTTTGGCTCTTTTTCCTCTATGGTGATTTCATCTCGGCTATTAAATCGACTTCAATTGGTGGTAAGTTTTCTTTTATACCTAATGATAAAGAGAACGTTGAACCATTGATGTTGATCCTACCACCCTGAATATGATGCTAGTACCCATGCTCTAGAAATAGAGTCTTCTTTGCGGATACTCGACTATTTATGCTTGAGTCTGACGTAGATCCTACATAGTTTGATTATTTTATCTCCATCCTGAAATGTTTCCTATTGACCTAGATTGGTATGGTCAGTATTATTGCATCTCTTGGGATTTTTATACCGATTCAGTTTGTTCTATTTTCTCATGTTTATGAAACTTCTCAATTGAGAATTGAAAAGAGACTTAAGCTAATTCGTTGAGACTCCAGATGTCTCAAAATCTTTTATGTATGAACTCGATTTTTACCAGTTGTTAGCACATTCAGCCCTAAATATCAGACAAATGTCTTTCATGACTGATCTTGACATCCTTTATCCTGGAATAGATTCCTTATACTCATTTCCGATCGTGCTAATGATCCGCTATCTCCTGAGATCAAGAAAAATATGGAGAGGTTAAACTCCTATGAAGTCATTGATGACGGTAAAAATAGAGTAATAGAGATGGAAGAAAAGAATGATAACGATGACAGCCTATGTGGACATATGGGTGTACATATATAGATTAGTGATATTATAGATATTTTTATGATGTGGTAACGTGCCTGAGAAGCCATACCAGATGTGTTTTGCCCGAGATGTTAAAGCACCAATATGCTTGTGCAAAGTTTTCCTCGCTTTTGTAAAAGCCCTCAAAGAAGCAGTTTTCTTTCCTTTGAGATCTATATGATCATTTTGCTATCGAGCTATGTTATTTCATATCATAACCTTGTGATAAACAATTAAGAAGATCCTCGAGATATAAGCTTGTTTGTTGATGAAGAACTTTTTCTCGTTTTTGATAAATGAAACATACTGCATTTTGGTAATTGTTTGCAATGCAGTATACCACCCAGAAAAAGAAATCCTCTTTTTAAAACAAACGAAAAAATTGAAAGTGACAATTCTTCTCATGATTCACCTATATCTTATTTGCTTTAAATCGATCGTATAATTTGAGCTTTTACGTCGAATCCTCCATCTTCCAATAGAAATAGTAGCCCAGTGATCTTTGAAAAATGAGTTCGCTCGAAAGCGAGTTTTCAAGTTTTGGAAGTGCTCTAATCGAGTGTCTCCTATGTATATCGTGTCGATTAAGATGGTCTCGCAAATTTTGGTGGGAATTACATCAAAAGTTCTTTCTCCCGAGATCTCTATATGTATGGGCGATAAGTTAGCTCGAATATATGAATATCTCGTTTGTGGACGAGTTTTAACGAGAGATGAGTAAAAGATTAAAATTGCATACAACAACAACTATCAAGCAACGATTTATATGGCCTTATAAAGCCCTCTACGGCATAAAGTGTAGATCGTCACTCTTTAAGAACGCGATTGGAGAGCGAAAAGTGCTTGGACCGAAGCGATCGAAGAAATGGTCGTCGATAAATCAAGAAAGAAGAAGCTCAAAATCATCGAAATTCTATGCGGATACAAGGCGAATGGAACTAAGCTTGAGATTGAAGAAGTTTTCAGTAAAGTATATTCTTCCAAAGGAATACATCGCTTTGGAATCAAAGAAAAGTTCAAACCAAGATTTATCGGTTATGCGAGATTGAGAAGATTGGAATAATCACCTCTTGAATTACGATGTCTCCAAGTTTTGGAAATATTTACGATGTATTGCATGTGTCGATACGAAGATATGTGTTTGATCTAAAACACATCATACATCAAAAAACGTTATTCACGAAGCAGATCTAAGTTATGAAGAGAGCGAATGCATCCAAATCGACACGGAAGTTAAAGATCGGATGAGAAAAAGTGCTACGAGATTATGGCGATATGCTAAATTTCGAGGACGAAATTTTTGTAAGGGGTGAGAATGTAATACCCGCATTCATGTAGCGAGATTAACTCTTAATTAAGAGTTATAAGAAGGGCATTGCATCCTTAAGAAAGTGTTGTTTAAGCGGAAGCTTTGTTTTAAAGCTTGAGACAAGAAAAATGGAATTTTAGATTTATTCGAGATAGAACCTAAGACAAGATTCTTAGGTCTTGTTTAGAATAAGAAGACCTAGATTTCAAGAGTCTTGAAATAATAGATACATGCTCAGAAGTTTTGATTTCATAAAATGGAGAAATTCAAATCTTTGTTTTTTGTGATATCGGCATTTGCCAATTAAACCCTAATCGTCGGCCGAATGTCTAAAATGGTTTTGGAAGCCAAAATGTTTTACAATCAAAGTTTGATGATTACAATATGTTATTTGAGTTTTAAACGAGGATTTCAAGTAGAGAGCATTTTATTAGAAATTGAGTTTTGAAATTGGAACAATATGGATTAATAGCATGCGTTTATAACGTTGGTATTATTTGTGAACAAATGTACATTTTGTAAATTTATAAAACATGATTATTCATCATGTATTAAAGAAAAGGAAAAATGGTGGAATTTTGGAGAATTCTTGAGAATTTGATGAATAATCACTTTTATTAAAGAAAATGGAAAATAAAATAGAAACTTTATTAAATATCCATTAAATTTTGGAAGATCACTATTCACTATCATTTTCTTCTCAAATTTTCGAAACACACACTCACACACACTCCAAGGTGAAAATTTTCAAGCTCAATTTTAGAAGATCCAGCCGTTGGATTTTCAATCCGTCTTCAAATTAAGGTATATCTCAATCTTTAGAACGCATCTACGGTTTGAAAATTTTGAAAATATGAACTTATGAGCATGTTATAATTTCGGTCCTTTAGATGAAATATGAAGGGAGATGTTGTTGTTCGATTATTTCTTGATATTACGTTAGATTCGTCGCCGATAAGTTGTTTAACGTTGAAATTTTAAGCATATGCTCATTGTTGATATATTGATGATTTTCGAAAATCATGGAGACCATGATCTTGAATATATGATGTTGATATGCCTAATATTCTTTCATATATGTGTTGAGGAATTGATATAAACATGTTTTGAGCGAGAAAACGTTTGAAATCGAAACCGTTGGAAAACTCCTAAAGTGACCGAAAACCCAGCTTCCATATTGATGAAATTTTGATTTTATTTGACCATTTTGAGCTCATATTTGGATTCTATGATATGAATAAAGCTTAAAATGATTTATTGATTTTTACCGACGTATTGAAAACGAAAAATTTTAGCTTGACGTCGAAAAATTGTTTTCAAAGCCAAAGCTTTGATATTTATGTTTCATTGATAAATTAATGATCTTTAATGATATTTGAGCATGTATATAGATTCGTTGGTGTTAGATAACGTCTTACGTGAATTTTCGACGTTAGGCTGAAAGTGACGTCTTAAGGGGCGTTGGATTATGGGCTAAGATTGGATGATTGAAGCTTGGTATTGAGTTTAATATGTTTATTGAAACATATGGTGATGAATTGGTGGAGTTTGAGCTATGTTTGGATTGTTTGGTTTTAATATGGCGATGCGTTTATAAGCGTTCTGTTGCCAAAATTTAGATAGAATTTGTTTGCTAATAAGATGTTAAAGGATCAATGACCCAGTTTTGATAGACCATAGTGTCTTAGATTTGATATTGAGAAGATATGATCGTGTCGACGACCAATATGAGTAATGTTCTTGTTTGGCTCTTGATAGGCTTTTATGCCGTTTATATGGATAAAGAAAGAAATGGAATTGAGAATTTGTTCCTTAGCTCTAAGGAACATCCGGTGGGTATAAATATTTTCTAATATGATATGCTTATGCTTTTATGTTTCAAAATGATATGAAATGCATTTATGAGCAAAGTTTCAAAGTTAAATGACTTGCTGTTTTGAGCATGAGCATGATGCATTACCTATCCACGGAATGAAAGAAAGAAAGAAAGAAATGATAAAGAGTATGGCGTGGCATGGTACCCTTCGGGTCCATCAACACGGGTATGTTATTATGTGAGATTTACCGACGTCGGATAGCGACCGCTTCGGTCATAGCGTGTTTGAGAAGGAGCTCTTCTCAACACGTAGACATAATCCGTGGATATGGGAAGAAAAGTTGTCTGCAGACATAGACCATGCATATGCATATTTTTATGATGATCCTACGAAATGAAAGCAAGTAAGTGTTTATTTATGAAAAGCATGCACGAGTTATTTCACTAAAACCTCGGTGCATTGCAAATGTTATGGCAAGTCGATCATATAGCCATAAGGCGATGTTTCAAATGTTTTTGGCGTATACCCACCGAGTGCATTTTGTACTCACGCCGCATGTATTTCTAAGCGTGCGGGTTGAGCTCGAGGATCTTTGGAATCGAATCTTTGTGCAAAGTAGCTTCTCTAGATAAATCGACTCATGATGAAAATGTTCAATTATTAAGGTTGATTAATTGATGTTAATATGTTTGTTGCCCGAGTTTTATGTCTTCATACATAATTCTCACCACCCTTTCCGTTACCAAACTTTGGCCTTCATTTGCCTTGGGATGTTACTACGTTGAGTTGATTATAATCTTGATGATATCATTGATTTTGTTGGTTTAATCTCGGCATTGTTGTTATAATGTCGACTTGATTACGAGAACATGAATTATTGAAATGCCTATGTGCACAAGGATTTACTTGAAGGTCCGGAGATGTTGTTGTTGAACCAAACATGATGTTATGAAATCATTATCGAGTCATAATTTGAAGCGTCGATAAATTCTCAATGTTGTCAAAGCATGTTTGAAAATGTACATTCATAATATTGGTTATTCCTTTGTGATTATCCTTCCTCAAAACCTAAATTCATTCTTTATTAAACTCCATTTTGCCTCCGAGCCATAAATGTTTGATTCCTTCGTAATGAAAGTTGAGGTCACATTGTGATCGATATGAATTATTGGTCATATTTGATGTTGTCAATTACCATAATTTCCTTCTAAACCCGTCATGGCCTAATTACTTGACTAATCACTTAGTTAAGTAGTCGGTACGTGACAAAAGCGAACCTCGCGTGCAGACACGGACCGGATTCAAAAATGGGCCTCGCGTGCAGGCACGGACGGATCGTCAAAAGCCGGATTCGGGCCAAAAAGCGGTTCGGTGAAAAGCAGTGCAGGCCGTGTCGGCCCAAAAATGTCTTGGGCAGCGGCCAGCACAACCCATCTGCGCGCCAGCTTTCTTGCCGCCACGCCTCGTTCGCTGGCGAGCCCAGCGCCGCGCCTCCTGCCGAGAAGCGTCGCCGAGCTGCGAGACCCGGCCGAGTGCCGCCGAGGACTGCTACTGAGACACGCGCGAGATCGCTGCGTGCACGTCTCGCCGCCCGCTGGCTCTTGCCGGCGTTGCCGAGCTTCCAGCGCCGCGTTGCGTCTGCTGCTTCGCGATCGTTGCGGCGCCGTCGGCGCGTGTCTTGGCTGCTGCCGCCCCGCGTGCGCGCGCAGCTGCTGCTGCCGAGCGCCTCGGCGCGCTTCGAGCTCCTCACGCTCGCGAAGAGCTGCCTTGGTCGCCGTGCACGCCTTGCATGCCGTCGCCCGCGCGCGTGCGACCCGTTTTCCGTCGTCTCGATCGGCGCTTTCGTCTTCGTTCTTCTTTTACAGATAAGATTTACAGAAAAATAAATCTAATCTAACCACGGATTTTCTCGTGGTGTAAAACAAATCCGACAAAAATAAGCGAGCCACGATGAGCAGCGGATCCAACAATTAATTAAGCGCACGTAATAATCAAGCGTGAATTAATCCAGCGAGCGAAGATTCGATCCTGGGCTCGATACCAAATGTAAGGGAAAAACTATGTTTAGCCCTGCCATGAGGATCTATCTTGGATATTTAATTTACCATACATTGATTATATTCCTAGCATGCGTCTACAAAATTAATTGCAACACGTAGGGGTTTTCTCGTGTTTACCTGCGGGTCTGTCGAGGCGGAATGGATCGAGACTCGTGCTTTGATCTTATGGACTGTATCCCGATTGCCCAATCTCCAACGTCGAGTGAGGACGATCTATGGAGAATGCTTCGGAAAATCACCCAATGCTCTAAGGAAATATTTTCGAGAACCACTCTTGAGAGCTCTAGGTTGGACGAAAATTTAGGTTAATGAATTAAGGATTAACCTTGATTCTATCTCTTACCTTATATTTATAATGCACTACCTTAATCCCATAAGGAAAGGATCTATGCATATACCATAAATATAATTATATCCTTGTGGGATAAAGAGAATCAAATCCTTTCCTTATACACATAGGAGGCGCCGATTTTCCTTAGCTAGAGGGCACTGGATGGGCCGACCAGGATCAAATGTAAGGAATAAAGATGGGCCTCAAATAAATTAATTATCTTATGTTCGACCCGAACATAAATTAATTTATAAAAATTTATTCATGCCACTAGAGAATAAATCTGACTTACCCTTTATTACCGAAGTTGAGTCGGGCTTGCACTTAGACATTACGAATCCCGTATTTAAGATATCGAGCGTCCATTAATTATTTATAGCATTACATTGCTTAAAATAATTAATATCTTTAATTCATAAGTAGTACCACTCAACCTTATTATTGTACTTGAGCTAACTCAACCCGTAGGGTTTAGTACAATAAACCTTTGAGCTCCTTAAGGGGCGTCATCATCCTAGCGGATACGGTGACTCGATCTGAGATAACTAGCATGACATACAAGCGCCACCACCCAAGATCACGGAGAATATTGGGTTAGAACATATAACCCTCACCCATAACAAGTCAAAGTGATGGTCAACAACTCATACTCATCTAATACCTTATCGAGGTTTAGATCATCGTAAATCATTTGAGATCTTGGTTCTTCACGACGGTCGAGATAGAAGAACTCATCTCATTGTGATCCTTCAATACGTCGAGGCGTACCGGCATAGACAAGCAACCAAGTCAAGTCACTTCTTATCTATACCGCGACTATACCGACAACTCGTCCTCAAGTTGTCTCGGCTATGAAACTTTTATATCTCATTAAGCTTGACCAATCATACGGACTTACGTGATCTTCTACACCTTGTATGATCTAACTTATATATGAGATAAGGGACACATATATGCAATCAAGTATTCAATTCGGATAGGAGATTGTAATAGTGGTAACGAGAAACATTGTATACAAGCTCAACCAAAGCGCTTTGAGATACAAATCCAACACATATTCCCAAACATGAAAGAACCAAGCGGCACCATGTGCTACAAAATGTGTCTTTGTAGGATATGGAATTAACGAAAAGGGGTATAGATGTTTTGATCCAAAACTAAGAAGATTGTAACCACCATGAACTCAGAACTTCCTTGAAGCGAGTTCTTCTACACAAACCACCTTAGAGTCGGGGAGGCGAAAATAGACATGGAGACCACCTAAGTTGGCTTGTGTACACATCAAACGATTCTTCGTAGACCAACAAGAGACATCGTGATCACTATCGCCGAGCACACTCCTCCACTTTGAGTCCCAAAGTCCTCTCCCGTTGAAAATCGACTCGATATCCGAGGTAACTTCGATCAAATATTAGTGCGAGATATGATCTCCACTAACACTACAGGATCGAAGAAGAGAAGGATAACACTATACACAGTGACACCGGCGGATATATCCTCCCACCTCATGACACATGAGGAGTCCTCCCAAACGATATTCTCCGGAAAGAATCAATACCAAGAGCGAGATATGGTATGGCCAATTTTGTAACACGAATTTGACTAAGATGGCATGAGCTTTCGGCAAGACTCTTCTAAGAGGAAGAGATTCCAGGGAATGCAAAAAAGCCATGGAGTCGAACATTGGAGGAGGCAATGAAGACCGAAATGGAGGCATTACAAAGAAATAACACGTGGGTCAAAGCGGGCGCGAAGGGATAAAAGCGGTTGGGTGCGGATGGGTGTTTACAATTAAGCGTAAACCGGATGGCTCCATTGAAAGGTACAAGGCAAGATTAGTGGCAAAAGGGTATACATGGACATATGGAGTGGATTATGCGAGACTTTCTCACCGGTAGCAAAAATCAACACCTTAAGAGTTCTCTTTTCAATAGCAGCTAACAAGGATTGGCCTCTCCACCAATTCGATGTGACGAATGCTTTCTTACATGGAGAACTACCAAAACCCGTGTTTATGTGCCCCCCACCAGGATTTGCAGAGGGATTTGAAGATGGAGAAGTGTGTCACTCAAGAGAACCTTATATGGGTTGAAGCAGGTCTCAGGAGCTTGGTTTGGGAGATTCACCGAGGCGATGAAGAAATATGGGTACAAACAAAGTAACTCGGATCATACTTTGTTTCTCAAGAAAGGGGGAAGATTACTTGTCTCATTATCTATGTGGATGACATGATCATTCTTTGGAGATGACATAGAAGAGATAAGCAATCTCGAGAAAGAATTTGTTTAGTGAATTTCGGATGAAAGACTTGGGTCTTCTCAAGTATTTCTTAGGAATCGAGTGTTGAGGTCAAAGAGGGATCTTCATTAGTCGGAGGAAGTACACTCTAGATATACTTGCAGTGCAGGATGTTAGATTGTAAACCTACGGATACCCGATGATACAAAATCACAGTCGCAAATAATTGAAGGAGCTAAACTTCTTGACAAGGGAGATATCGAGAGGCGGTAGGAAGACTTATCTACCTATCACACACTAGACCAGATATCGCATATCTTTGTAGGGGTAGTAAGTCGATTTATGCACTCACCACAAGAAGATCATTAGAAAGTCGCAATGAGGATTGTTCGATGCTTGAAGGAACTAGCGAGCATGGATTGCTTTTTGGAAGCATGGACACTTAGATATTTGTGGCTTCACATATGCAGTTATTGGTGGGAATCCAAATGATATGAGATCAACAATTTGGATATTTCACCTTTGTTGGAGGAATCTAGTTACATGGAGAAGTAAAAGCGTAAGGTTGTCGCACTATCATGTCTTTGAAGGTAATTCGAGTCAAGAATGGCCTTACAAAATCATGGCTAAGGAAACTCATGGCAGACTCGGTATTTTCACATCAAAGACATGTCGGTTGTTTTGCGACAATAAAAGCGACCATTAGTATCTCGGAGAATCACATTCATCATGATCGGACCAAGCATGTTGAAATTGATAGGCATTTCATCAAAGAAAAGATTGAAGCAAAGATCGTTGAACTCCCATATGTCAAGTCGGAAGATCAACTCGTAGATATATTAACTAAAGCAGTTGGTGCTAAAGCATTTCGAGAGGTATTGGGCAAGCTAAGTATTGGGAATCCCATTACTTAACTTGAGGGGGAGTGTTAGCTAAAGAAAGGAAATAAATCAATTAAATGGAGCTGATTGAGGAAGATTAACATCTTCCAGAAATAGAATATTACAATTGATATCATACCTTGTATAGATCTAGAATTGGTGTATATCTAGACCTAATGAAATGAGAATAAACATACTACAATGAATAACAGTTTATTATTATTCTACAATCTCTCGATTCTAAACCTCTGAACACAAGGCTCGATGACTTGTGTTTAGAGGCCATCAATCGAGTTCTTGTCAGTCTCTAAGGCGTCTCCATCGGATTCTGCTTCATCATCCTCCGATCTACCCACCTTCCACCAAGGGCCATGGCCATCATCTCGTATATCTTGTAACCAAGCTCAGCACGGCTCTCAGATTGTGTATCAATTTGACAAGATTACAAGAGACAATTATGTCAGAAATCCTTCAAATACTTCATATGTATTCACCAAACATTTAGGGTGAATCTGCTGGATATCAAGGCCGTATCATACAGAAGATAGACGGCCCTCTTTGCATCAACATTGTCAGGAGCATTCTTGCAAGCGGCCTGCAAAAGTAAATCTAATACTCAAAACATAAATCCCAGACTAGAAGCGTCTGCACCTGCATTAATCTGTTTTCAAGTTCCAAATCAAAGATGGCGAATATCTCAAGGAAACAAGACTAACCTGCAGTTCTACGATCAAAATCCATTCTACGCTCGACTACACACTTTCCATGTTGGCTGGCCATCCGAATTTTGTAGAAACAAGCACAGACGGCGATGAGCTCAAACGTTTCGGGATTTGCACTTCAGCTACCTTATCATCATGCTTCTGTTTCATCAAGTCGCATAGAGGTTTGTACTCTTGCTTGCTTTTTTCCCCTTCTTTCGCCTCTTCATCTTCATCCTCTGCCATAAAAATATAATGCTAAGCACCAAATGGTAAATAACCTGTCATAATCACAAATTGCAACAAAGATCATTGTAAAAAAACACACACACAAATGTTCCAATTTTCAGTATCAAGAAGTGGACTGATGCTGTAAGAAGATCGACTGTTACAGGTGGCATACCTTCAAGCAGATTTAGCTCCTCTCAAGCTGTCCGATGCCATGCAGTAGATGTCTGCCTGTTTCTCACCCATCTTCTCAACATAATCCTCCAAGAATATCGGCTCCTCCTCACTCTTAGAAGAGAAAAATCTCAACAATTGTGTTATCCTCTTGTGATATATTGAGGGAGTGTCATAATTAATAAAATATATGATTGAATATTTTTATTCTCATTACTAAATTTCTTCAATCTCATCATTTCAATGAGATATAAATCAAGTATAATTAACTCAAGTGAAAAATTGGGATATCCCAAAGTTCAAATCCATATCATATACTCCTCCGTCCAAATAAGATGGTGCATATTCTTTTGGGTTATCCCATCCAAGATGGTCGGTTTTCTTTTTAGGAAATAATTATTCCTTCAAAAATTGTGGGACCTATCTATTTTTTATAACTTTAATCACTTTATATCTTTCTCCTAAATAGCCGTGTCGAAAAGAAATGAGCCGTCTTAGATGAGACGGAGGAAGTACTATTTTTTATCTATATAGGCTAATCCTCATACGCTCCCTAGGTTAAGATACTATTTAGATAATAGCATGAAAAAAATGACTATGTATAGCCTCTTATCAAATGAATACAAGTATTTCGTATCAGGATGTAATAAAAGAAACATGAAAAGCCAAGGAAATTGAAAAGCCTGTTACCAGTTCAGCATCAAAATCATCGGAGACGAACACTCGTTTCACATACAACCGGATATTCTTTGTCTTGGGATTGTATAACATCTTCGTTGTTAATAGGTGTCATTCCTGGAATATAAACCTCACCTGCAGAAGTTATCAAGTGAATACTAAAGAACATAGTACTAAGTACTATCTACTGGTTTAAGAATAGGTACAGAGAGAAATGTGTATAGGCGAGTGGATCCACAAACTCATCAAAGTCTTCTTGTAAAATTCTTGATTTTGCTCCTTTTCGACTTCCTTTGCATTACGCATCTGCATGATCCAAGAAAGAATGGCACAAAGCATAACTCCATCTGACTTGTAGACGCACCCATGAAGGCTTCGTTTCATTTGCCAACTCCACTCCCTCCCCACTCCCACTCCCAATACTTGTCAGTTTTGGTCTTTTTATTTTCTCCATGTGAGCAACAAAAGAAAACGTAGACAATCTAACATTTTTAGTATTTTTTAATCATTCTAATTGATTGACATTTATTAATTTCTTTATTGTGTTGAAGACTATTTAATCTTTCAAATTTAGCATGTTTGTAATCATTATGCTTTTGACCGTAGCATATCATTTAATTTCTTTTTATCGTTACAGACCAATCAATGACTTCTGAAATATCTTTAATTTTTTTTATCATTGCATACTATTTAATCATTTAAATTAGGCATGCTTGTAATTATTATACTTTTGACCTTAGCAAAACATTTATTTTTCTTTTTATCGTTGCAGATCAATCAATAAATTCTGAAATGCCTTTAATTATTTTTCTTTTGACCATTGAAAAGTATTTTAATCTTTATGTTAGCTTGCATTTATTTAAGTTTTTTTTCTTCTGGCAATTGCAAGCAATGGTCATTCCAGTTTATTCCCTATAAATCATAATCATCTCCCACATAAAAGTTCAGATATTTATTATTTTCTTTTTTTGTATCCCTAATATTTTCGGTTCATATTATTAAATTCTTAATCTCAATATGTCTATATCAAATAAAAGATCTAGCTCTAGTGATGATGATTATATTACCGATGAGATTAACTCAATTATGGAGGATGAAACCACATAAGTATACTTGCTTCAATTAGTTTCACAACATACTTCCCATCCAAGAAGATACATCCATCGAGATCGTGAGGCAGCACACGATCGACTAATGAAGGATTACTTTGTTGAAAATTCAACATATGATGACGAGAGGTTCACCGACGTGTCGAGATACTTAAAGATTATTCATTCGCATAGTGAATTCTTTAAAGGCATACGATCCTTCTTTTCATCAATGCCGTGATGCAATTGGGGAAAACAACTTCACGTCATTTCAAAAATGCAAGTGGTGATAAGACAATTGACGTATGGTGGTCCAACTGATCATTAAGATGAGTACTTACGTGTTCGTAAATCAATGAGCATTGAGTGCCTGCAAATTTTTTGTAGATGTGTGATTGATGTTTTTGGTAGCTACTACTTGAGGAAACCGACAGCAAACGACGATCGACGGTTGATGAGAATACATGAAGAGAAGCACGATTTTTCTAGAATGCTCGGTAGCCTTGAAAGGCCAGTACACTCGTGATGGTATAGAAAAACCTACTGTTATGCTTGAAGAGTTGTTGCTTCTCAAAATTTATGGATATGACATGCATTTTTTGGAGTTATGGGTTCAAACAATGACATCAACGTGTTATCGGACAATCATCGTTGTTCGACGATGCTCTACAAGGGTTTTCGCCAACGATCTCTTTCGCTATAAATGGTACGCAATACACAGAAACTACCTAATAGACGATATCTGCCCCAAATGGGTACCTTTCGTCAAGAGCTTTTCACAACTGCAAGATTAGAAGAGGTTGAAGTGCAAACAAATGCAAGAAGCTGCAAGAAGGATGTCGAACGTGTTTTTGGGATTCTTCAACCTCGATGGGTAACTTAAAAGATATTATGTTGAATTGCATTATATTACATAATATGATAATCTAGGATGAAGGAAAATGACAAACAATTGGACAGACGACGATGGGCAAATCATTAATAATCCCCTCAAATAATCTATGGTTTTGCCTGCATATGTAGCACCAATACACTAAAATGGGCATTGTATTTAGCAAATATGTATTTAATCTGAATCTGAGTTTAAATATACGAAATATTTTTAAAACATTTTTTCTTTTTTTTTATAAATCAATCTTGATGGGATATGGCCTAACCGATTAGGCCCACTAACGAGCCCAAGCGAGCTGGGCTAACGTTGATAGCGGCCCACGGTTGAGCCAAGGTGAGCCCTAATCGGCTCCCAAAACCTAGCCCCCGAACCGCCACCTCGGCCAATGGAGGACACGCCCAGAGCCAAGTGAGGCGCCACCTCGGCGATGGAGGACACGCCCAGGCAGTAGGGCGCCACCCTCGGCGATGGAGGCGCGCCGAGAACCAAAGTCAAGCCACCCTCCACGTGGCGCACGTAGGCAGTGTCCTCCTCCGCCAATGGAGAACACGCCAAAGGAAGAGTCACGTCACGACCAATGGAGAGGTTGAGCACGCCTTGCCAGGCTCGGGGTTGTATAAATAGAAGGAAAATTGGCGATGAGAGGGGTTGGCAACTTATCGAATACTAAGGCTTGTAACTACACTCACCGTATTATAGTGAAAGTATTGAGGAAACACTCATCCGTGGACGTAGATCTCATTAACGA
>JAODLM010000714.1:0-122705 GCA_036937905.1 Salvia rosmarinus
TCCGCTCAGAGTTAGGTTATTAGGAACATATTTATTTTTTCAGAAATGCAATTTAGGTTCTTAGAAGTCTCTCGTTATTATTCATAATTTTATAAAAATCTTTACTATTTGTTTTTAATTTACAAATGACTCTAATGCTGTCTCTAAGGGCTTGTCGAACTATTTTTAGTCCCAACCTATTGCATATTTGAGGGAGGCTTTTCCTGAATTAAACTAGACTCGAATGGATTTTAAATTGATAGGTTGCATTCACAGATTTTATAGTAAACTCAGTGAATTTTCGGAGTTAATGCATTCAGAAACTTTCAAACCGTTATTCCAACCCATTTAAGTAAACTGCTCAAGTCTGAATTTTATGGTGGATGTTGAGCCATTTTAGTCTGATTTAAATTTGGTTTCTTCATACAAAATGTTCTCACCATGCCTTGTAGTGATCTGGAAAGTTTGATCTCAAACCAAGTCCTTTAGGTATGCCTTCGGCCCATCCAAAGTCACCTACCAAAACCTCTGCTTTCAATTAATCAACTTGAGCCCCAGATTCCTACGAGTCGTCGTATCATCCAATAATTTCTTCATGAAAGGTGTATTTTGTTAAGGTTTCCAAATGGGTCTTTCAACCATTTTGGTCTTTTGAGTCAAAAGTTACAAGTCTCGAAATCCTCGCCGCTAAACCAATTTGAAAATTTGAATATATTCTACATATAAGCGGCCTGGTCGCCCACTTGCACCTTATATCTTCGTAACTAAAAACCTTATGGACTCAACCTCCTAAGAACTTGTCATATATTTATTTCTTTGAGAACATGTCTTGTGAATCCATGCTGCTTTGAGTTCAGAATTATGAGTCGCTAGGCAACTTGGGCAGCTTTTACAAAGTTAAATATAAAAATCACAAGGTCGAATCATGTCTTATACGACCGACATGTCATCAAATGATGTATTAAAACATATTACGCACGGCAAAGATGTTAGAGCTAATAAGACGCATGAAATATGATAAACCAACACAACTCGTTATTTTACGTACATGTCTCAACCGAAGACGTAATCACGGATTACTGATCGCATCTCTTATCACGATACGTATTAAAATAGAATACGACTACTAAGACCGATAAATATTTTAACTCTAGATCCAAATTTGGGAATAGATAAGTTTGAGCTTAGGCATGGATTCGAGAAATCATTATGAAATAATCATGCCCAAGAATTAGACTCATCTTGTAGATCAAGCGTTCATCCACCCGACAACCCGGATACGCCGCATAGTAAGACGAGCTATCGCACCACCCGACAAAGCGAGATCTTTTTCATGTATTTCGGGTTATTGCCCCAAGATATTTATTGAAATTGGGAATTGTATGCTGCTTTTATGCTCATTGCTTGGGCCGACCTGAGCTGGTTAAACCGCCATGGTTTCGCCGGGAGAGTTAACGATCGTGCCTCGAGCTAAGCATCGCCGAGGTAACAGCCAACGAAGTCCGGCTGGGTGAACTTGCCAAGTTCCCAGTCTTGAAGGCCAAAATTTGTTCCAATCAAAAGTATACCTTAATTGACCACACAATCGAATGAGGCGTTGTAGTAGGAAAATTTAGTCGCCTCCTCAATGTATGCTACTTAAGTCACACATCTAAACAAATAAATTCCTAAACACTCTAATCTCAAAAAGGGGTCGATAGATTACCTAGGGCAAGAAATTATTGTAGAAGGAAAGACAAATTAACTAGACGGAAATTGACAAAGCGTATAAATTATCTAGGCAAGAATTAAACCCTAAATCAAGAACACGAATCTAAATTATAAACCCTAGACATTTAATCAAAAAGAAAACGCAAGACAAGATTACTTACACGAATTTCAATATTAATCTTTAACCCAATGTAAAACCAATGACAATCAAATACTTAAAAGATTAAACGCAATAAAGCAATAGAAGAACTTACGAACAAATCGAACGATGGAATTGATAATCAAAACATGAGTACTTAATCCAAATTTTACGATACTTTAATCAAATTCCAAAGACAAGAGAATAAATTAATTAAGAACAAAGAGAATTGCACAAACTCTCGAACCAAATGTATGTAAAAATAAAAAATAATGAATAGTATCTAGATTACAACAGCTTTGAAAACGATATATAGGGCCAAAATTACGCGCAGAATACGACGCGAGCCCAGCTACTGGATGCATACCGAACAAGGACATCCCAACAGACTCAGCCAAGACCGGACGCCGACGGACTATTAGCCGACACAAGGATACGCCGGACACGAGCCTCCTCGATGACCTTCATTGCTCGTCACGACGATCCGAGGCACCTGACCACGACTCTCCGACGAGTCGATAGGGCCCAACGGACGCTGGAACCCTGGGACGGGACATGCAGGCGAGGAAACGCCTACGTGGGGAACCGACGCGGGCTGGCGAATGAGGCGAGCGGCACCGGACGATGGTAAGACGACGGGCCTTCTCGAGCGCTCATGATTAACGTGCACCTGGCCTGCGGCTACGAGTCCGCGCCTGTGCACTTAAGAGCTCAAAATGCTTAATTTCAACATGATCATTCCTCGTGACAAAAACCAAAACGATCACGATTCCAATAAAAGAGGTTCAAATATAACCAAAATGGAATCAAACTCGACAACAAAACAAAGAAAACAAACAAAAACATGCAAAACAACACTCACACTTAACTCTTTGCTGTCTCTCGAGCAAATTTTAGTTTCGAAAGGAATGGTACATAGAATCAATACTTCAAATAGAATCAATCACATATTCACATCCTTCAATGATCTCAATAATATAGTTCTCAATACAATGATCCTCATTTATCAATCCAAACATGTGACTTATCATAGAATAGTCATTTCGAACATGATTTCGTAAATCAATATACAACTTATATGGTTCCCTTCATGTAAGATATCTCAAATGACAACAACAACAAATAAGAACATGTGAACTTAAACCGATTATAGGACAATAATCGTTAGGTGGAACCTTCGTTGTACACTCAATTATCCTAACGAGATATCTATACCATAGCAAAGAGTCTCCATTCGAGACAACATAAGCAAGAGTGGTAGAGCCCTTATTCAATTTTAAGCCCACTTATTTCACAATAACGACATATTTTCTTTTTCTTTCTTCTTCTTCTTCTTCTTCTTCTTTTTTTTTTTTGTTTTACCGTCCACTTTTTTCGAAAGATCAGCAGACGGGTTCCATTTACTAAGCATACATACATCCGATCACACACCTTGTCTAAACACAACTTTCTAATTATGTCCCATACTCAAATTGACACCTAAGTTTCATTAAACTAAAACCATATACCAAGATGCAAAGAAATTCAGATCAAAACGCAATTAATTCAACTTAAGGTATAATTTTTCATACACCATGATTTTCAAGAAGATAAAATCGCTCTAATCCAAACAAAAAGTTAAGAAACGACAAACACAACAAAGATAGAAAAAGAAACAAACAAAACAAACCAAACAGATGTAACCCCCCCCACACTTAAAAAACAGCAAGGACCTCATTGCGTATAAAATATTAGAGAAGGCTGAGAGATTCTCAAGGCGATTAACGGAACGCATGGAAGCAAACAAAAGACAAGACCTACAAAAATGTAGAAATGAGAGAAGCAAAACAACGAAACAAGGAAAACGAATCTAAACACAAACAAAAAGGAAAATATTAACGCCCAATAGTGCAGAATCACTATTGGTCGGGCGGGCCATGGCTGGCGAGAAATACCAGCGTAGTCCACGCGCTCCACCGCTTGGCGGCCATGCGTTGATTCTGCTCAATCATTCGGTTATACGGAAATCAGTCCGGTTGTGCTCGCGCCACAATTGATTCTCGCTATCAAGACGCTGATTTTGCCGATCAAACCCAGAAGTTATGTTCACGGAACTCGTCAAAGGCTGCCCAATTCACTCCTAAACCACCAAACTCATTTAAAAGAACTATACCCGGCCCGGCGCGTATTGTCGGAAGGAACCCGGCCGATTAGGACGGCCACGGGCTCAGTATCCCTCCGCATCCGCTCGGCCGTCACGGCCTTCATCGATGGTACATGGTATCATAGATGATCATATCACCCAGTGCACGCGACGTCTCGACCGCCGCTGGGCCGCCCGCCTTGGGCCGCAGACGCACAAGCATATATATCTTTTCACGAATCCGTCGCCTTGAGGTACCGCAGTAGTCTTGTCGAAGCAAAGGCAGCAGGCTTCGATCTAGATCAATCATCTTAGGTCTATATGATCTGGCTACGAACGGTCGGTCCATCGTTATTTATGATCCCTAAGCTCACTTGCCTGCACACGAGTGGAGTTTTGCACGGGGTTGGCTCTTTCTTATCTCCAGGATAAGTTGCAGTGGTCCCAATAAAGTATATCGCCAAATCTTCGTCTACTTTATAGACATGCAAGGTAGGAGACCGATGTTCACCTTATTAGCATCATTTCCAAAAACATTTAAAGCTATGAACTTGTGACCATGCGATGCTTCTCCCGATAAACCCTCGCATTCGCAGGATGACGCATTATTAAATCTGATAGCTCCTTCCGGGCCTCTCTCATTGAAAGAATCCACACCACGTCGACCAAAGTCGGAAAACCAAATACCCCGCTTCATAATACGGTTTATAACATACATGCATTTTACAGGCAACAAGAGAATCGATTCAATCATCATACACGTCGCGGTAGAAATTAACAACAATTTATAACCAAATCCATCAAAGCATATTTAGCAAACCCAAATTTACAAATACTTCTTTACCCTATCCTCAAGACCTGAACGATCAATGCCTTGAATTTACGCGAGGTGTGATTTCTGATAATGCTTAACTGACGATAAGTGTATCCTTCCATCTGGATTATAAATCTAAGCTGCGGTAGCATCGACTATTCCTCTGTTCCTCCATCCGAACATCGCGGTTGCGGAGTGGCGGATGACCAGTGCATTTTTAGTCCGAACCATAGTGAATTGTGTGCAGAGGGCCAGAGGGAAACGCGTCGAGAGTCGCTTGGAAGAACCGGTACGCCCGAGTGACAACTGGCGAGCACGCGAGCGCTGCGTCGCAGCAGCCACGGGAGCGAGCAGACGAGGCGAGTGGAATCGACACGCCAGGCGTCGGCTGGTGATAGGCGGACCAGAAGCGGGCGTGAACGCGCGGCACTCTGCGCTCCGGACGGAAGGAGGCAGGTTCGCTGCGCGGCTTAGGTTGGACAGCAAGACGCATGACTTGGGAGAAGGATTAGGCGGCGCGGAGCTGCGAGGAACCAGGAGGCACGGCCGGACGGAGAGGATGAAGGCGCGCGTGGCGAGAACATCGACGAAAGTGGGCGTCGAACGGCGGCGACGGCGATTGAAGGGCAGGAGAGTAGAAGGACTATGTAGCGAGAGAAAGGCGAATAAGTAAATGGGGTGAAAACTAAACACATCAAATATATATATATATATATATATATATTATTTATTTATTTTTATTTATTTTATATTTTTTTTTTATATATAACGATAAAGAAATGGACCTCGGTTTCATCGGTCGGCGGTCACCATCCTAACATATGAAAAACACCGCGCCGGTCTCGTCTCCAATAAGCGTGAGTCGCCCCAACTTTGATTAACCCCTGCCCGGCTTGTCATTCCGGTCCTGGGTGCTTTGTGTCCTTAACATGACCACCCCGGTCACGGGCGTGTTCACGACCAACTTGATTAACCCCGTCCGGCGCTCACGTCCGGCCAGCGAAGTGAGCCGACTTTGATTCACTCCTGCCGGTTTCAAGGCCCCGCCTGGGTACCTTCCTCGATATATTGTGCCTGCTTCAACTTTTCGACTATTTCAAGATAAAAATACCTCAACCGCACCACACAAAACACAAAAAGAAATCAACACGCAAAACAAAAGCAAAACAAAAGAAAGCACGAACATAACAAAGAATGGGGTCGCCCACTAAGCTGCCATTCTCATTGCTTGACAAGAATAAACTCGACGATCAGGATCGGACGAAATGTCTCGATTCCATTCTTTTTCTTCAGTTTCTCAAATGCTTTTCATGATGTGCTTTCCACCACTAATGATTGCTCGTGGAATCCAAACCTCGTATAAGATGTTTTCCCGCACAAACTTGAGCACAAGTAAGAATCATATGTCCTAGTGGATAGCCTCAACCCACTTGACACATAATCAACGCAAGCAAAATATACTGCTTCATAGATTTAGGAAAGGTCCATAAAATCTATTCCCAAACATCAAAACCTCAACTACTAAGATGTTATGAGGCATCTCGCTCCTACGTCCAATGATTCACTTTTCGATTAACTCGATCACAAGACATACAATATGTACGAGAATCTTGAAAAGAGTTACAAAATAAACCCGATTGTAACACCTTATGCTAGTTTTTGTCCTCCAAAATGTCCACCACAATGAGCTGGCGGCACATCTCGCGACCTCGGTGTGTTCCTCATCCGGAATACATCGACATAACCTCATCCTTCCCTAACTTAAAAGATAGGGTCCTCCCAATAATATTTCCCGCACGAGAAAGAAAACGCCTCTCTTGGGAGGTAAGGTCAGCCTCAACTCACCACATGCTAAATAATTAACAATGTCAAGATACCAAGGCATAGAAGAGGACTATAAGCATGCTCATAGGAAGGACTCTGATGGACCTATAGTAGACGGAAGTGGACTATCTAATCGAGATAAATGATCAAAGAACGAATTCTCACTACCTTTCCTATCCCGAATTTCTAAGTCAATTCTGCAATAAGAGCACCCATCTAATAAGTCTAAGTCTTGGTTCGTTTGGTCAACAAATATCTAAGTCGATGATCACTAATTATTACTCTGAACCAATTATGTAAGCACTAAACTTATCGAGAGCAAAAATCACAACAAGCATCTTTTTTATAATTTACTTGAGCAGATTAAGAGTTATGCTTGCATAGTAAATCACACGTAACATTTTATCAACCCGTGACCCAGACCCCTCACAGTGTAATTAGAAGATCACACATGATTTCAAAAGAAAGACCAATTAGACCGATAACCAGTTGCCTTCTCGCTTAAAGCTTTAAAAGCAACAAGGCAATCATTATCAAAATTAAAAGTAGAATCATGAGCTACAGAGGATGAGGGTCGACATATTTTAGAAAAATCATTAAACGACGGTAAAAACATGACCAGAAACCCTTATTCCTTTAATATCATTTGGTGGGGTAACTTTCAATCACCTCCACTTTAGCTCTATCAATCTCTATCCCCAACTAGACACGATGTGTCCCAACACAATGCCACTACGACCATAAAAGACTTTTCTCCCAACTTAGAGTAAGACAGATTCCACACAACACTAAGTACGCTCAATCTTTTCTAAACAATATCAAACGAGGATCCAAACACGTAAAATCATCCATAAAGATCTCTACAAAATCTCCTATCATGTCGAGATGACATCATACATCATCGAAAGTACCGAGCATTGCAGTAGTCCGAACGGCATCCTTCGAAAAGCATATGTCCCAAATGGACTTGTGAACGCCGGCTTCGATCCCTGGGTCTATAGAATCTGGTAGTAACCGACAAGCCATCAAGAAAATAGTAAAATTCATTACCACCAACTTATCTAACATTTGGTCAATGAAAGGAAGGGAAAATGATCCTTTTGGTGGAAGTTAGTTCTCCGATAGTTCATGCACATCCGCCATCCAAAGGATGGTCTCGTGGGCACCAACTCTTTCTCTCATTAAGGACCATCGTTATTCCTCCTTTTGGGCACATATGACTGGATCGACCCATTCACGCCAAGAATTGAAAATGATTCTTGCTAGCCTTTAAGATCTCTCTTCACTACCTCACGAGCACGGGTTAAGTCTCCGCGCTTCATCCTTTTCTAAGACCGCCCATCTTCAAGTCGTATCTTATGCACACATGGCGGATCGATTCCTCCGATATCCGCAAACTCACCCGAAGCGAGCTTATGTCGCTTCAACACGAAACCACAGAGATTATTGGTACTCTGAGTTCAGAGATGATCACTGCTTCGTCATTATCCCTATAGACATACTTCAAATTGGAAGCTCCTTTAACTCTAACTTCTGCCTGGGAATCTCCTTTTCCTTTATCGGTTATCAAGGCTTCCAACATGAGCCTTCCTCCAGTTCTACCGATCCTCGATACTTCCTCCACTCGTGATCCCGCATAAAAGAAATCTGCCAAGGCATCAATCGAGTCTATAAAAGAACAAGCCTAATTGAATTAATTGATGGCATGGCCTTATTATTATGCATCGAAAATGACATAGTCTCCCTAGACTGGTCATCCTAATATTCCCATTTTTCACATCAATCAATGTATTAGTAGGGCCATAAAGTCGCCCTAATAGCAGGTATGGTCTCGACCATTTTCATGCACATCATCTCTAACACCACAAAACTATGTACAATCAAACCACCCACACGCATCAAGAATATCCTCTACACCCTGTGGTGGATGAGAGCGATCGGCTAATCAGACTCATACCGAGGTTTCAACCTCCTAATTCTAATTGCTTGAAAATAGAGTAAGGCATAAGATTAATATCGCCCTAAATCTAGCATACCTTGCTTCCTTACCATTTCCCAAGCAATTGTGATGACGAAGCTACCGTCCCATTGTTTGGGCGGCGTGTTTGATAATGAGTTGCCATCTCGATACCATAACCGACTCATTGTCGACAAACCTCCTTCTTGATGCAAGTTCTTGAAGAACTTAACATAGCGGAACATTGGGATCACATCCAATAGTGCGGCGATTAACGCTGACCTGGAAAGCATTTGTAGAACCGAGAACCGCCGCTCTTGTTTCTCATTTTTCAACCGCTCGAATGGCACCGGAGGCTTATATGGATTTGCCATGTGTAATCGCGACTGGCCGTTCCTCCTCAATCACTTTCTCTTCAGCTCGTTCTCCACTACCATCTCTCTTCCGCTTATCTGTCTTCCACAATCTTCGAGTTGTACCTTATTATCAACCTTCTTTCCACTTCAAGAACACATTGAGCTTGGTCGTGGAGCCCTGCCCAGATCTCCCCGTCTGTTGTTGTTGCCGCATTTCTGACAGCACTCGCAGATCCGCCTAATGAACCTCAAGACGCTTAATGGTCGATCATGGCTCCCTGCTAACTTACTCTCTCGCATGAACTGCGGCCAAACCATCCTCCATCAATGATTTGAGGAGCATGTTGACGCTGTGGAGGTTGGTAGCCGGAGCATCCCGTGAGGCGGCCGCAGGTAAGGGTACGAGGTGGTGGTACGCACGATAGGTTACTGGATATGACGCCGCCGATATGGCCGCTGCATCGATATGACACGACCATAACCCCGCTGTTTGGCGGATATTGCCGAGTCAGATCGGCCATGGTACGCTGGTGAGGGCCGAGTCTGGAGTTTGAACCCCGAACCCCGACTGCTCGGTTCTTCCACCTTAGTCAATTTCACCGGTTTTGCTCATAGTTCGCCCTCCTCATAAGGTGGTCGAGGCCGAAACCTTGCATAGAATAAGCCTCTACTCCGCCTTCATAGACCGGTGCTCCCATATAGGGCACATATCCGTCAGATGTCCCATTTCCATGCAAATCCCACAGGATGCATCGAGAAACTCTGAGGAGCGCCGAATTCCGAGAAGGAGGATAACTCCGGGTGGTGGGAACTCACCGTCATCTTCATCTCGTCTCATCTCTCATGATGTCGTGCCATTTGTCTCACAACCTGATCCAGTCCAATGAGTCGAGTAAGATCGACGGCATCAGATGCCTCTCGAGGGAATTGCTCGCCATGACGCCAAAGATTTCGCCAAGAGCCTCGGCCGTGATATGAGCTATGTTCCCCCGCCGCTGTCCTTTTCCCGATCGGATTTCGTGATCCCGCCATAGAAGAATCGCACAAAAGAACCAACGGGAAGAAGTGATGTGGGCATGCTTTGAAGCTCTCAATCTTTCTCTCGCTCATGGAACGCTCATCTAGATCTTGCTGAATGTCATAATTTTTATCAAAGATCCTCGCTCATGATAGAACCTCAACATGAACGCTCCACCACGTAATTCCAATTTGTCGAGAGTCATGAAAGCTCATAAGCCAAGACTTGGCTTTATCCTTCAAAGAATAGAGAAACAATGATCTTCAATCGCTCTTCGCTCGTGCCCATCGAGGAATGACCGCACCACTTGATTATATTCTCGATAAAACTGTGGCATCCTCGTCACATGCCATGAAAAGTGGGAATGAGGTTAAAGTGATTAGCTTCAACTCATACCCACGTGGCAGCACAACACGATCGGTAGTCTCCCTATCTTAGGCAAAATAATCCCCATCGCGAGGGACAACGCTCCCATCATGATTGTTGTTCATTCGATCACCCATGATCCTTGGAGGAACTCTTCAAACAAAAGATTGTCGACGTAGTAATCTTCAACTGTGAGAGAATTGTCCTCACGTAAACTATCACAACTGAGTGATCAAAGTCTCCACACTAGACGACGCGTTTTCAACTGCAAGTATACTTCAACGGGATGCAACTGATTTAGTTCGCCCTCGCATACACAACACTCAACAAACGAGATCAAACGCAATCATGTACACAAAATAAGAAAGGCAAGGAGAAGAATAAAACGAAAACATGCAACATTAATAAACGCACAGTTTTAAGAACGGCGCCAAAATTTGTTCCAATCAAAAGTATACTTTAATCGACCACAATCGAACGAGGTGTTGTAGTAGGAAAGCTAGCCCTAGTCGCCTCCCAAGGAAAACTTAACAGTATGCTACTAAGTTGCCACACTAAAATAAATAAATTCCTAAACACTCTAATCTCAAAAGGTGATAGATTACCTAGGCAAGAAATTATTAAAGAAGGAAAGACAAATTAACTAGACTAAAATCGACAAAGGTATAAATTATCAGCAAGAATTAAACCCTAAATGAAGAACACTGAATCGAAATTATAAACCCTAGACATGAATCGAAAAGATAAACGGAAGACAAGATTACTTAGACTAATATCAATATTAATCTTAACCCAATGTAGAAACCAATGACAATCAAATACGAAAAGATTAAACTAATAAAGCAATAGAAGAAACTTACAACAATCGAACGATGGAATTGATAATCAAATTACAAAGTACGAATCCAAATTCTTACGATAATTTTGAATCAAATTCCAAAGACAAGAGAATAAATTATGAATTAAGAACAAAGAGAATTCACAAACTCTCGAACCAAAAAGACGGAAAAATAAAATAATGAATAGTATCTAGGTTACCTGCTTGAAAACGATATATAGCGGCTAAAATTAGCCAGAGCCGGACGCGAGCCTCACGGACGCTGGAGCTCGCAAACAAGCGGCATCCCGGATTCAGCCAGCCCGGACGCGCTAAGCCACTGGACGAGCTAGCTACGACGCAGCGAGACGCCGACACGCCGAGCCGATGAATTCTCTTATCGCTCAAGCCGACGGATTCGAGGCGCCGACTCGACTGACGAGTCGCATAGGCCCAGCCACGACGCGTGGAAACTCAAGCGCGGCGCCAAAAGGGCGCCACGACAGGAAACGCCGACGCGGCGCGGCGGAATGAGGACGCGGGCGCCGACGAAGCACCGGACGCGCCTTCTCGAAGCACGCCTCTGATAACGCACCTCAGCCCGCCACGCCGAGTCCGGCTACGGTGCGCTTAAGAGCTCAAAATGCTTTCAACATGATCATTCCCGCACAAAACCAAACGATCACGATTCCAATAAAAGATGTTCAAATATAACCAAATGGAATCAAAACGTCGACAACAAAACAAAGAAAACAAAACAAAACATGCAAACAAATGCCATTAGGGAACGTCGATGCTGCGCTATCTTTTGCTTTTCATATTTTTATTCGACTTATAACCCGTGATATCTCTCGCCGCCCGAATTGCCGTGGATATTACAAATTACTCCATAATTAAAAGCTAACCTAATAGCTTAATTTTTCGTTTAAACCAACTAATCTTACGCTAAATTTTATTAATCAATGATATGGAAATCCAATTTAATTATACATGAATTTAAAATCTTAGCACAAATATTCACTAATTAAAGGTCTTCTTAATATTTTAAAATTAAGAATTTTACTCTAATTTGAAATAATTAAAAATAAGTACGAGGTTAAGTACAACAACGATACCCTTAATTGATTTTAATCAATGAGGATAAATAAGACTTCCCCACCATATGTTTTATTTTGCCCATTAACGTGAAGAGAATTCACCTCCCACTAATTAAATTTCGCCCATGACACCGACCCAATAGTTTCATCTCATTTTCCGCCCAACTAAAAGATACGCACGCCCAAATTTGGCCAACCCATTACAAGAATCAATTAACCCTAACTCATCCATGCCTCCCTCACTCGCTTTTATTACAGGAGGCCCCCTTCTCCTTCATCCGCTCCCCACCCTTCCGCCATCGCCATCGCTCCGCCACGCCGTCGTAGCACCGCTGACGTCGCTTTTTCCCAAACAAGAAGATCACACATTTTGTACCTCGTGAGTGGCGGTAGGTGTTTCATGAGCCGCCCATGATCTCATTTTCGAGTTCTATGTCTTATGGATGCACACTCTTTTCAAACATGATGGCGCTGTCGTGCCTCGTGATAACCTTCATAGTTATCTGTCCTTGTTTTCAAACCAATCTTCCAAGATTTCGCCTCGCCTCAGGCGCCGGCCGCCTCCTTAAGTCGACGTCGCTACCATTGTGGCAACATTTCCATCGACCGACCTTGGTGGTTTCACTACTTCAAGCTCATCTTCCGAACTCCTTTAAGAGTTGTTTTCTCGAGTGAGGAGAAGTCATAACTTAGGTGAGTTTTACGACTCAAGGCATCGCCACCACGTTATACCTTGCCAGGGTAGTTTATACCATAATCATAATCTTTAACCGCCTGCCATCTCTTTACCTCTGATGAGATCTTTATGTTCAAAGAAGTATTTGAGACTTTATGATCTTGAAATTATCTCACACCGAACTCGTAGAGATGGTGTTTCCGCATCTTCAACGACGTACCATCGCTGCTAATTTCGATCGCGTGAGGGATATTTCAACTCGTGGTCCGAGTTGTCGCGATGCATGGCTATCACTCTCCTTTTGGCATTAGTACGCAACTGCCCATTTTGATGCATCTATATAGATCGTGATATTCCTTGTCATCGGAATAGTTAGCACTAGTTCGGTCGCCTCCTCGAGTTCTGAAAGCTCGATTCACGGTCCACGGTATTTGACTCCTCGGTAGTTGTGACATTTGCCTTGCTATTTTGGAGAACCTTTAATGAATCTCCTATAATAGCCCGCTAATCCTAAAAATCTTCGATCTTGTTAGATTAGTGACGACTTCCACCATGCACTGCACCTTGTGGGTCCACTTAGATTCTGTCGACGATACAATATGCCCAAGAAAGTGACCTCACCGAGCCAAAACTCGATTTGGAGAATTTGGCATAAAGTTGTCTGCTCAAGGTTTCTAAGAGACTTTTAAGTGTTCTTCATGGTCTCTCTCGCCTTTAAAATATAGAGACGCCATCTATGAACACTAAGACAAATTTATCCAAGTATGAGTGAAATATTCGATTCATGAGATCCATGAACATTGCAGGTGCATTAGTCAATCGAAGGGCATAACTACAAACTCGTAGTGGCCCTACCTTGTTCGGAAAGTGCCTGGGTATGTCTTCCGTGTCGATCTTCAATTATGGTACCCATACCTCATATCTATCTGAGAATACACTGCTTCCTTAAGTTGGTCAAACAAATCATCTATCCTGTAGTGGTATTTGTTTTTAGCATTAACATGTTCGCTCCTTGTAGTCTATGCACATTCTCAAGGTGCCGCCTTTCTTCTTCATGAAAGCACATGCGCTCCCCAGAGACACCAGCTTGATAAAACCTAAGTCAAAGAGTCCTCGAGTTGCATCTGATCTGTTCTAGTTTCTTTGGAGCCAAAATGGTGCCTTTGACACCGGGTTGATCCGCATTTTGATAATCTAGAATTGCTACATCCTCGATTTTCTTCTTGTTCTGCTTCTCTTAAGGTAAACAAGGTAAGCTCGACAAATTTTTTTATCATCTTGTGAGAGATGACGCTCCTCGCCCATGCTAATTCCATGGAAACTTATTGTTTCTTCCCCGAGGTCTCAAGGAGATTTTCCTTTCTAAGATTGTGGCATAGTTTTGAGCCAATCATTCTTAGGATTATGTCGCGTCCAACATTAACATAATCATTAGTTGTTTGTACACCATGGGCCTCAAGACTAGTTTCGGTTTGAACAAATGCATCGATTTCTATGATTCCTCCTCGACAAGATACTTTCATCTTAGGTTCACCTCAATCGGAAGTTTTAAGCTATCACGTAGGACTAGCTATAAAATATATTCTACCAAAGAGCCTTGATCCAGATTACAATGGAATATCGATCAGAGCTAATCACGGACTTGTAGCCTAAGTCCTCATCTCGGTCCTCATACGTCCTCGTCATCCTTATCACCCGCGCTCCATCCAATATCCTTAACTCGACGGGTCGTGCTATGCTAGCGTAGAGGTCCCACATCGCCACATTTGTCCTCTTCAAAAAAAGGTAGTCGAATCAAGGCACCGCCGAAGTAACCCGGTCAGGGTCTCTTCCTCCTCGCACTGAGCGGGTCGCCATGTCCTTGTCGCTATCATGCGGCTCACACCCACTCGACTCAACCTTCCCATCTTAGCCACGCACGCGCCGAGTCCTCCTTCTAGTGGAGGTGGGCACGGGGACGGCCGAGGGCGCAGTGGCAAATGCGGACCACCATTGGTCGGGACGAGGTCACATCCACCGCGCTTGACGTGATGTCTCGCGAAAATCGTACACCGTAACCACCCGAATAAATACGGTACCGTGGGCTTTGAATCGAGAAGAGTGAGCTGTTGAGAGGGAGTCCGATCGCAGAGCGAATCCATTGGTTTGTCATGACGCTAATCTGCGTAGATCCTCGGTCTCACGTAGTTGTTCTAGCGCATCGCGACGAACCCAAGCCATCCTTAGATTGTAGCCCACTAATATGGTGTATATGATCCATCATAATCTCCAACTCAACCCGCAAGTCGGATTACAACGATCCAATGAACGATCCCCAGCCGCCTCGAGCCGATGGTAATGAGCTAGAATTTCCCAGATCATCATCCCAACAAGAAGTGTAAGTCCGTACTCGAAAGCATCCTCTGCTCATGCTTCGACATATGTTTCACGCAGCGCATTGTCCTTACCATCTTCCCGATGAGGCGCCATCATTAGACTCCGTATCCGAATAATAATACGATGAAGGAAATCTCAACTCGCTTAAAACCAATATCATGCTTAACTTTTCGACTGCACCACGGTTCATACTCCGAAAGGGTCCTTATCATGCTAGAGATCATAACTGTGTAAAATTCATCTATGTTACGATTCTCATCGCTCGGTTTAGCATAACCCAAATTTCAGATTCTAGATTCTCGAGTTCTTTTCGAGATTTTCTATTTTAGTAACCACATAGTGATAACCTGGGATGAAATGTAACTCAACTTATTACACAACAAGATTCATTATCTTTATCGCTCTTATCTCTATCAGACTTAAACAATTCCTATCGAGTCAACTCTGCGTGAATTATCCGAATGAAAGACTAAGTCCATGTCATTAGATTGTGAACGACGCTCTCCTGATCTTTTCGCTCAGATTCTCGATCTCTTATCTCTTTTCAAAGAACTCCTTCATTCGCTATCTCCTGTTCTTTATCACACCGTAAGGAAAGGAAATCGAGTTTTTATTCCTAAGCTCGCCTCTATGTTCGTCAGATCGTTGATCATGTAATCTTATAGCATTCTATGTTCCAGAATTGATCTTAACTCATTCATTAGTATGAACTAAAGATGTGTACTGCTAATCGCTTTCCAAAACATGATCGATTTCAAGAAGTTTCAAATCACTTACTTTTATCGCTGAGCGTGATACAATGGAGTCGAGCTGGTCGAATAACTCAACTAGTCCAACAACCGCACTAGACTCAATTGGGTACTCGATTCAAAGTGGTACGAAGCTCGATACCATTCTGTCACCACCGCATTTGCTAAGGATAGCAAGACGGAAAACCGCGACTAGGGAGTGAAATTAGAGAGGATAGTGGAATTGATGTTCTAGAATGAATCGACTCGAACGAGAATTACCTAAAATGAAACATAGAAAAAGTGGTCACCACAAGGATCGCACGCAATGAGTTCATAACATTAGCTCAATTATGAATGATCGAGCATTAGATCACTACAAAACGAGTGTACGCAGTGAATAAGAAATTAAGCAACTCAGATGAGGACATGCATCTTCCCAAGAGTTTATCTAATATGTCGATAAAAGCCCGCCTGCACTCCACCTTCACCTATCACCTCAACCCGCACATTTAGAAATACATGCGGTGAAAACAAAACACCAAGGGTCACATGCCGAAAGATACATATATAATCTATGTCATCCCAACACTAATGTGTGGATTTTATCGAAAAGACCCAAGCTTACTAAATTTTTATCAATCTAAAGTCGACGATCGCCTCAAGTTCTTTTGTAATCTCCTTATCGCTAATAATTGTGGGTCCCAGCGAGGCCTTCTTCCATGCACGGTCACCCCTTTAGACATTTACTTTCACGTACACAAATTCGCCAGGTCCAAAGACAGACTCATTCGATTTCGGTTTGCATAGCCAAACAGATAGGTATCATACACAAATCTCAAAATATTTGTGGCAAACAATATTCAAAGATTTTCATTCAAAGATTTTAAAAGAAAATAACGCTGAATGAATCATTGATTTTGTTTATATATAAGAAAGTCCATCTGTCATCACTTGCTACAAGTTCACGCCCTTTCGCTGATGTCACGTCACCGTCGTCCGACCTTTATCGCAATAAAATAAATAAGAAGTCCAAACGAAGGATCATATTCTTATAAAAAACTTCTAAATCTTATTCAATAAGAATTTATTAGGATTTTGCATTCATACTAAGTCTCGCTTATCGATGTTAATAAATATTGAGAATCCTAGCTCGTCTCTAATATTTAGAAATTCAAAATCGCTCTCATATGATTAATTAAGAGGAATCAATCGTTAATTACTTATAGATATTAGAGATCTTAATTAATTACTCCATAATTAAAAGCTAACCCAATAACTTAATTTTTGGGTTTAAACCAACTAATCTTACGCTAAATTTTATTAATCAATAGGATATGAAATCCAATTTAATTATACATGAATTTCAAATCTTAGCACAAATATTCACTAATTAAAGGTCTTCTTAATGTTTTAGAATTAAGAATTTTACTCTAATTTGAAATAATAAAAAATAAGTCCAACAGGTTAAGTACAACAACGTATACCCTTAATTGATTTCGAATTGGGCTGAGGATAAATAAGACTTCAGCCCACCATATGTTTTATTAGGCCCACTAACAGGAAGAGAATTCACCCTCCCACTAATTAAATTTTGGCCCATGCACACTGACCCAATAGTTTAATTTCATCTCATTTTCTCGGCCCAACAACGAAAAGATACGGCCCAGCCTAAATTTGGCCAACCCATTACAAGAATCAATTAACCCTAACTCACCCATGCCTCACTCTCGCCTTTCACTACAAGGAGGCGCCGCCTCTTCCTTCATCTGGCGACATATCGCCGTCGCGCAGCCACGACGTCGCAGCCCCGCGATGTCATCTTTTTCCCCAAACACGAAGATCTTACAGAAACCCTCACCTTTCTCTCAACTCCGGCTCTCTCTCGTTCCTCACCAGACTTCAGGGGTGCCGACTCCTCTCCCTTCGGTGCCACTGCCTTCTTTCGGTGACGCATCACAACCGCTGCCGTCCTTCTACTCATCTCACTCAGACGCAGCCTCCTTTTCCTTTCTGAAATTGTCGCCGTCCTTTGGTGGGGTCACCGCCATAAGCCGCCTCCACCACGACATCACTGCCACCGCGACGTCATCTCCTTCGTTTTCAGAAGCACACCGTCGTGGGCGACTACCATCACGTTGTGAAGGCACCCGTTCCTTCTTCTCTTCCTCCGTCCCTTTCTTGCTCTCTGTTCACCGTCTCTCTCTCGCTCTCTGTTCGCTACTTCGCCCAACCCGACGACGTCCCGATGATTTTTGCACATCCGTCTCCTCTCGCTGCTCACTCACACACGGAGGGCAGCCTCTGTCCTTTTCCTCGCCGTTGCTCCACCTCTTCCTCGTCGCGTGCGCATCGGAACAACGTCTCTACGCATTTAGCCACCTTCCTCGCCATCACCGTGTCTTCTTTCGGTGAAGCGCCATTGCTTCAGATCCAGTAGTGTCGTTGCTGCTCCGACGTCGCACCGTTCTCAGCTCCTTCTCATTCATTGCAACACACATGCACTAGCCTCAATTTTCTCTGCTCTCACCCTCTGTCTCGTCTTTGTTTTTAGGTTTGCCGTCGTCATTTGGAGTTGGTCGGAGCCTCGCCTTCGCTGTGCCATTCTGGTGCTGTCTCTAGACAGAGCCTTCAATGGCTCCACACTCTATCTTCAAAGCCAACGCGCCACGACAGGTTTGACCAGTGACTGATCGCTAAGTAGATCGACTTAACACCAAGTTCTAAGCTCTAATTCTCAATGTTTTGTAATGTATCGATTAGTTCGAACTTTGGTGAAATATAGAGGTATATGAGGTCCAGGTTCATAAATTTCAGATTCTACATTAGATGAAACAGTGAATGTATGAATGTGCTCATGGTTCATTGAAGTAGTGTTTTTAGATTATGAGTTACTGTCTTGTACTACATTCTTTGGTGAATATTTACAGCATTTGATTGTATGTTGGTTGGTGAGAATTATCATTGTTTAGTAGCTAAAGCATATTTCTTCATTTCATTTCTATTAAGACCAGAGCATATGCATTTTAATTTCAGACATATTGAGTATAATGGACAAGAAAACCAACCTTTCTAAGGTATGTGTCGTGTTTTCGAGTGATCAGAATCGTAGGGTAAGAATGGTTTGGTGCCTGTATGGGTTTTCTTTGCAGTATTGAATGCTGAAGTTAACAATATGAACGGGATAAGATCTAAATGTTGCTGGAATTTGAATGCTACATACAAGAGAGTTGTGAGACAAGGATGTTACCTTCTTGTTGGGGAAATGGGTTTTTTTTCTTAGAACAGCAAGTGAAAAAAAGGATGAATGTGGAGTATTGAGTTAATGTATAGTGTATGATTTCTTTATAGTACATGCTAGTTAATAGGGTTGCAAGATTGATATGGATTGATAAAGAGTTGCAAAAGCGACTGAGGACATCGATTGTAGTTGTAAAAAATGAAAAGCAAAAGGGTTGATGGATTCTTGAAAACGGATGATATATATCGCGATATAATTTATTTGGCTAGACTCATTCTATGAATTCTCGACTTTGGTTAATGCCTTCAATTCGATTTCTGCTCGTCTTTGAGCAGTTAAATCAATTATTCGATATATATAAAACGTGATTTCATTGAGGTCATTTAAAAGTTAATAATTCGATGTAAGGTTTTTTTATTTCGCTTTTTTAACGGTATTACATGCGGGTGTGCCCTAGCATGCGTGCCAGGGTAAAGTTCAACCTACCCGAGTTGACCCAACCTCGACCGAATTCAACAATTTTCTCGACCGACCGCCCAAATAACTATTCGACATAGTTTCGATTATTCGATCCAAATCTAGTTTTGAGGAATTCGGTCCCGCTCGAGCACGCGAGCCCCTTTTCAAAGAAAAATAAACATATGTACGTGCAAATCTAAGTTATAAATTAGGTGAACGCATAAGATCCATGAACGAGCCGATGAACTAAGTTTATTTTATTTATAATCGCTCATAATATGTCGTGGATATTTAATATTATGTAGTAGCATGTAATGTATGTTTGATTACGAGAAAAGTATGAGTATATGTTTTCGTGATTATCTATGTTTAGCAAGCACACTGGTTTAATCACATTTTAAACATGTTTTAGAATTCTACGAGCATGTTTAACATTTGAGTTCTAGAAAAGCATTTTAAGATTACGTGATTTGCATGGACAAACCATTTGAAATAAAAGACTAAGCAAGAAATTGACGTTTAGTTTTTAGATTAAATACGCCAAGACCTCCATATTTTGATCTCGAAACAATGTGATAAGAATCGTGAGTAAACGCTCACACGTGCTTGCTTGTACTATTTATTATAAGTTTGTTAGAGATTTCTAAATAAAATATATTTATCTATTGAGAAGTACAAGTTTTACGGTAAACGCCCACATGTATGACTCAGATGTGTGATTTTCGCTCTCTGAGATAGATGTAAAATGATATTACAAATAAAATCAATCGAAGCGTATGGTCCGGCGAGTACGTCAATTCTAAGAATTCACACAAAATTATAATAACGCTAGATCATATCAAGTGTAACTTCTTAAGTCCTTCTATGATATAGATAGCTATAAGGTCCAATTATTAATTTCATTCTTATAAGGATAAGTTGTACGTATGTAAATTAAACAACTAAAGGTAAATTGTAATACCCTAAAATTTTCTTAAATTAACATGATATATGTTTTAATATGAATTATTTTTCTTATTATGATCTTATAAAATTGAATTTTTAATGTGTTACGGTTGTTTGACTTAGGCGAGGATCACCTAGCAAATGTAAGTTTAATAAATGAGTTTTAAATTTTAGTAATTATAATTACGAAGTTAGTATGAGAGTTTAACTTTAGAAAGTTTTAAATATCTATTAATGTATAAAATAATATAAGTGTAGAAATTAAGTAAGAATTAATTATTATACATTAGTATAATTGTTTTATGTAGAGATAATAATGGAATAAATATACATATATGTATATAAGTGTAGGAATGAATGGAAGAGTTTAGAAAAATTAACATAACATGTATACTATATATGTATACATAGGTTGGAACAAAAAATAAATATTACTAAACCTCCTTACTATTCACATTAATCAAATTCATCTCCTTCTTCTTCCCATTTTGACCACTTACACAACACACACACTAGCACCATTTTTCATCCTAAACACCAAGATTAATGTACTAAATCATTCCTAATCAATTTTATATCTTGTTTTAGAGGCATAATACCACTTATTTCATGTTTATGTGCATAAATATTTACATGTTATTATCAAGAAATTTTAGTATGTGAAGTTCAAAGTTATTGTTTTATTTTGATGATTATTCATGTGTTTATATGTTAATCTATGTTTAGAAGCTAATATTATGCATAAATGAGAGTTTAATTATGATATATATGTGATTTGAGAAATAGAACTAAACCCTAGGTTTGAATCTTAAATGATGTTGTATTATGTTTATAATTGTGTAATTGAATGTATTTAAGCATGTATTAAGTAAGAAAATAGATTAAAATTAAGTTTGTAATTTTCCAAATTTTCAAAAATATAAGTTGTAGGTTCTTATGATTTTGATTTTATTTGTTTCAAATAATATGATATATAAGCTTTGGATGTAAATTAAGTATAATATAATTTATTTGGAATTTTCTAAGTTTATATGTGAAAGTTGAAAAGTTTAGCTTATGCTTTAATGAAAGTATTTATCTCTAGCTTTAGTTTAATTAATGTTAAATATAGAATGATCATTATGGATAATAATGGAGCTTTAATGAGAAAGTTATATATTAGTTTGAATTAAGTAAGGAATTATTTACCATTTTCATTAATTAGGTTGAAGGGTCCTTAATGAAAGTAAGCTTAGGTGATTAATATAAGAATGTTTATGATGTATAATGGTATATTTAAGCATGTGAAGTTTAAATGAAAGCTAAGAATTAAAGTTGGTTGTGAGTTCTTATTTTACATAAATATTAACTATTAAGAAATTATATAAAATAAAGCTTTAGTTATTAAAAGACTAAGTTGCAAGTATTTTAAAGTGCTAGGTACGGATATCCAAGCTCGAGGAGGACAAGAGGTGGCTAAAGCGTATTCTTTAAACGCATAATGGGGTTATCTATATGTAAGTTAGGTTATAATCATTGTTGTTTTGTTTCATTCTTAGTGAAATGCCTGTGGCTTATTATGCTATGGCGCTGCCGTGTGGCATATTATTGTCTTGTGATTGAATCATTGCGCGGCGAAAAGTACCGGGGAAAGGACTTGTCTCGCTATCTAATTTAATAAATATGTTCTTTATGTTATGGTTATTATGCGATTGGTTAAACGCTACTAGTATTTTCCATCGAGTATGTTCGCATGCTCACATACCTACTGATGTTTGTGCGTGCTAAGGAGTCGATGGTTGATGCATGAAGTGAGCCCCACATACCCATCCTCGACATCGCTTTATTTTGTGAATATGTACATAATATACTAGTATATAAGTGTGGTTAAGTATAACTTAAGTGGTTTTGGTTGCCATAATATTGAGTGGGTTATGATACTTGAATATATGTATGGGGAGAGGTGTGACCCTTTACTATTGTGTTGATGTTGTACAGTTGGTCTATATAAGTTTAAAGGGACATGCTATCCGTTATCTAATTTTTAACCTCGCTTAAATATAATTAGTATTATTATTATATTATTTTATATAAATATTAAAGATTTAAAATTTTAGTAATGTCTCTATTGCAAGAATGTGGGCTTTACAAGTTCTTAATGTAGTAATGTCTCTATGCAGAAAGGCTATAGAGTGGCATAGAGCAAGGTTTACATTCCCGTAGATTTGTTAATAGTATGAGCATAACATATGTTGTTTTTGAAAGATGTTTGAATTTTTAGTCGAGGGTGAATGGTGACATGAGCTTCAACTTCGACTTTCGTAATTTATGTTTATAAAATATTTATTGTTTTAAAAGATAGGTGGAGATGAAATGAAATGAAAGAAAATATTGTGTGAACATGTATGAAAGTTTGTTACATCATGAAACATTATTAAAAGGTTAAGAACTTATCTACAAGGGACAAAATATATCGAATGGTTATGCTTGATACACTTCATGATTTATACGCTTTTCGACACATTCTTTATAAAGTTCAATGATGAAAGTTTTATGAAGTTTTCTTAATTTATGAAACTTAGTTCAAGTTAAGAAATATTTGTCATGTTATGAGAAAGAATTCTAAATATAATGTCACGACCCCAACCCTAAAACGGATCAAGGGAACAATGAAGGAATAGTACTTAGGTTCATAAAATATTAATACGAGGATGTATACTATATGCAAAATAACATAGTATACCAGTGTAACCAAAACTAAAAGAAATATAACGACCAAGGACTTTAAGCTATATCATCTGCTCAGAGAAACATTGTTCAAACGCATGGAAGTCATGTGAATACACGATGACGACGCACCCAAGGTTTCTAACTTAACATACATAAACTTATCAAAAGTAGTCCCGACTTCTCAACACCCTCCATCAAGATTTTCAAACCAACCTCGCACATTTAAAACAACATGAAGCGGTCGAGTACAAGAATGTACTCAATGGACTTATGCCAAAACATTTTATCGTATTTAAATTATCTCACACATAGTAAGACATAAGGGTTTTATTTGAATACCTTATGCTTAACAAAAATATTTCATCGCCTAAACATTTGTCCAAGCATTTTACTTGCATGTATGATCCATATCCTTATCCTTTCTTCATATCATTATCATTAACGCCAGAGAAGGAGGCCCTACGCTGTCGCGGACCGCCGTGAATTGTCTTCATACCACAATACCATTAGGTGTACACGTTAATCTTAGCTGTATAAGCCTTCGCATAAGATCCGATATCGATTTCATTCATAAGTTGGGAGCTACCCAACACATTCAATTATTGCAATCAAGGATAGGATACATACATAAACATAAACATTTTCGTGTAATGCTAAACATTTTAACATCATTTCGATATCGAATATAAAAATTATTCACTCAAGATTTTATCACTTAAAAGTATAGTAGCCCACCGGACTATTCGATCGCCTTTATTCGATTATTCTTCAACGTCCGCCGCCGCGCGTCATTCACACCTTTACGCAAAAACGATGTTTAGTACGCGCTCACGCTTTGCACTTTAAAGTCTAGCATAAACTTCGATATTCTATATCGATCTAAATCAATTCTTTAATCTAATTCAACACTGCTCAACTCGTAATTAACATTTCTCGATTTCAACGAAACAGATATGTTCGACAATTACCATTTTAACCTTTTAGGTAAAGATTCAACGATTTCTATTTTGATCTAACGATTTCAGCATTAAATCTTTTCACCAATGAGACTTCCTTACTCAATTAATACGCTTTACCGACAGTATTTTTAACTAACGATTTTACGCTGATTTCAAAAGTCAATAATTTGACTTTTATTAGTAAATCTTTACTAATTTATATTTTAATCTTTAATTTCATATAAATCAATTTCTAATTGATTTATTTTGCTAAATTCTTATTATTACTATTTTTTTAAAAATATTTTGAAGATAACTTCTAAACATATAATACATCATTATTTTTAACATTTAAGGATTTAAAACTTAATACCTTTAGTATAGCTCTCGCTATTTAATATAATAATATTCAATTATCTTTCAAATTTTCTAATTTTACATAGTGTACTATATTATCATAGTATCACTAATATGTATTAATTATTAACTATAGAAAATTTTGTATATTACTTAATTAATTTCAAATTCACGCTTTCTTCAAACTTGTCCAAACAATTCAAAATCTAATTATTTAGTATATAGTCTCAACATTAATCCATAACATATTTATAACATATGGTTTATCATATTTAATTTGTACATCACTAAATCAAGGTTCATGGTTTCTTCTTAACACATGCACCAAACATTTTTATAAAATTCTAACAAAATTACACCATGTTTATACATTATAGTATAACAATATTACATCGTAGTTTTCATTAAAAACAAATTAATCATCATCTAATGAGCCTTGAAGCCTCGGCCTTTTGAAGAATTTGGACAATTAATTCCCAAAATTCTAGTAAAATCATAGAGTACATAGTTTAGGTCATAGATTAACTATATGTCATTGCATGCCTCAATAAAAATTACACATCAACATAGAAATTTTTATAATTTTCGTAATTTTCAAAATATAGTATAGGATTTTTAAAATTCCTAATAAATCGCTATGAACTCTTATAACACCATATATCAATAATTCATGCTCAACTAAATTCTAAGAATTTTTCGATCATCATATAAATTTCAAAACAATTTATTATGAACTCCTACAAGATTATAGATCATGAATCCATTTTAAACAATTTTTAGAAAAACTTTCGAGCATCTCAAGAATTCATAATATGTTCAAAATAAACTTTAACATGATTTAGTCAGATTTCATGCTACACCTTCTTAATGCATAACTTACCATAGATTAGCAAATTTTTTGAAATTAAACACACATGCATAACAATTGAAATCAAGAACACTTACCTATTCATAAGTCAAACTTAACATGCATTAACTAAATATTACTATCAACAACCACTAAGAACATAAGCATTAGAAATTTTTCACAACCAAGAACACTAAGAACACTAGATTCTCTTTAGCTTAGCTTTCAATTTTCATAGCAAACTCATGTAAAATTGAAACCTTGCTCAATTCCTCACCTTTCTATGGTATGAATATATGGTAGAAGGTTTATAGGCTAGACTTTAGTGAAGATAGAAGAAGAACACTCTATTTTTTTCCCAAGAAGCTCTCGCCTCTAGCTTTTGGAGAATAGTGATGTATTGTTCTCAAGACTTGTAAGTGTGTGGAGAAAATGAAATGATTTTCACTTATACCCTCCACCTATCGTTCTCACATGCAAATGGAAGATAAATGGAAGACTTTGTGTAATTATGGTTTACGACCACCTAACGAGTCATGAGATGGAATTAATATTTCTTACACTTTGTCGACCATTAAACAATCCAAACCATGCACTTGGGAGCAAGAGTCAATGCTCTTGTGTCCAAACAAATAATTTTTCTTTTTTATATATTTAAATGTTATACTAGATACTATATATGAGTTAAGATACATTCTTCCATGTATATTATACCTCGATTATACTATGTTAATATATATCATAGATACAATTTGTATAATTAAGATGTAACTTAACAAAGTGTATACCAAAGTAATGTGCAATATGTTATTTATAACATAAGGTTTCACTTTTATTAGTCTCAATTGATCATATTTTATTTTCATGTTATTTATAGGTATATATATCATAACATATGGTTTAGATAATAAATTATATCATGGAAAATTTATTGGTATCATTTTTATAAGAAAACCCTAATTTTCGAATTAGGTTTTCAAAATTAGATTTTAATCACTATCGAATCCTTAATGCTTTAGCATTGTTTTAATGTTAAACAATACTTTAATTACATATAATAATCATAGGAATTTAAATACTATAATTCCTTGATCATTAATATCATTTTTCTATTCATCTCTAAACGTTAACGCTTGAAACGCCTCAAAACGTTAACTATCGAATCATCTCAAATGATCGTAGTAATATCGTAATTACCTCGTTAAATTATTCCATTAATAATGAAATTTTATCCAAGTCGCTGCTTAGAGAATTTTACTAATTACTTATCGTAGTAGGCGTAATTTCTTCAAGATATTACATATAACCTGTAAGTTTTAATGAAAATGACTCAACTCTGATTTAGGAATCGACTATGCCGCGCATGTTCCTCGATCAAGAAAACGCCACATGCCCCGATGCAAATAGTAGTAGTGGTGTTGACTTTGCCGCTTTTACAAACACTACAAGGATTTATGCAACAATAGCTTATTAGAGATTTAGGTGAACACCCAATCGAGAGCATATGAATGATCGAGCATTCGTAAGAATGGATCCACCAAAATTCAAAGTCTATGAATGGTCAAAGATGCGAGGAGGATCCGAGTTTTAGAAAGGATTTTGAGTTGACGGACGCGAGAACAAAAAGTCCGATGCGCAATATATCAATTAATTGAGGAAGAAAGTTATCGGAGTCTCATGCCCGAACATCGACCATCGAACAACGCCAAGCTTTGGTTTGAAATGATTTTAAAGACTGATCGTGATCGCTATTTTCCTCAATCTTACGTACAGTATGAAACCAATTCCTCAATCTCAAAGGCTATATGACAGTGGTCGAGTATGAGAGAAATTTCAATTGATCGTCTCGATATGCACCATATTTAGTCGAAGATAGAAGAAAGCATTTTGAGCAGTGGTTGCAACCGAAGTTCTGGATACTAGCCGCTTTAAAATCGACAACTTTAGGGAGGTGATTGAACGAGCCCAAGCAATTTCTAATGGTTTGCAATTGGAAATCAAAGATTAGAGACGTGACATATTCAAGAAAAGAAAATGGGATAATCGGTAAAAGTAGGAATGATCGACCAAACAAGAAATGGCAACAAACTTCACGATCCTCCATGGGCTTTTCAACCACTAGGTTCAGTAATCGATAAGCCTCAATGCTCAAAATATGGAAAATATCATAGAGGCGAATGTTGGCAAGGAAAATGGTGTGTTATTCTCATGAAAACCAGGCATATGGCAAAATTGCCGTTCGACCAAATTGTTCTACTTAGTCGCCGCATAGCACGAGGTCCCTATAAGGGTAAGGTCACCCAAGTCGAATCTCTAGAAGACTTAACAGGCTATGATGTGTTACGATTAAAACGGTAATCTAAATCCTAAACTTGATTTGGGGATGATGATTAACTAAGATTGGAATTAAATCACACGAACAATTCAAACCAAACGCTCAAAGCAGCTCAAAAGCAAGGAGTAATTCAAGAATGAGATAAACTAGGGTATTAGGTTCTTCTTGATTAATCGATTTATTGTCGGATTAAGAAATCACCTATTCATGCAATTCTCTAACCTCAATCCAAACACTCACTTCTTCGCCCGGATTAAACCTAGGTTATCGAATTTCACAAATACATAAACTACTAGAGTCCCATTTCCTAACCTCTAATCCAATCTATTCCTATGATGCAACGATCTATCTCTCGATAATACACAAACATGAATAATTCAATAGAGAGCAATCACTCAACAATAAACCCTAGGAATCAATTGTATTCTTAATCAAACAAATAATTAATCAATCAATTGAATCACCCAACCCTAGTAGACAATTAGTTCATGCTCATCTCACTGGATCAAACAATTATAATTGATAGAAATCATTATCCAATAATTTAACTAAGAAAAATCGAATAACAATCCTTACAATCAGAACGCGTGATGAATTTCCCAATCAAGAGTCTTAATCAACAAAGTGCAAATGAAATTACTGGGAAGCGCCTAAGGAATAATTCGGGAGAAGTATTGAAAACCGACGTCTAAAAATAATAATAAAATGTAAACTAGGTTTTCAACATGGTTATATTTATCGAATTCCTCGCCTAACGCCGGACGGAGTCTCACCGGACGCGAGGCCTTCAAAATAATGCGAAATCATGGCCACCAATACGTTTGGCGGCATGACGCGCGCCCTGAATGGAAGCCAAGACCGGAGCGACGACCGCCGGACGCTGGCACTCACGGAAAGGAGCCGGACGATGGCCGCCACGGACGCGGGTCGTCTCGAAGAATTCAACTGACCCAGGCCGGACGCGCCATCTCTCGACGATTTTAGCTCACGATACGGACGCAGCCATTCTCGACGGCTCAACACAGCCCCAACGCCGGACGCATGACACCGGACGCTGGCAATCTGGCGGGCGGCGCCAACGCCGGATGCATGCTGCCGGACGGGCGCTCACGAGACACAAAGACGGCACGGACGCAGCCGACCGACCGGTGCTCTTCCACATGACTCACGATGCTTTATGCTCAAAATGCTTAAACGCAATATTCCTACACAAAACAAAACGAACATGATTCCAATAAAAGATATTCAAAACTTAAGCATATAGGAACCAAATCGCGAAACAAACAAAGAAAACATAACAAAACATGCAAAAACTCCCCACACTTAACTCTTGCTTGTCTCGAGCAAATTTAGTTTCTAAAAAGTGGTACACATAGAATCAATATTCAAATAGAATCAATCTCATATTCACATCCCTTCAATGCATCTTAATAATATATTCTCAATATAATGATCCTCATTCATCAATCCAAACATGTGACTTATCATAGAATAGTTGTGCTCGACCAACATGATCTCGTAAATCAATATACAACTTATATGGTTCTCTTCATGTAAGATATCCCAATGACAAAATCAAATAAGAACTTGTGGAACTTAAACCGATTATAGGACAATAATCGTTAGGTGAAAACTTCAAGTTATAACCGAGTATCCTAACGAGATATCTATACCCATAGCAAATAGTCTCCATTCGAGACGACACAAGCAAGAGGGTAGAGTCCCTTATTCAATTTTAAGCCCACTTATTGCATACAACGATTTTTATTTTATTTTTATAGTTTTGTCCACTTTTCTAGAAAATCATACAAGAGACGGGTTCCATTTACGAGCATATGATATCCGATCACACACCTTGTCTAAACACGCTTCCTAATTATGTCCCACGCTCAAATTGACGCCTAAGAATTATCAAACAAAATCCATATACCAAGATGCAAAGAAATTCGATCTAAACACAATCAATTCAACTTAAAGCATAATTTTCATACACCATTGATTTCAAGAGAATAAATTGCCTCTAATCCAAACAAAGAGTTAAGAAACGACAAAACACAAAGACAAGACACAAACAAAACGGGAAACAAAACGGCAAAACAAAACGATAAACCAAACGATACCCCACACTTAAACAAAAAGGTCCTCATTGTATAAATATAAGAGTATAGTAGAGGCGATTTCGAAATTGAGAAACGAAGCGGGCATGAAAACCAAACAAAACCTACAAAACAAAGAACAAAGACAAAACCAAACACAAGAAAACCAAGATAAAACAAGAACAAATTGAAATAAACGGGTGCTCCCACGTAAGCGCCAGTTTAACGCGCCACCACCATTGGTTCCTCATTTTGTAATTTTGTCGAGCGAGAAGCTTCGCTCCGACTCATTATCCAACGCTCGCTAGGCGATAACCATATTCCGAGAGTAAGGTGGCGCTCTTTCCACTTATCCTCTACTTGTACTTCACCCGATTTTTCTTACACTTAGCCTCGGAGTGGGGTCACCATCACAACTTCTTCCTTAGCATCTCGACTGCAAGACCTTATACTCGTCAAGTATCAAGTGCGCTTATAGAAAACATGATGCAGAGAGAAACAAGAGAATTATCACTGCATACTAGCATGGAATGTCTCCGTTGTTCCCAAACCGCTGCTTATCAACTTTAGTGAAATCAATTTGGTATTTGTTGTAGCCATAAATGGCCTACCTAACAACAACGGATGTCCACTCATGTTTTCCATCCATCTCCATATCAATGACAACAAACTCAATCGAGACTAAAAGGTTACCCATTCTTATTAAAACATCTTCTATCACACCTTCGGTACCGAATAGTTCCTCACTAATTCTATCGCATGCTTGTTTGTTTTAACTCCCAAGTTTTAATGAGTTAAACAAACAAATGACATTAAATTTATCCCGACTCAAACCAAAGATCCCCGATGCAGATTTTCCATTACCAAAAGCAACATTAAGAGTAAAGCCACCGGATCGCTTGCCTGCTGGGTTGCATGAATGAGCTTCTTCTTCTTTCGCCACCACCTTCTTCACATTTCCGCCTCCTTCCTTTCAACCATCGACGCCTGAAATGGAACAGTGGCTCATAGACTTAGCAGTTTTCTTCTACCCGATATCCTCATCCCTGCACTTTTGTTCTCACTCCATAAGCGAATAACCTCGCATGTCGATCAAGAAACTTCCCTTTGATCTCGCTGCGTAATTGCTCAACAATTCCACCATCGTCCCACTCTGAGTTGCCAATCGTCCCACTTGAGTCTCCACTCTTTGATAGATGCCAAGGATTCAAATCTCAAAGTGCTTGTCGACAAAAGTATTTAGAGAACCTCAAGCGATGGGGGGCCTCTGCCGATTTTTTGAATCGGACACCCGACTGATCCCCTGATTCCTCCAAGAGAAATTAGGTATCTCTCCACGGGATTGTAAGAATTTGAGTAGGGTCATGTCCGCCTCACGGATACCGCCGATTTCTTGTACCCTTGTTAGAACCTCGTAGCATTAATCTTCTTCATATGCCATCTCACGGTTCTTGCACATGTTAGCTCCATGCCCCACTTTCCATATATTCCACAAGTTTCCATCGACATCGCTTTTGTCCCGGAATGAGGTGATTTCGAGGTTCTTGTTCTCAATAGCTGCACTGACGAGTGAGATCCACAGCTCGTGTCACTCATAATGCCATCTCTTTTCCGCAGTCTTCGCCCCGCACTTCTCCTTGTGAGTTTGCGCTAACGCCTTAATCTCGCAACATCATCGGCAGAAGTTTCAATGTCTCCTCCAACCGCATTATCTATCATGTATTGATAGTCCATCCAATCCATCATAGAAAAACTGCGAGAAGCTCACCGGTAATGGCGACACCGCCGCAGAACACTTGAACCGATCCCATGCCTCATGCATAGGTTCTCCACCATCCGCTGAATGTGGCTATCCGAGCCTCGCTCGGTTCTCGGTTCGAGTAGTACTTTCCATGAATTTATCATACACGCGCCAACTCCTGCTGAACGGCATAGAGACATCAACCATGTCTGCTCTCATCTTTCAGTGTAGGAAACACCTCATTCTCGTGAGTATCTTCTCGAAGTCTGCTCAGGAAAAGTGTGAACCATCGCATAGAACTCCGGAGGTTCAAGGCATCTCGCAGGCATCCCATAGAACGACGGAAGCAGTTGAAGTGACGGGCTTCAACTCATAGTTGGGCGGATCCTCGAGACTATGACGACGTGTCACCCCAATGACGGGTTGAGCAAAATCACGATCCTCGGGTTTCCTTCTTCATGGGCTCCTCCATTTGCCGCCATTTCTTCGACACAAACCTCACTGGAGATCTACTCCCAAACTCAGACTCAACTGTCACAGATCTTTCACTTTCGCATGCTTCTTTCTTCCATTCAAAGATTAAATTCTACCCTCGTAAATGTTGTCGAACACCGGTGCCAACTTCCTTTGAGACCGACGACCTAGCATACACAAACACAAGACGAAACGGATTACGCAGACTTGTAATTAACCAAACAAAAATAAATAAAGAAAAATAAGAAAAGGAGGAAAAATAACACAATCAAAATGCTAAAGCTTCCCGAACGCGCCAAAATTTGTTCACCAAATTGTTCTATTAGTCGCCGCAATAGCACGAGGTCCCTATAAGTGGTAAGGTCGACCCAAGTCGAATCTCTCGAGGAAGACTTATAGGCTATGATGTGTTACGATTAAAACGGTAAATCTAAATCCTAAACTTGATTTGGGGATGATGATTAACTAAGATTAACAGGAATTAAATCACAAGAACAATTCAAACCAAAGCTCAGCGCTCAAAAGCAACAGGAGTAATTCAAGAATGTGAGATAAACTAGGTATTAGGTTCTTCGCATCGATTAATCGATTTATTGCTTGATTAAGAAATCTACCTATTCATGCAATTTTCAACCTCAATCCAAACACTGACTTTCGCTCCGTGGATTAAACCTAGGTTATGGAATCACAAATACATAAACTACTAGAGTCCCGCTTCCTAGAACCTCTAATCCAATCTATTCCTATGATGCAACGATCTATCTCGATACATGAAACATGAATAATTCAATGAGCAATCACTCAACAATAAACCCTAGAATCAATTGGTATTCTCAATCAAACAAATAATTAATCAATCAATTGAATCACCCAACCCTAGTAGACAATTAGTTCATGCTCATCTCACGGATCAAAAATTATAATGATAGAAATCATTATCCAATAATTTAACTAAGAAAAATCGAATAACCAATCTACAATCGTAAACGCTGTTGATGAATTTCTCCAATCAAGAGTCTTGTTCCGACCAAATTGTTCTACTTAGTCGCCGCAATAGCACGAGGTCCCTATAGCATGGTAAGGTCGACCCAAGTCGAATCTCTCGAGGAAGACTTAATGGCTATGATGTGTTACGATTAAAACGGTAAATCTAAATCCTAAACTTGATTTGGGGATGATGATTAACTAAGATTAACAGGAATTAAATCACACAACAATTCAAACCAAACGCTCAAAGCTACTAAAAGCAACAGAGTAATTCAAGAATGGAGATAAACTAGGTATTGGGTTCTTGCTTTATTAATCGATTTATTGCTGATTAAGAAATTCACCTATTCATGCAATTCTCTAACCTCAATCCAAACACTGACTTTCGCCCGTGGATTAAACCTAGGTTATCGAATTTCACAAATACATAAACTACTAGAGTCCCGCTTCCAGAACCTCTAATCCAATCAATTCCTATGATGCCAAGTGATCTATCTCTCGATAATACACGAAACATGAATAATTCAATAGAGAGCAATCACTCAACAATAAACCCTAGAATCAATTGGTATTCTCAATCAAAAATAATTAATCAATCAATTTGAATCACCCAACCCTAGTAGACAATTAGTTCATGCTCATCTCACGGATCAAACAATTATAATTGATGAAATCATTATCCAATAATTTAACTAAGAAAAATCGAATAACAATCCTTACAATCAGAACGCTGCTGATGAATTTCTCCAATCAAGAGTCTTGTTCCACCAAATTGTTCTACTTAGTCGCCGCATAGCACGAGGTCCCTATAGCATGGTAAGGTCGACCCAAGTCGAATCTCTCGAGGAAGACTTAACAGGCTATGATGTGTTACGATTAAAACGGTAAATCTAAATCCTAAACTTGATTTGGGATGATGATTAACTAAGATTAACAGGAATTAAATCACACCAACAATTCAAACCAAACGCTCAAAGCGCTCAAAAGCAACAGAGTAATTCAAGAATGTGAGATAAACTAGGTATTAGGTTCTTCGCCTTTATTAATCGATTTATTGCTTGATTAAGAAATTCTTATTCATGCAATTCTCAACCTCAATCCAAACACTGACTTGCCCGTGGATTAAACCTAGGTTATCGAATTTCACAAATACATAAACTACTAGAGTCCCGCTTCCGAACTCTAATCCAATCAATTCCTATGATGCCACGATCTATCTCGATAATACACTAAACATGAATAATTCAATGAGAGCAATCACTCAACAATAAACCCTAGGAATCAATTGGTATTCTCAATCAAAAATAATTAATCAATCAATTTGAATCACCCAACCCTAGTAGACAATTAGTTCATGCTCATCTCACGGATCAAACAATTATAATTGATGGAAATCATTATCCAATAATTTCAAATCATAACAATCCTTACAAGAACGCTGATGAATTTCTCCAATCAAGAGTCTTGTTCACCAAATTGTTCTACTTAGTCGCCGCAATAGCACGAGGTCCCTATAAGTGGTAAGGTCGACCAAGTCGAATCTCTCATGAAGACTTAAAGGCTATGATGTGTTACGATTAAAACGGTAAATCTAAATCCTAAACTTGATTTGGGATGATGATTAACTAAGATTAACAGAGAATTAAATCACACCAACAATTCAAACCAAACGCTCAAAGCAGCTCAAAAGCAACAGAGTAATTCAAGAATGAGATAAACCAGTATTAGGTTCTTCTGATTAATCGATTTATTGCTTGATTAAGAAATTCATCTATTCATGCAATTCTCTAACCTCAATCCAAACACTCGACTTTCGCGTGGATTAAAACCAGGTTATCGAATTTCACAAATACATAAACTATAGAGTCCTGCTGTAACCTCTAATCCAATCTATTCCTATGATGCAACGATCTATCTCTCGATAATACACGAAACATGAATAATTGAATAGAGAGCAATCACTCAACAATAAACCCTAGGAATCAATTGGTATTCTCAATCAAACAAATAATTAATCAATCAATTTGAATCACCCAACCCTAGTAGACAATTAGTTCATGCTCATCTCATGGATCAAACAATTATAATCGATAGAAATCATTATCCAATAATTTAACAAGAAAATCGAATAACAATCCTTACAATCGAACGCCGTTAATGAATTCTCCAATAAAGAGTCTTGAATCAAACCAATGCAAGGAAATTACTTGGAAAATAGATGAACAATTGCGGAAGATTGAAATGACTGCCCGCAAAAATAATAATAAATGTGAACTAGGTTTTTCAAATTATATTATAGCCGAATTCCTCGCCAATACGGACGAGTCCACGCGAGGCCTTCAAACAATGCGAATCATGGCCACCAAATACGGTTTGGCGGCTACAGACGCGGCAATGAATGAAGCCACGGACGATGGCAACGCCGGACGCTGGCACATGAAAGGGAGCCACGGACGATGGCCAACACCGACGCGGTCTCTCGAAGAATTACTCGCACCCAACGCGACGCCCATCTCTCGACTGATTTCACCACAGCCACGGACGAAGCGTCACGGACGCGACCATTCTCTCGACGATCAACACATACCAAAGACCGACACGGCGATCTCGGCGCTTCCAGGCGCCCAACGCCGACGCTGGGCACCTTGGTGAGACACAAGACTCCCACGATACGCCAAGCACGGACGCGCGGTTCTTCCATGACTTCACGCATGCTTATGCTCAAAATGCTTAAACGCGAATATTCCTTACACAAAACAAAACGAACATGATTCCAATAAAAAGATATTCAAAACTTAAGCACATAGGAACCAAATCGTCGAAAACAAACAAAGAAAAACACAACAAAAACATGGAAAACAATTGCCCAAGTAAAATGAAAGAACCCGAAAAGAAGATGCAGGAACCTGAAAGAAAAGTGAAGCCCCGAGTTTTTGCCATGACGCAAGAGGAAGGCAACTCCAAACATGGAGCGGACACGATGTCAGGTATTCTTCAAGTGTCCAATATTCCAGCTTTGGTTTTATTTGAGTTCTGGGGCTACATATTCTTTTATCTCTGCAAAATGTTGTTCGAATCTTGAAATGCCTTGCTATGATGATTGTGATGTACTAGAAGTTAGTATTCCTTCAGGAAGAACCATTATGACTTCTAAGATGATAAAAGGCATAATAATAGATATGGAAGGGAAGAAACTAGAAGTTGATCTTCATATTATAGAAATGCGTGATTTTGATGTAATCTTAGGAATGGACTGGATGGGTAAGAATAATGTAACACTCAAATGTCGTGAACTAGAGGTGAAGATTCAACGGCCTGGAGAACCTAAATTCTTCTTTTATGGTGCAAGAACAAAGGTTCCATCCAAGATTATAAGTGCAATGAAAGCAGTGAAAATGCTAAGGAAAAGTGATTGCCAAGGGTATTTAGTTACCTTAACTAAAGCACAATCTAGCATGAGTAAGATGGCGGAAGTGTTGGTAGTAAGAGAATATATGGATGTGTTTCCTGAAGAGTTACCAGGGATTCCACCAGACCGTTAAGTTGAATTTGTGATAGATTTGGTACCTGGAGCTACACCAATCTCAAAAGCACCATACAAAATGGCACCAAGTGAATTGCAAGAACTCAAAGTTCAGCTACAAGACCTGCTTAGTAAGGGATTTATTCGACCAAGTGTATATCCTTGGGGTGCTCCTGTAGTATTTGTAAAGAAGAAGGATGGGACCCTGAGAATGTGTGTTGACTATCGAGAATTGAACAGATTGACATTCAAAAATAAACACCTGTTGCCCAGAATTGAAGATTTGTTCGATCAGCTTAAAGGTGCAAGGGTGTTTTCGAAAATTGATTTGAGATCAGGGTACCAACAACGAAAATCAAAGAGAGTGACCTTCTGAAAAAAATAGCTTTCAGAATGACATATGGTCATTTTGAGTTCACTATCGTACCTTTCGAATGCACCAGGTGTCTTCATGGATTAATTGAACGGTGTCTTCTACTCGTATCTTGATCGATTTGTTATCGTATTCATTGACGACATTCTAGTGTACTCGAGGGATAAAGAACAACATGTTAAGCATCTCATGACCATATTGGAGACATTATGAAAGGAAAAGTTATATGCAAAATATCAGAAATGTGAATTTTGCTAGAACAAGTTGCTTTTCTTGGACACGTGATTACATCATGAGGAATAGAAGTGGATCCGTCGAAAGTTGAAGCGATAAGTAACTGGAAAACACTAAGAAATGTGAATGAATTCAGAAGTTTTCTGGGAATGGCAGGATACTACCGAAGATTTATAGAAGGTTTCTCAAAAATTGTTGGTCCATTAACAAAGTTGACACGTAAGAATGAAAAGTTTCAGTGGAGTGAGCAGTGTGAGGAATGTTTCCAAGAACTAAAGCAACGTCTCATTTTAGCTCATTTTTTAACTGTACCTTATGGTACTGACGGATTTGTTATCTATAGTGATGCTTCAAAGCAAGGACTTGGATGCGTGTTAATGCAACATGGTAAGGTTGTAGCCTATGCTTCAAGACAATTGAAACCGCACGAACATAATTATCCAACACATGATCTTGAGCTTGCGGCTGTGGTACATGCATTGAAGATATGGTGACATTATCTTTATGGGAGCAAGTGTGACATTTACACTGACCACAAAAGTTTAAAGTATTTCTTCATGCAGAAAGAGTTAAACCTTCGTCAAAGAAGATGGTTAGAGTTGGTTAAAAAATATGACTGCACAATTCATTATCATCCTGGAAAAGCGAACGTCGTTGCTGATGCATTAAGTCGAAAAAGTTATATGACAACATTACTCACTAAGCAAGAAAAGTTGATTAGCAAATTTCAGAAGTTGAATTTGGAAGTGGTGACACCACCAAACACTACAACATGAATCATTTATGCACTTTTAGTTCGTCCGATGATTAGAGATTGAATCCGAGAAGCACAGAAAGATGATCCCTTTTTGTGTAAAATGAAGAAACAAGCAATTGAGGTTACAATTCAAGGGTTTGCAGTTACAAGTGACAATACTTTTGTTTTCAATGGAAGGTTATGTGTACCGAATAATGAAGATTTAAGGCAAGAAATACTTGAAGAAGCTCATAACACTCCATATTCTGCGCATTCTGGAGGGACTAAAATGTACAAAGATTTGAAATCTCTACTGGTGGCGAAACATGAAGAGGAATATCGGAGAATTTGTAGAGAAATGCATCACATGTCAACAAGTGAAATTCGAATATCAATGACCATCTAGATTGCTAAATCCACTTGAAATCCATGAGTGGAAATGGGAACACATTTCAATGGATTTTGTGGTTGGACTACCCCGCACAGTTAGAGGTAATCATGCTATTTGGGTTATTATCGACAGATTGACAAAATCAGCTCATTTTCTTCCCATGAAAATGACTTATAGCATGGATCAGTTAGCTCAACTTTATATTAATGTTATTGTAAGACTACATGGGGTTTTAGTGTCAATCGTATCTGATCGAGATACGAGATTTACTCCTAACTTTTGGAAGAGCCTCCAGTCAGCTTTGGCCACTAAATTAAATTTTAGCACATCTTATCATCCGCAATCAGATGGACAAATAAATCAAACTATCCAAATTTTAGAAGATATGCTAAGCGCTTGTGTGTTAGAAATGGGCGAAAGTTGGGAGAAATACCTACCATTGGTTGAGTTCGCTTACAACAATAGTTACCAAGCTACTATCGGAATGACTCCATTTGAAGCATTATATGGGAGAGAATGTAGATCACCGATTCATTGGGATGAGGTTGGAGAAAGACAGATGTTGGGCCCTGAATTAATTGAAGTAACTGTTGAAGTTATTAAAAAAATCAGAGAAAGAATTAAGATAGCCCAAGATCGTAAAAAATCATATGCTGATCAAAGATGGAAAGACATAAACTATGAGGTTGGTGACAAAGTGTTTTTGAAAATAGCATCGATGAAAGGGGTAATCAGATTTGGCAAGAAAGGAAAATTACAGCCTCGTTATGTGGGACCTTTTGAAATAATTCATGATGTTTTTCACTTATCGATGCTCAAAAAGTATATTTCAGATTCAAGCCATGTCATATCTCATGAAAATTTACAAGTTTCACCAAATTTAACATACGAAGAGGTACCAATTGCTATCTTGGATAGAAAAATTCATACATTAAGAAACATGAAGGTACCTTTAGTGAAAGTATAGTGGAGTAGACATGGACCGGAAGAAGCTACATGGGAAAGAGAAGACAAACTCTTGATTCGCTATGGCTTAAGGAACTTACCAGGTTAATTTCGAGGACGAAATTAATTTTAAGGGGGGTAGAATGTAATATCCCAAAAAATTTCTTAAATTAACATGATATATGTTTTTGAATGTGAATTATTTTTCTTGTGATTATGATCTTATAAAATTGAATTTTTTAATGTGTTACAGGTTGTTCGGCTAGAGCGAGGATGCACCCTAGCAAATGTATAGTTTAATAAATGAGTTTTAAATTTTAGTAAATATAATTATGAAGTTAATATGAAAGTTTAAATATTAGAAAGTTTTAAATATTTATTAATAGATAAAATAATATAAGTGTAGGAATTAAGTAAAGAATTAATTATTATACATTCGTATAATTGTTTTGTGTAGAGATAATACATGGAATAAATGTACATATATGTATATATAAGTGTAGGGAATGAATGGAAGAGTTTAGAAAAAATTACACATAAGCATGTATATATATATATGTATACATAGGTTGGAACAAAAATCAATAAATATTACTAAACCTCCTTACTATTCGCATTAATCAAATTCATCTCCTTCTTCTTCCCCATTTTCGACCATTTCACACAAACACACTTCACCATTTTTCATCCTAAACACCAAGATTAAGGTATTAAATCATTCCTAATCAATTTTATATATTGTTTTAGAGGCATAATACCACTTATTTCATGTTTATGTGCATAAATAATTACAAGTTATTATTAAGAAATTTTAGTATGTGAAGTTCAAAGTTATTGTTTTATTTTGATGATTATTTATGTGTTTGTATGTTAATCTATGTTTAGAAGCTAATATTATGCATAAATGAGAGTTTAATTATGATATATATGTGATTTGAGAAATAGAACTAAACCCTAGGTTTGAATCTTAAATTATATTTATTATGCTTGTATTATGTTTATAACTGTGTAATTGAATGTATTTAAGCATGTATTAAGTAAGAAAAATAGATTAAAAATTAAGTTTGTAAGTTTCCAAATTTTCGAAAATATTGAAGTTGTAGGTTCTTATGATTTTGATTTTATTTGTTTCAAATAACATGATATATAAGCTTTGCGATGTAAATTAAGCTAAATATAAATTATTTTGAGTTTTCTAAATTTATATGTGAAAGTTGAAAAAGTTTAGTTTATGATTTAATGGAAGTATTTATGTCTAGCTTTAGATTAATTAAAGTTAAATATAGAATGATGATTATGGATAATAATGGAGCTTCAATGAGCAAGTTATACATTAATTTGAATTAAGTAAGGAATTATTTACCATTTTCATTAATTTAGGTTGAAGGGTACTTAATGAAAGTAAGCTTAGGTGACTAATATAAGAATGTTTATGATGTATAATGGTATATTTAAGCATATAAAGTTTAAATGAAAGCTAAGAATTAAAGTTGGTTATGAGTTCTTATTTTTACATAAATATTAACTATTAAGAAGTTATGTAAAAGATTATATTTGATTTAATGCTTAAAAATAAAGCTTTAGTTATTAAAAAGACTAAGTTGCAAGTATTTTAAAGTGCTAGGTGACATCCGAAGCTCGAGGAAGGACAACCGAGTAAGGGCTAAAGCGTATTCTTTTAAACATCTACACGAGGTGGGGTTTATTCTATATGTAAGTTAGGATTATAATCATTGTTGTGTTTTGATGCATTCATGGTTGAATGCCTATGTGGCATATTATTGCTTGTGTGGCATGACCCGTGTGGTGTATTATTGCTTGTGTGGTGAATCATTGCCTGTGTGGCGTAGCCTTTTGGCAAAAAAATGTATCCTTGAGAGGGAAAGGACTGGTCTCGCTAACGAATTTAATAAATATGTTATTTATGTTACGGGTTATTACGCGATTGGTTATAACTGCTTACAGTGTATTCCCCACTGAGTATGTTCGCATGCTCACATACCCTACTTGATGTTTTGTGTTGTAGGCTAAGGAGGTCGATGGTTGATGCAGTCGAAAGTGAGCCCCACATACCCATCCTCACAGATGCATCGCTTTTATTTTGTGAATATGTACATAATATACTAGTATATAAGTGTGGTTAAGTATAAACTTAAGTGGTTTTTGGTTGCGATAATGTTGAGTGGGTATATGATACTTTGACATATATGTATGTGGGATGAGGGTTGTGACCTTTTTTGCTATTGTGTTGATGTATGTTGTTGTTGTTGTACAAGTTGGTCTATATAAATTTATAGGGGACATGCTGTCCGTTTGTCTAATTTTTTAACCTCCGCTGCTTAAATATAATAATAATAATTATTATTATTATAAATATTAAAGATTTAAAGATTTTAGTAATATCTCTATTGCAAGAATGTGGGCGTTACATTTATTGTAGTCTAGTCGAGGGGTTCATGGATAAACGTATACTTATGTGTTTACATTACTTTTCAGATATGTCTCTTACTCTGACTATCAATATGCTCGCACAAAACCCATTATCTGGTCCGAACTATATCGAGTGAAATGGAAATATGGAATATGTTCTTATCGCAGAAGAACACATATTCATGCTCACTACTCTCAAACTCGCTGCCCTTACTGATACATCAACTGATGAGCAACGAGAGTCAAGGAGACTTTGGCATAAGTCAAACAATATGGCTAATTTCTATATGATGACTACGGCGTCAAAGGCTTGCAACTGCAACATTAGTCGATGATAGACATGACTGGGATTTGGTCAAGTCTCGAGAGTAAGTTCGTGTAGTTGGATCGAATAGTCTTTTTCCACACGATGAGAGAGATCTTAACGTGTAAGATACAAGAAGAAAGTTTGATCCATGAACATGTCTCCCACATGACACATCTCATGGATAGTCTTGATCAGTTGGGATGAGGTATCGACAATGAGGCCAAATCAATATTATCCTCAATACTGCACAAGTCTTTTGAGAACTTTCGTGTGAACGCGATCATGAGCAAGACGGAGTATGCACTCAGTTAGTTGCTCAACAATCTCGTGGCTGTGGAAGCCGTCATGGGCAAATGAACACATGTACTCGCTAGCACATCTAAGGGCCCCAATGTTCCATCGAAAGATGGAAGAAGAAAGATGGATGCCAAGTATGGTAGACGCTAGGGAAATAGTGGGAGCAAGGGCATGAATGCCACCGGCGACATGAAGAAGCCAAATGAGAGGGGCTAGTGCTTCAAATGCGGTAAGACTGAGCACTGGAAAGCTAAATGCCCTATGCTCAAGGCTCAATGTACATAATTAGATCTTGTAACATAAACATGTTTAGAGACTTGTTCTACTTATTCATGGGTAGTAGATATGGGTGCGAATGATCATGCTTGTTACACCTTGCAGGGGTTCATGTGGACAAGACAGTGAGTGAAGGCGAGATAACGATCTCCATGTATAAAGCGACTAAAGTCGAGGCCGTTGAGGTTTGAGAATTTATTTTATGGTTTGATAAAATAATTTTAGTTTTGAGAGATGTACTATACGTGCCGAAGTTTCGGTGGAATTTTATTTTCATTTCAAAGCTTTTTATTAATGGATATTCTGTTATTTTTGATAGTGGTGTTTCTATAATGAGAAATGATGAGTTTATATGTGGTGGCACATTATACACCTTTCTTTATTCTATTCCTGCAAAGCATATACTTATAACTATTTTGCATCTACTACATCCAACCATAAGAAGATGAAGTTTTCTTCGCAAGAGGATTATACATATCTTTGACATCTGAGATTAGGTCACATCAGTGTAAAGAGTATTCAAAGACTAGATAAGACTGATGTGTTGGGCGAATTTACTGTTACTCTATTCCCAATCTGCGAATCATGTATAGAGGGTAAGATGTTGACTAAACCCTTCAAGGCGAAGGGGTATAGAGCTAAGGAAGTGTTGGAGCTAGTCCATTCTGACTTGTGTGGACCAATGTCCACACAAGCTCGTGGAGGGTACGAGTATTTTGTCACTTTCATTGGCGATTACTCAAGGCACGAATACTGCTTTACCGCAAGTCTGAATGCTTTGAGAAATTCAAATAATTTAAGGCAGAAGTGGAGAAGAAGCTAGGTAAGAGTATCAAGTCATTGCGATCTGATCGCGGTGGTGAATACCTCAGTAACAAGTTCATAGACTATTTGGTGTAGTGTGGGATTACCGACCAGCTCACTACACCGGGCACACCACAACAAAATGGTGTGTCAGAGCGAAGAAATAAGACTCTCTTAGAAATGGTTAGATCAATGATGAGTTATGCAACGTTGCCTATTTTGTTCTGGGGGTATGCCTTAGAGTTATGGTTTGGGCGCAAGCCTAGTTTAAGCCATATAAGGATATGGGGCAGTCCAGCACATGTGCTGAATAAGAAAGCTGACAAGTTGGAGGCTAGATCTGAAGCAAAATTGTTTATTGGTTATCCTAGAGGAACGAAAAGTGGTTATTTCTATAGTCCTAAGGATCAGAAGGTCGTTATTAGCACTAACGCCCGATTCTTAGAAGAGGACTACATGAAAAACCACAAATCCAAAGTTGAAATCAAACTTCAAGAATTAGAAGATGATCGTATTCCACCACCGGTTATGCCAAAAGTACGAGATGTCATGTCTAGTGGGAGGGATCGATACCAGATACTTCAAGAAATTGAAGTGGGTCGAGTTCCACTGGTGTAATACTCCGAAGAAACAAAAAACCTATTTACGATATTTTAAACCCGTGAATTAGGGTTTTGCCTAGTCTTATTATTGAAAGACATCGAATATTGATTTCGATTCAGTAACGAAGTAACGAATTCCTTTTTATATTCACTGAGAATTGTGAATTAAGGAATAGAATGTTATGAAGTAGTTCGGCAGTATAATTTTAACGTCGATTGCGTATCGATAGTTGAAATTTCATGAAATTTTCTAAGCAGCGAAGATTGGAATTAATTTCCATTATAAATGGAATATTATTTATAAAGTAAGTACGTGCTTATTACGACCATTTTGAGATGAATCGATTATTAACGTTTTGAGACGTTTCGAACGTTAACGTCTAGAGACGATTTGAAAAATGGGTTTAATGATCAGGAAATTATATTATTTAATTTCCAATGATTATTTTATATAATTAGAGTATTATTAAGCATTAGAACCAATGCTAGAACATGAAGAACTCGATAATGCCAATTTATTAATTTTCGAAACCCTAATTTGCAAACTAGGGTTTTCTCACATGAAATGATACCATTAATTTTTCTTATGGTATAAATTATTATCTAAACCATATGTTATGACATATATGGGTATAAATGGCACGAAAATGACTTATATACCCTTATGAAATTGAAAGAGCCGTGACCTATGTTTTATAGCATAATTCACGCCATTTTGCTACATTTTTGCTATGTGATGTTTTAATTATTCAAATGACATGTATTTTATATTTATGATTTATACCTTGATTAATACATAGTATTAATGTATAAGAAAATAAAATCCACCCTTTGGAACCCATCATAGCCGACGGCTATTCACATTGTGCATGCTTTTGTTCACTCCAATTCCCAATACAATAAGAGGCTTTTTATGCTAGTTAATCATCACTAACCCACTATTAAGAGAGCTCCCATTAATTTATTTATTTCCTTGTTGCAGCCGTGTGAGAGAGGGAGAGAGATATAGGTGATGGACTCTTCTCATTCCTCACTTCATCTACCTATTTCAAAACTTTTGGAACACACAAAACACTCTCTCCTCTCCCCATTTTCTGCTGCAAACCGAGAGCTCCATCCCCCATTTTTGAAAATTTTTAGTTCATCTCTTCTTCTCCTATTCACAAATCTTGATACCTCATACATTGTTCTTTGATTCCATACTATTCCAAAGGTAAGAATAGACCATGGGTTTGGATTTTTTCCTCTTGTGTTTACAAAAATTTCGAAAGCATGTTCTTGGTGTATGTATATATTCTTAATGTTCTTGTTTATGAGATGTGGTTTATATATATGTTCTTGATGATTTTTGTTTATAAAAATAAGAAAATGCATGTTAGGATGGATTTAAGTTGTTGCATGTGTATTATTTGTGTAGATCTAGCCAAAGCATGTTAAGTTTAAAACATAGAGCATGTTCAAAAATCCATTCGAAAATGTTAAAAAAATTATATTGATGACCGAAGGTTTTTAAAAATATTTTGAGGATGGATTATTGATATATGATATGATAAGAGTTCATAGTAATTTATTTGGAATTTTTAGAAAATCCATTTGATCTATTTGTGAAAATACCGTGAGCTTTAAAAATTTATAGCTTGGTGTATGATTTTTATTTTGGACATGCAATGGTATATTGATGATCTAGTATCTTGATTATGTGTTACATGATTTTATTAGAATTTTTGGAAATCATTTGCTCTATTTTCTTCAAAAATGCCGTGAGCATCCCAAACCCTATATGATGAGGATTTAATTGTTTTGATGAATATTATGATGTTATATTGTTATACCTTGGTATATAAACATGGTGTATATTTATTAGAATTTTTGGAGATCAATTACTCATTTGAAATCAAATAAGCCGTGAGCCTCATGCTCAAATATGGTGATGATTCAAATGGTTTTTGATGAATATTATGATGTTATATTGTTATACTATAGTATATAAACATGGTGTATAATTATTAGAATTTTTGGAAACCAAATACCCAATGAAATCAAAAAGGCCGAGAGCTTCAAGCTCCATATGGTGATGATTCAAATGGTTTTGGTGAATGTTATGATGTTATATTGTTATACTATAGTATTTGAGCATGGTATACTTTTGTTGGAATTTTTACAAAATGTTTGGTTTTTAATTTGGAATTACCGTGAGCATAAGGATATAAATCCTTAATGAAGAAATGATTTATGATGGACTATACGTTATAAATGTGTTATATATTAATGTTGAGACCTTGTTCTAATTGTATAAAATTTTTGAGAATTATTGGACAATTAGTTCAAAAATGCCGTGACCTTTAAAATGAATAAGATGATGATCGATTGTTATATGGATGATAGTAATACATATTAATGACCATAGTGTATAATAATACACTATATGAAATTAGAAATTTTTTTGGAAATCATTTGGTAATTTTTCAAAATTACCGAGAGCTATTAAGGGTTTATATGGATTTTTAAATCCTTTTTAATTAAGTTTAATAATATATTATATGTCTAATAATTATTTTAGACATATTCAAATTTTATAAGATTTTATAAACATAGATTACTATGTTTGTGACGAAACGTTATATTTAATAACGTTATAAAAGAAATATAATGTTTAATGATTAAATGGATTAATATTTAAGAAAAATATTAATAAAGTTCATCGATTTACGTGACAAATCGAGAATTAAGACTTGACGAAATGAAATCGATTGAAAATCGATTTATTATGTGAATTAGTAAGAAAGTACTATTGAAAGTCAAAATTGTTGACTTTTAAAGTCAACGTACGAAATACGTTCGATAAATACGCTAATACGCGTAAGACGTACTAATTAGGTAAAGAAACCTCATTAGTAAGAAAATGTTTCGTAATTGAAATCCTTATATCGAGAAACGTATAAATACGTTGAACGTTTCAACCGGAAAGGTTAAAACGATATAGTTGAACTTGTCTCGAAGAACGAGAACTGTTCAATTGAAATACGTAATTGAAAAGCGTATTAAATTGGTTAAGGAATTCAATTTATATCGATATAGAATATCGAAGTTTATTCTAGACTTTGAAAGTCTCGAGAATCGTGAACGACGTACTAAAACATCGCTTTTACGTAAAGGTATGGACGCGGACGCGACGGCCGGACGTTGACGAATACTCAAAGTTTAAGACGAACAATAGTCCAGGTGGGCTTTCTTACCTAAGTAAAATGTGGGGCTTCTTTTCCAAATAAAATATGAGCTTTCTTATTTAAGTTACTTTCCGAATGAATTTATTTACGATGCTTATTTCAATTGTTGATAAAATGTTTACAAGATTACTTGCCAAAAATGTTTATGTTTTGTGTATGTATCCTATCCATGAAATGTTATGAATGTTGTTGGGTAGCTCCCAACTTATGAATGAAATCGATATCAGATCCTATGCCGGAAGGCTTATACCTAGCTAGGATTAACGTGTACACTAAGGTGACTGTGTGCTGTAAGGACAATTCACGGCCGGTCACGGCGTCGTAGAGGGAGGCCTCCTTCACGACGTTCGACTATGATGATATGATGAAAGGATAAGGGATATGGATCATACACGCAAGTAAAAATGCTTGGCCAAGCAAATGTTTATGAACTATTGAAAATGTTTTAGTAAGCATAAGGTATTTCAAATAAAACCATTATGACTTACCATGATATGGCAGTGTAATTCAAGAAAGAAAAATGTTTTCGGCATGAGTCCACTGAGTGCAATCTTGTACTTAGCCCTGCATGTTTGTTTTTAAATGTGCAGGTTGAGTTGTGATGATGATGATGGAGGGTGTTGAGGAGCCAAGACCGCCTTTTGTATTATGTTAAGACACCTTGAATACATATCGTCATATATGTATTCACACGTTTTCCGCTGCATTTATTTTGAACTATGATGAACTATGATGTATGGTTTTATGACTTGACAGTTGAAGTCCTTCAGATCATTGCATTCTTATGGATCTGTTGGACTAGCCCACCTAGTTTATCCAGTCTTTAATGTATGTTATATTCCAAACCCTCATTATAACCTTTTGGGGACCGTTCATACTGTCCCATCGTACAACCCTCCCTAATCCGTCCTTGGGATTTGGGATAGTCTAGCCGGGGGCTACGACAGAGTGGTATCAGAGCTTTGTTTGCTCTTTGAACCCAAGTTCTTCTTTCAAAAGTAAGTCTAGATCGAGTCACTAGACTTCTAGAAACCAGCTGACTATACTCAACACCCCATCACATCCAGCTCAACCGGGACGAGGTAAATGATTTCTTCCTTGAAACTTTTGGAAAATAAAAAGTTTGTCTATGAATAAGATTGAAATCATATTTTGAAAGGAAAATGAGGATTTCAAAACTCTATTTTTGAAAATCAATGAAAGTTATGAGTAAGAAAATTTTCAAAATTCTGTTTTGAAATCAAATAAGGAGTTATGCCAAGTGATCATGATTTGAGATGAAAGTATATGTTTGAACTGAGTTGATTGATCAATGTTGAAAGGATGAATTCAATTTGATATACATGTATGAATTGATTATGTTGTTGTTTTGGAACTTTATTTCCAAATTTCAAGAATTATTATGATGAATGATATGCCGACCTGAAAGAACATAGACTATATAAGGAGCATGATCACATATTGTGAAAGAACATAGAAGTATGAACTTTCTTTCCCTTACAAGAACAAAAGAACGATAGGGAGAACGAAAGTAGCAATAGCTTCGAGCTCGAATAGCAAAGGACGAGCGTGAAGATAAACGAGGACGACTTCGACTTTGGAAATGAACAACATCGGCATTGCATCTCAACTTCGACGTGGGTGACCGTCCACTTGACTTTGACCTTGACTTTGACTTTGACTTTAGAAGGCCAAGCATCGATTTGAAGACGTGGATATGGTAGTCGTACTACGGTGGCATTTTGCCTCGAGTTTATTTTGGGCACGATCGCGCAAATTTTCTGCACTGCGCAGTAAATTTGTTTTACCCAGTTCTCTTTCGTTAGGACTTCGATTTATGCGTGGTTTTTTCCTGAGTACTCCTAACTTCCTGAACTTCATTTGTTATGAAGGACATAATTCCTAATTCTGTCTCCAGAATACGCTAGAGTCTGTTGAAAGTTAGTTTGAGTTTTATCTAGAACAAGGATCTCATAGCATAACATATACCTTAGGACGCTGCTAGGTAATAAGTTTCCGAGTAGAATAAGAGGAAAAGATATGATATGTGCTATACCTTATGACGTTTATCTACCTTATAGATTGTTTAGTTTAACCTAGTTGCTTATCAGATGTACTTAAGTTACCTTATCTGCTTATCGGATGACATTAGTTTGACTTATGTTAGTTTTGATCGTGACAGATGGAGGAGATGCTATATATAGCTAGGAGGAGGCTAGGACCACACCCTACACTCGAGAAAGTGATGCGCACCTATCGTGAGTGTTGGATGTGCTGTGGCAAGGACCTAGGCGAATTCTTGATGTACTAACTTCGACTTTGGAGGAATGCTCGAGCATATGGCGCGACGGATTATGATGGCATCAAGCGTCTCTTAGCCATACTTCCATGTGATTGGGAGGACTACGCCCGAGAGATATCATGAGACTACATATATCGGGCGGTTGGCAGTTATGATCTGGTAGGAGATCTACCCAGGTTTGTGAGTCATCTGACGTACGTATACAGCATATATGGAGCTGCACCGAGGGGACCTTATCTCCCTCCACGAGAGTATACCTGGCGTGATGAGTCGTCGGAGTGGTTGTATACCGAGGTCCCACGACAGATTGACCCGGTAGTGCCTCCGTATCTGTTTGATGAGGGCAGGCCTACTCGTTTGGATAGAGCAGCACGACTGAGAGCATTAGGATAGCCTGTTTTTCCTCCGTTGGCTTTTGGACATCCCGTACATCCACTACTACCACCTCTACCACCGATGACAGCTCCACTACCTCCAGTAGAGCCATTCCGCCAGACAGCGCGGATGAGAGTGACGGATACTCTGGATGGCTATAGTCCGATTCGCGATGACTATAGCCCGATTGGCGACGACTTCGACCCAATGCGCGACATACCTATGGTAGGAGATGACGAGTAGGACCATCTAGGGTACGTGCCCGAGAGGAGGATTCCGAAGAGGAAGAAGATCCTGAAGAGGATGAAGAGGAGGAAGAATCCGGATGAAGAATGGATGAGACTTAAGTAGCTATTTATATAGTTAGCGCGTATGCTTGTTTCTTTTGATGTGTTTGGGAACTGATGGAAAGAAAAACTTGGTGTTTTGTAAGGCCATGTGAGCCGGGATGTATGTTTTTGTTTTAATGACTATTGGTTATTTAACATCCTGCATACGGCAAAGTTTTCAAGATATATATATATATATATATATATATATATATATATATATATATATATATATATGACCCTGAACGGGCTTTTGCGGCAAAATTGTTTATGTCAAGGACGAAATGTTTTATTAAAGTCGTTTTACAATGAGGCTATGATGGTATTCTATGTGTTGAATGATGAAAGTAACGAGTGATTGATGATTATATGTTTTATATAGCAGAATGCCTCCTAGACGAGACCCCGAACAAGGAATTAGAGGCAGAGGAAGGGGAAGAGGTAGAATCCCTGAACAAGAAGTTGAGGATATACCACAACCACCTCCACCTCCACCTGAGCGCAGGATAGAGGAATTATTTCTCAGACAGAACCCTCCTGTCTTCTATGGGAAAGGAAACCCTGAGGAAGCGGAACAATGGATAAGGGCGATGGAACGAATTTTTAACTTTCTAAGATGTACAACGCAGAGCGGTTGTCATGCATAACCTTCGACAATGGACTGCCGACTTCGGTGGGAAGCCGAAGAAGACTTTCACGATGAAACGGATGGAAGAATTTCGTGGGAGGATTTCAAGAAAGAGGTGTATGACAAGTACATACCAAAGAGCTATAGGAAGAGGAAGGAGCATGAATTCTTCATGCTAAAACAAGAGAAGATGTCTGCGACTATGATCGCACTTTTTGCGACATGTCGAGATATGCACTGGATCAAGTTGACACCGACTTGAAAATGTCGGAGAAATTTAGGTCGGGTCTAAGGCCAGAGATAAGGATGTCTCTCGCCAGTCATGGAGACTTGACCTACACCGAAGCTCTTGCACGAGCTCTGGATATTGAGGCAGCAATGCTTGAAGACAAGTCGGCATCGACTCAGACGCAGAACACAATAGATAAGGGAAAAAGGAAGTGGGAAGCAAACCAAGGGAATAGCAACAGGGGTAGCTTCGAGAAAGCAAGTAACAGACGACCATGGCAAGGAAACATGGCCCAGCCAGGACATGGTTGGAAGAGGCGCGCTTTTGTACCTCCGACGAGAGGCCCACAAGAGCAGATGAGGGCTCCTCCATGCCCTAAATGCCGAGACCGCATGAGAGGATGTGCATGGCTGGCGCTGAATTGTTTAAGTGCGTAATGAAAGGGCATTCGCTAATTTCTTCCCGGGACACGCTTCGAAAACAAGCGTAGGCCGAACCAACCCGACAATGTCCGACCACTCGTGGCTATTCAATTCCACCCCAACCTCGGCACAAGTGCAACCTCAACAACAATGGCGGCCACCTCAACAAAGAACAAAGGCGGCAACCACCACGACAACGCCAAAGAAGAAGGATGCAACAAGGGCAAGCACCCGTCGACCTCGGTCGGCCCGGTTAGAGCATCGTCTTACACCGGAGGCGAATCGAGCGTAATCGGGAAACCCGCGGTATGGGAGTCCTTCTCAACATACATTATAATATTGTTCGATACGGATGCTTCGCATTCCTTTATAGCAAGATCATGCGTAGAAGTGTTGAATCTTAGGTCTGAAAAGGCAAATCAGGATATGAGAATGTCTTCACCTATAGGAGGGATTATGACTGTTACACATATCTGCTCGAACCTAGAATTGACACTAGGATTACTTAAGGTTCTGGCTAACAATCTGAACATAATACCCATGGGTGACGTAGATATAATCCTAGGAATGGATTGGTTAGCTAAGAATCATTCCACGATTCTTTGCAAGGAAAGGAAAATTTCATTTCACTTTCCTGGACAAGAAGCTACGCACTTTCACGGAATCAGCATAGGAAGGAGAATCCCGATTGTATCGGCATTGAAGGCGAGAAGGATGATAAGCCAGAAAGGATGCCATGCATTTCTCGTATACCTGAACGGGGAAGATAAACCAGAAACGAGGGTTGAAGACATAGAGGTTGTTCAAGAATTCTCGGACGTATTTCCTAAAGATCTACCAAGATTACCTCCTGATAGATAATTGGAATTCACCATCGACTTGGAACCAGGATCGGCTCCAGTGTCGAAGGCGCCCTATTGGATGGCCCCAAAGGAATTTGAGGAACTGAAGATCCAAATCCAAGAATTGTTGGACCTAGGCTTCATTAGACCTAGTGTTTCGCCTTGGGGAGCGCCTGTTTTGTTTGTCAAGAAAAAGGATGGTTCTTTGAGAATGTGCATAGATTATCGAGAGCTAAACAAGATGACGCCAAGAACAAATACCGTTGCCAGGATTGACGACTGTTTGATCAATTACGAGGAGCAGGTGTATTCTCGAAAATTGATCTCAAGTCAGGTTATCACAAACTCAAAATACGGCCTGTAGATGTACCTAAGACTGCATTCCGAACCAGATATGGCCACTATGAGTTCATAGTTATGCCATTCGGATTAACCAATGCACCAGCTGTATTTATGGACCTCATGAACAGAGTGTTTCATCCATACCTGGATAAATTCGTTTTGGTCTTCATAGATGACATCCTTGTCTATTCGAAGAATGAAGAAGATCATAAGGAACATCTAAGAACGGTGCTGCAAACCTTGAGAGTTGAACAACTTTTTGCTATGTTTAGCAATTGTGAATTTTGGCTGAAGGAAGTAATGTTCCTTGGACACATCGTGTCTGCAGAAGGCATTAAAGTGGATCCAGCCAAGGTAGAAGCAGCACAAGGATGGAAATCGCCAAGAACACAGAATGAAATCAGAAGTTTCCTAGGACTAGCTGGTTATTACCGGATATTCATCGAAGGATTCTCCAAAATTGCAAGGCCAATAACCCAGCTACTCCGAAAAGGAATCAAGTTCAATTGGACTGAAGAATGTGAGGCGAGTTTTCAAAAACTCAAGGAAAAGTTGACAAGTGCACCAGTGCTAGCAGTTCCGGAAGCCGACAAAGAGTATGTAGTTTATACAGATGCTTCTAAGAATGGACTGGGTTGTGTTTTGATGCAAGAAGGAAAAGTGATAGCATATGCATCCCGACAACTCAGACCACATGAACTGGACTATCCAACTCACGACTTGGAATTAGCGGCATGGTTCACGACCGAAAATCTGGAGACACCATCTCTATGGGTGAGATGTGAGATCTTCTGAGATCATAAGAGTTTGAAATACTTCTTGAGCAAAGAGATCTAAATATGAGGCAAAGAAGATGGCTCGAACTAGTGAAGGATTACGATTGTGGTATTAACTATCACCCGTAAAGCGAATGTAGTAGTGGCCTTAAGTCGTGAAGAGTCAAACCAAACTAGGATGTCTCCTTACACAAGAAGAAAAACTCGTTGAGGAGTTCAAAAGAATGAGGATTGAATTGGTTGAACAACTAGAGACGATCACGAGCTGTATCGCTACACTCACACTGACGTCTGACTTAAGAAAAAGAATCGTTGAGAGACAAAGGATGGAGGAAAAGTTAGAAAAGATCAGAGAAAGGGTAAGGTCTAAAGGACTAAAGAACTTCCAGGAAGCATCAGACAACGCCTTATTGTTTGAAGGGAGGATATGCGTTCCAGACAACGCAGAGCTTCAAAATGAGATAATGAGTGAGGCACACGATACACCCTACACCGTCCACCCAGGCAGTACTAAGATGTACCAAGACCTAAAAGAAAAGTTCTGGTGGGAAGGCATGAAGCGAGACATAGCTTCTTTCAGAGAAACATTGTCTTGTTTGCCGCCAGGTGAAAGCGTTACATCAACGTCCCTACGGGAAGTTACAACCGTTGGAAATACCCTAGTGGAAATGGGATGAGATAACGATGGACTTCGTTATGAATTTACCCAAATCGAAAAGAGGGAACACCGCCATATGGGTAATTGTTGATAGACTCACAAAGAGTGCTCACTTTCTACCGATTCAGAATACCTACGGATCTGACAAGTTAGCCCAGCTGTACGTAAAGGAAATTATACGGCTACATGGAGTGCCAAAATCTATTACCTCTGATAGAGACTCCAAGTTCACATCAAGATTCTGGGTTAGCTTACAAAAAAATTTGGGTACAAAATTGAACTTCAGCACGGCATTTCACCCACAGACTGATGGATAGTCGGAAAGAACGATTCAGACACTAGAAGATATGTTGAGAACAGTAGTGTTGGATCGAGGTGCAAAGTGGGAAGATGTTTTACCCCTTATTGAGTTTGCTTACAACAATAGCTATCAAGCGACGATTAGTATGGCCCCATACGAAGCCTTGTATGGCAAGAAATGTAGATCACCGCTTTATTGGGATGAAGTGGGTGAGAGGAAAATTATAGGGCCAGACGCAGTGAATGAGATGATTGAAATCGTCAGACAAATTAAGCAAAGAATAAAGGAAGCTCAAGATAGGCAGAAGTCTTACGCTGATACGCGTAGATCTAAGCTGCAATTTGAAAATGGAGATAAAGTGTTTCTTAAAGTCTCTCCATCGAAAGGGATTGTCAGGTTTGGACTGAAAGGAAAACTAAGACCCGTTTTATAGGACCTACGAGATCTAGAGAGGATAGGTCCGAGAGCTTTATAGGTTGGCACTTCCGCCAAGTGCAGGGAATGTACAATGTTTTCACGTGTCACAACTAAGAAAATACGTACACGATCCAAAACACGTGATCCATCAAGACGACGTGATCCTCAAGCCAGACATGAGCTATGAAGAAGAACCCACAGCAATACTCGACCATAAAGTTCAGCAATTACGGAACAAGTCAATTCCGCTAGTCAAAGTGATGTGGAGACACCACGACAAGAGGAAGCCACGTGGGAACTTGAAGACGCCATGAAGGAACGATACCCCGAATTATTTTTCTGAAGGTATACAAATTTCGGATGAAATTTCTTTTAAGGGGGTAGAATGTAATACTCCGAAGAAACAAAAACCTATTTACGATATTTTAAACCCGTGAATTAGGGTTTTGCCGAGTCTTATTATTGAAAGACATCGAATATTGATTTTGATTCAGTAACGAAGTAACGAATTCCTTTTTATATTCACTGAGAATTGTGAATTAAGGAATAGAATGTTATGAAGTAGTTCGGCAGTATAATTTTAACGTCGATTGCGTATCGATAGTTGAAATTTCATGAAATTTTCTAAGCAGCAAAGCTTGGAATTAATTTCCATTATAAATGGAATATTATTTATAAAGTAAGTTCGTGCTTTACGACCATTTTGAGATGAGTCGATTATTAACGTTTTGAGACGTTTCAAACGTTAACGTCAAGAGACGATTTGAAAAATGGGTTTAATGATCAGGAAATTATATTATTTAATTTCCTATGATTATTTTATATAATTAGAGTATTATTAAGCATTAGAACCAATGCTAGAACATGAAGAACTCGATAATGCCAATTTATTAATTTTCGAAACCCTAATTTGCAAACTAGGGTTTTCTCACATGAAATGATACCATTAATTTTTCTTATGGTATAAATTATTATCTAAACCATATGTTATGACATATATGGGTATAAATGGCACGAAAATGACTTATATACCCTTATGAAATTGAAAGAGCCGTGACTATGTTTTATAGCATAATTAGCCATTTTGCTACATTTTTGCTATGTGATGTTTTAATTATTCAAATGACATGTATTTTATATTTATGATTTATACCTTGATTAATACATAGTATTAATGTATAAGAAAATAAAATTCACCCTTTGGAACCCATCATAGCCGACGGCTATTCACCCATTGTGCATGCTTTTGTTCACTCCAATGCCCAATACAATGAGAGGCTTTTTATTCTAGTTAATCATCACTAACCCACTATTAAGAGAGCTCCCATTATTTTATTTATTTCCTTGTTGCAGCCGTGTGAGAGAGGGAGAGAGATATAGGTGATGGACTCTTCTCATTCCTCGCTTAATCTACCTATTTCAAAACTTTTAGAACACACAAAACACTCTCTCCTCTCCCCATTTTCTGCTGCAAACCGAGAGCTCCATCCCCCATTTTTGAAAATTTTTAGTTCATCTCTTCTTCTCCCATTCACAAATCTTGATACCTCATACATTGTTCTTTGATTCCATACTATTCCAAAGGTAAGAATAGACCATGGGTTTCGATTTTTTCCTCTTGTGTTTACAAAAATTTCGAAAGCATGTTCTTGGTGTATGTATATATTCTTAATGTTCTTGTTTATGAGATGTGGTTTATATATATGTTCTTGATGATTTTTGTTTATAAAAATAAGAAAATGCATGTTAGGATGGATTTAAGTTGTTGCATGTGTATTATTTGTGTAGATCTAGCCAAAGCATGTTAAGTTTAAAACATAGAGCATGTTCAAAAATCCATTCGAAAATGTTAAAAAATTATATTGATGACCGAATGTTTTAAAAATATTTTGAGGATGGATTATTGATCTATGATATGATAAGAGTTCATAGTAATTTATTTGGAATTTTTAAAAAATCCTATGCCCTATTTGTGAAAATACCGTGAGCTTTAAAAATTTATAGCTTGGTGTATGATTTTTTATTTTGGACATGCAATGGTATAGTGATGATCTAGTACCTTGATTATGTGTTACATGATTTTATTAGAATTTTTGGAAATCATTTGCTCTATTTCTTCAAAAATGCCGTGAGCATCCCAAACCCTATATGATGAGGATTTAATTGTTTTGATGAATATTATGATGTTATATATTGTTATACCTTGGTATATAAACATGGTGTATATTTATTAGAATTTTTGGAGATCAATTACTCATTTGAAATCAAATAAGCCGTGAGCCTCATGCTCAAATATGGTGATGATTCAAATGGTTTTTGATGAATATTATGATGTTATATTGTTATACTATAGTATATAAACATGGTGTACAATTATTAGAATTTTTGGAAACCAAATACCCAATGAAATCAAAAAGGCCGAGAGCTTCAAGCTCCATATGGTGATGATTCAAATGGTTTTTGTGAATGTTATGATGTTATATTTTTATACTATAGTATTTGAGCATGGTATAATTTTGTTGGAATTTTTACAAAATGTTTGGTATTTAATTTGGAATTACCGTGAGCATAAGGATATAAATCCTTAATGAAGAAATGATTTATGATGGACTATAGGTTATAAATGTGTTATATATTAATGTTGAGACCTTGTTCTAATTGTATAAAATTTTTGAGAATTATTGGACAATTATTTCAAAAATATCGTGACCTTTAAAATGAATAAGATGATGATCGATTGTTATATGGATGATAGTAATACATATTAATGACCATAGTGTATAATAATACACTATATGAAATTAGAAATTTTTTTGGAAATCATTTGGTTATTTTTCGAAATTATCGAGAGCTATTAAGGGTTTATAAAGATTTTTAAATCCTTTTTAATTAAGTTTAATAATATATTATATGTCTAATAATTATTTTAGACATATTCGAATTTTATAAGATTTTATAAACATAGATTACTATGTTTGTGACGAAACGTTATATTTAATAACGTTATAAAAGAAATATAATGTTTAATGATTAAATGGATTAATATTTAAGAAAAATATTAATAAATTTCATCGATTTACGTGATAAATCGAGAATTAAGACTTGACGAAATGAAATCGATTGAAAATCGATTTATTATGTGAATTAGTAAGAAAGTACTATTGAAAGTCAAAATTGTTGACTTTTAAAGTCAATATCACGCCCCACTCCACTCCGACCGGACTGAGAGGATGACTAATACTAGGAATAGTATTGTAGGACAACGAGACTAAGATAGAGGTACATATCAGCGATAATTAGCATGCTCGATAGGTTCGATAATCTGATATCGATGATTAAAGGTTTGGCCATCGCACCCAAAAATTACCATGGTCCGATGGACCTCAATAGTTCGTGACATAAAGTAAAAGAGTTCGGAGTTTAGCGGTGAAAGTGTGTGAATACATATGTGATGATATGTATTCGCGGTGAAGCCAAATTCTAAATAAGCGATCGAGGACCTTTGGACTCCTCAACACATCCCCATCATCACCATCGAGCTCAACCTGCACGTTTAAAACAAACATGCGGGGCTAAGTACAAGAAATTGCACTCGGTGGACTCATGCCGAAAACATTTGATATAAGATTACGCTGCCAATATCGAGTAAGTCACGAGGTTTTAGTTGAAATGCCTTGTCTTACTAAAACATTTTCGCTTCATAAATATAGCTCGGTAGAGCATTTTCTTGGTGTGTATGGTCCGTATCTCATAGTAACATTCATAACATATTAAAAGTTAAGCGTCGAGAGGAAGGCCTCCTTCTACGACGCCGTGACCGCCCGTAATCCCTACGGACACAAATCACTCTCACAAGCATATGTTAACATAGCAATAGTTCCAATCTTCACGCCAATCCTAGCCAGGCATTTATCATCCGGCACAGGACCCGACTTTTAAAAGGTTGGGCGCGACCCAAATGACATAACCTGTCATAATAAAGTTCCAACCATCGCCACAGCCCTACCCGGGCATAACAGATAGGATCCATACACAAAACAGAATATTTTTGGCAGGTAATGTAATAAACATTTGTCAACAGTTGCAAAATAAGCATTTTAAATAAACTCATTTTGGAATAACAGTAAAGTCACATCTTAGTGGGGTAAGAAATAGGGCCCACATTTTGAAGATAAGAAGCCCACCTGGTCTATGGTTCGTTGTAATTTGAGTCCTAGGTTTGTTCGTACGTCAGTATCCGATCAAATCGCGTTTGCGTCCACACTTCTGGCGAGGCTTTAGGCTTTAGTACGTCGCTCAAGTCTCTCAAGACTTTCAAAAGCTAAGATAGACTTGATATCTTATCTCGATGTAAACTGAATTCCTCAATGAATTCAATACGCTTTCAAATCGTTCTCGATTGAATTGTTCTCGATTCATAGAGATCGTTCAACTATTTCGGTTTAACGCTTGGGTTTAAACGTTTTAACGTATGAGCACGTTTCTCGATATAAGGATTTCATTTGTGAAATCTTTTATTACAATGAGGTATTATACTCAATTAGTATATCATACGCGTACTAACGTATTTATCGAACGTATAATCGTATGTTTGACTTACAAAGTCAATGAAGTCAACACTGGTCAACAAAGTCAACAATTTTGACTTTCAAATAGTAATTTCTTACTATTTCGCTTTATAAATCGAATTTCGATCGATTAAAAATCGTAAAGTCCCATTTCTTGGTTTATCACGTAAATCAAAGGACTTTTGAATAATTTCGCATTTAATAAACCTCTTTATGAATAAAAATGCGTATTTTCGATTTTAAAACGTTATTAACCTACGTTTGTCTCAAACATAGTAATCTATGTTTATAAAATTTAAAAAGATCGAATATGTCCAGAATATTAATTAGACATATATTTTATTAATAAACTGAATTAAAAAGGATTTAAAATCCTTATTAATTATCGAAAATTCTCGATAATTAAATTAAAATTACTAAATGACTTTTGAAAATTTTTCTAAATTAATATAGTGTATTATTATACACTATGGTCCAGAATATGAATTAAAATCATTCATATGTTATTGTTTGCCATTTATTAATATATATATATATAATTCGGTAATTCCATTAAATATGGAATAATTATCCAAAAATTTCCAAAAATTGATATACACATAGTATAATATCCCAACATCAACATATGTCACAAATAATTCCTATAGTCCATCATAACCATTTATTCAACAATATATAATAATATTCACGGTATTTTCGAATAAATACCAAACAATTACCAAATAATTCCCAAAAATTCTAATTAAATCATAACATGATTAAACATTATATTATAACATTGTAACATCATAACATCAACCAAACTAATTTAAATCGTCACCATATGAGCTTGTAAGCTCTCGGCTTTTTCGATTTAATGTAGTAATTGGTTTTCAAAAATTCCAACAATTATATACTATGCTTATACACTATAGTGTAACAATATAACACCATTTAATCATCAAAAACCAATTAAATCATTACCTTATGCACATAGGTGCTCTCGGTTTTTTTTGATTTAAAATAGGTGTTTGATTTCTAAAAATTCTAACAATTATACACTATGGTTATATACTATAGTATACTAATATAATATCATTATATTAATCAAAACCAATTAAATCATCACCTTAAGAGCATCAAAGCTCACGGCTTATTTGATTTTTATTGGTAAATGATTTCTCAAAAATCCAACAAAATCATATATCATATAAATAATATACTAAAGTATTAATATACCATTGTATGATTAAAATAAAAATCATACACCAACATTCAATCCATATAGCTCACGGTCCTTTCAAAAATTATAGCATATGGTTTCCAAAAATTCTAAATAAATCATACAATACATAATCAATACATTAAAGCATTAATATGTCATCACAAGCTTAAAATAAAAATTATACACCATGGTACATATTAAAATGGCTCACGGTATTTTAATAAAAATACCTAGGGTTTTCTAAAATTTTCAAATCATACCTATGAACTCTAAACATGATATAGAACAATAATCCATTCCCAAACTAACCAAGATGCAATCGGTCATCATCATATTATTTTATAAAGCTTTCAAAAATTATTTAAATATGTCATATGGTTCGAAAATCATATATACACACTAGATCTATTCTAAAATTTAATAAACAAGGTCATATGATTATTTAAGCATATATACCCACATTTTACACAATATAACATCAAGAACAACATTCATCCATAGTTCATTCATAGAACATTTAAAACATACACAAATATATATATATATATAGCATTCGAAACACACACACATATATATAAGCATGCTCTCGATTTTCTTTGAACAAGGGAGGTAAAATAATCGAAGCTATGGCCTCATATTACCTTCAAAATGGAATAGAATGACAAGAACACTCTATGGTATCAAGGTTTTCGAAATAGAGATGGAAGAAGAAGAAAAATTTTTTGAGAGAGGGAGGAGTTTGGCTCTCGGTTTTCAGAGGGAGAATGGAGAGGATAATGAGAGAGTGAAGAGTGTTTGAAATGGTTATTGAGTGTAGTAGAGTGTAATAGAGTGTAAGGTGAAGAGTTTCTCCCTAATGTCTCTCTCTCACTCTCGATTTTTAGCCAACAAATGGGAGAAAATCTACAGCAAATGATGAGGATTATAGTGATGATTAGGCTAGATAAAAAGGTAAGCCATGCATTGGTCCAAAAATAGGTGGAACTCATGCTTGTTGGAGAGAGAGATCGGCGCATGGGGGGGGGTTAAGGCTGATTTAATTTCATTTTTGTACCATAATACATTATATATATCATACATGATCATAGATATATAATACAAGTCATAAAAATAATTAAATCATCACTTAGGTAATAATTCGAAATTACCGATCAAAAATTGGAAAAATAGGATTAAAAATATAAATCACACCTATTATTGATACTCATGTAATTTTCGATCATATATATCGTAATATATGATTTAGATATTAAACAATAGGATAGGATAAAATTATAGCACATTTCATACCACAAAAACCCTAATTTCGAAACTAGGGTTTCGAAATTTTATAAATAGGCATTATCGATTTCTATGGTTCAAACTTTGATTTTAATGCTTAATAATACTTATATATATCATAACATATAGCTTAGATACCATATGATAATTTAATGGTATCATTTCATGTGAAAAACCATAATTTATAACATTAGGGTTTTCGAATTCCATTAATTGGAATTATCGAGTTTTAATAGCAAATAAATTTATTTTAATAGTTATTAATACTGTAATTATATAAAATAATAATAGAAAATTAATTATTATAATTTACTGAGCCTTAAACTCATTTTCAAAACGTCTCTGACGCGTTGGCGTTAACGTCTCAAACGTTCAAAATCGACTCATCTCAAAATGGTCGCAGTAAGTTCATACTTACTAAATAAATAAATATCATTTAATATTGAGAATAATATGGAATTCAATTCCGGGCCTTACTGCTCAGAAATTTCCATAAAGTGCTGACGTTCGATACGCGTTTGACGTTAAAATAATACTGCTGTATTATTTCATAAATTTCAATTCCGCAATTCACAATCCTTAGTGAATTATAAAAAGGAATTCGTTATATAGACACTAAACCGAAATACAATTCGATGTCATACAGATAAGAATATTGGGGAAAAATCCTAATTACGGGTTTAGAATACCGTAATCGTATGTTCGTTTCTTTGGAATATTACATTCCACCCCCCTTACGAAAAATTTCGTCCCGAAATTTGTATACCTCTAGAAAACAATTCGGGGTATCGTTCTTTCATCGCTTCTTCAAGCTCCCATGTGGCTTCTTCTTGCCCGTGGTGTCTCCACAGCACTTTGACTAACGGAATTGACTTGCTCCGTAGTTGTTGGACTTTATAGTCGAAGATTGCCGTTGGTTCCTCTTCGTAGCTCATGTCTAGCTTGAGAGTTACGTCGTCTTGATGGATCACGTGCTTAGGATCTTGAGCGTATTTTCGTGAATTGCGATCGTGAAAACATTATGCACGTTCCCAGGTTTGGCGGAAGAGCCAACCTATAAGCTCTTGGACCTATCCTCTCTAGGATCTCATTTGGTCCTATAAAGCGGGGTCTCAACTTCCTTTTAGTCCGAATCGACAATCCTTTTGATGGAGAGACTTTAAGAAACACTTTGTCTCCATCTTCAAATCGTAGTTCGGATCTACGCGTATCGTAGAAGATTTTTGCCTATCTTGAGCCTCCTCGATTCTCGGCTAATTTGTCGGATGATCTCGATCATCTCGTCCACCGCATCGAGCCTATGACTTTTCTCTCACCGACTTCATCCCAATAAAGCGGTGATCTGCACTTTTGCCATCTGAGCTTCGTATGGGGCCATGCCGATCGTCGCTTGGTAGCTATTGTTGTAGTAAACTCAATCGAGGTAAAATGTCTTCCCATTTTGCACCTCGATCCAATATTCTTGTTCTAAGCATATCTTCTAGCGTTTGGATCGTTCTTTCGATGCCCATCGGTTTGTGGATGAAATGCCGTCTTGAAATTGAGTTTAGTACCCAATTCTCTCGCAAGCTAATCCGAATCTGGATGTGAACTTGGAGTCTCGATCGGAGGTAATAGATTTTGGCACTCGTGTCGTCGTATAATTTCCTTAACGTCTGGTGAGCGATTTATCGATCCATAAGTGCTTTGAATAGGTAGAAAGTGAGCACTCTTGGAAAGTTTATCCACAATTACCCATATGGTCTGTGTTTATCTTTTCGATTTGGGTAAGTTCGTAACGAAATCCATCGTTATCTCATCCCATTTCCATTCAGGGATTTCCAATGGTTGCAACTTTCCGTAAGGTCGTTGATGTAATGCCTTCACCTGCTGGCAAACAAGACAGCGTTCTCTGAAAAAGCAATGTCTCGTTTCATGCCTTCCCACCAAAAATTTTCCTTCAGGTCTTGGTACATTTTAGTACTACGGGTGGGCGGTGTAGGGTGTATCGTGAGCCTCACTCATGATTTCATTTTGTAGCTCGCGTCGTCCGGGGCGCACATCCTTCCTTCAAATAATAAGGCGTTGTCGGCGCCTTGAAATCTTAAATCCTTGGACCTTACCCTTTGTCGATCTTTTCTAACTTTTCCTCCATCCTTTGTCTTTCGACAATCCTTTTCTTAGATCGGATGTCGGTATGAGTGTAGCGATCTGACTCACAATTGTCTCGGTGGTTCAACCAGTTCAATCCTCATTCTTCCAAACTCTTCAACGAGTTTTCCTCTTGTACAAAGAGACATCCTAACTTGGTATGGCTCTTACGACTCAAGCGTCGGCTACTACATTCGCTTTGCCGGGTGATAGTTAATACCACGGTCGTAATCTTTCACTAATTCAAGCCATCTTCTCGCCTCATGTTCGATCTCTTTGCTCAAAGAAGTACTTGAGACTCTTATAGTGCATGAAGATCTCACACCTTACTCCGTAGAGATGGTGTCTCCAAATTTTCGGTGCATGAACTACGGCCGCTAATTCCAAGTCATGGGTTGGGTAGTTCGGTTCATGCGGTCTCGAGTTGTCGGGATGCATAAGCTATCACTTTTCCTTCTTGCATCAAAACACAACCCAGTCCGGTCTTGGATGCGTCTCATAGACTACATACCATTTGTCCGCTTACGACCGCTAGAACTGGTGCACTTGTCAATTTTTCCTTGAGTATTTGGAAACTCGTCTCGCATTCATCGGTCAATTGAACTTGATTCCTTCCAAGTAGGCGGGTTATTGTCCTTGCAATTTTGGAGAATCCTTGATGAATCTCCTATGTAACCGACTAATCTAGGAAACTTATAATCTCGTCTTTGAGTCTTTGGTGATTTCCATTCTCCACGGCCTCTACTTTGGTTGGATCTACTTTTATACCTTCTGCAGACACGATGTGTCCAAGGAACATAACTTCCTTCAGCCAAAACTCACATTTGCTAAACTTAGCAAAGAGTCTTTCATCTCTCAAGGTTTGCAAAACCGTTCTTAGATGTTCTCTATGATCCTCTTCATTCTTTGAATAAATAAGGATATCATCTATGAAGACCAAAACAAATTTATCCAAAAATGGATGAAATACTCTGTTCATAAGGTCCATGAATACGGCTGGTGCGTTGGTTAATCCGAATGGCATAACTATGAACTCATAGTGGCCATATCTGGTTCGGAACGCAGTTTTAGGTACATCCTCAGATCGTATTTTCGGTGATGGTATCGACTTGAGATCAATTTTCGAGAATACTCCTGCTCCTCGCAATTGATCAAACAGGTCATCAATCCTGGGCAAGGGATATTTGTTCTTTAGTGTCATTTTGTTTAATTCTCGATAGTCGATGCACATTCTTAAAGAACCATCCTTCTTCTTGACAAACAAAACAGGCGCTCCCCAAGGTGAAACACTCGGCCTAATGAATCCTAGATCCAAAAGCTCTTGGATTTGGATTTTCGATTCTTCAACTCTTTGGGGCCATCCTATAGGCGCGCCGACATTTGGGGCTGATCACGGCTCCAAGTCGATGGTAAACTCTAGTTGTCTATCGGGAGGTAATCTGGTAGATTCTCGAAATTCATCCAAAATTCCGAACAACTTCAATGTCTTCAATTCTCGTTTGGGTTCATCCTCTTCTTTCAAATAAACAAGGAATGCATGGCATCCTTTCGGTTCATCATCCTCCTCTTTGTAGTCTTGATCTGATGGGATTCTTCTCCCATGCGATCCCGTGGAAATCGTAGCTTCTTGTCGAGAAAGTGAAGCGAAATCTTCCTTTCCTTACATAGAATCGTGGAATGATTAGTAGCTAACCATCCATTCCTAGGATTAAGTCTACATCGTCCATGGGTATTATGTTTAGATTGTTAGCGAACCTTAAGTGATCTAATGTCGACTCTGGTTCGAGCAAAAGTGTGTATGATCATAATCCCTCCTATAGGCGATGAGATTCTCATATCCCGGCTTGACTTTTCGGACTTAAGGCCCAACATTTCACGCATGATTTTGCAATAAAGAATGCGAAGCACCAGTGTCGAGCGATCTTATAACGGTGGGTTGAGGAGGACTCCCATACCGCCGAGTTTTCCTTGTTTTGTTAGATTCTCGCCTCCTATGCAAGGCGTAGGCTCTAACTGAGCCGGTGAGGTGACAGGCGCCGGTCCTTGCTTGATTCGGCGGTTGTTGCACGGCTTTATTCTTCTTCTTGTTGGCGTTGTCACGGTGGTTGCCGCCTCTCTTGTTGTTGAGGCGGTGGCGCCCTTCGCGATTCTTGAGGGGTTGTTGTTGCGGCCGCTTTGCCATTGTGGTTCTTTGCACCACTTGCTGGGGTTGTTGCCACCGAGTTCTTGAGGTTGAAATTTGGGCTATTCGCTGTTGCGGTTGAGGCCTCTTCCAATTGAAGTCATAGCCATAATGGTGAGCATTGCCGGTTGGTTCGGCCTTATATCCGAAATGGTGACACCGGGCAATTGTGGGCGTAATGCCCTTTTGCCCCTTGCACTTGTAACACTCACCACGCTTGCCGTGCACACTCCCTTGTGTGCTCTATGGCATCTAGGGCATCGAGGTGCCCTCAACTGCTCTGGGGTCCCTTGCGGGTGGAGCATGAGCTGCTCTCTTCCGGCTCTTGCCCTTGCTGCGCGCGCGTCCCACCACGGCGCCAGGACTTGCATCCCATAGCTCCCGGTTGTTATTCCAGCGGTTGGGTTCCCACTTCCTTTTCCTCTCGTCCAAGTATTGTGTGTCTTAGCCGACACCGACTTATCTTCGGACATGGCCTCTCAATATCTAAAGCTCGTGCGAGAGCTTCGATTGTAAGTTAGGTCTCCATGGTGGCAAGAGACATTCAGATCTCCATTCTCGGTCCGACCTAAACTTCTCCGACATTTTCAAGTCGGTGTCCACTGCTCGGTGCTTATCTCGACATCTCGCAAAAGCGCGATCATAGTCGGTCCTGAGACATCCTTTCTTGCTTTAGCGGAAAAATTCACGCTCCTTTTCCTCTTATAGCTTTTGGGGATGTATTTCTCATACTGATTCCTCTTGAAGTCCTCCATGAGAACTCCTCCAGGTTGATCGTGATAAGGTCTTCTTTCGGCCTCCCACCGTAAGTCGGTGGTCAATCACCGGAAAGTAACACACGACGACCTTTCTGTGCCGTGCATCTTAAGAAAGTAAAATCCGTTCAATGGCTCTAACCCGTTGCTCGGCTTCTTCCCGGTTGCCTTTCCGTTAAAGGCAGGAGGTTACGCCTTAGAAAGTTCTTCGATCCTGCGATCGGGTTGAGGTGGAGGGTGGTTGGGGAATGTCCTCGACTTGTTCGGGAATTCTACCCTTCCTCTCGGCCTTCCCGACCTCAACCTCGGGTTCCCGCTCGGATTTCTTCTCGGAGGCATGCTGCTATAGAAAACAGGTAATCATTAGACACTTATTCTTTTCACAACTCAACATACACCAACACTATTATGGCCTTATTGTAAAACGATTCTAAACAAAATATATCACCCTTAACAAACATAATTTACATAAAAGCCCTATCGGGTCATGTATATATATCCAAAATTTACGCCATAGGCGGGATGTTTCGTACCAAAGTTTATACAGAAAACATAAATCCCGGCCCTCACGGCCTTCCAAAAGTCAGGGTTTCTAGATCCATAAAAAAAAAATCAAACATAGAAAAAGGAAAAACAACGAAGCTTAAACACAAAAAATCTCTTTAAGCTTCATCGGTGTCTACATCATCGTCCTCCCACCGCCCGTCCTCCTCGGGATCTTCCTCTTCCTGAGTCATCCTCGTCGAAATGTCCATGCGGGGTAGTCCTGGATGGTCCCGCTCATCGCCTTCCACCATCGGTATGTCTCGCATGGGGTTAAAGTCGTCATCGCCATATAGCTAATAGTCGTGGCGGATCGGACCGTAGGTATAGCGAATCGGGCTATACCCATCCGATGCGTTTATCACTCTCATCCGTGCCGTCGGACGAAATGCTCGATGGCGGTGCGGGTGCGACCATAGGTGGTGGAGGTGGTATCGGTGGACGTCACGGGTGTCCAATGGTGGGGAGGAACACAGGCTCTCCCAGGCTCTAGGCGCGCTTGCCTCTCTAGCGGGCGGGCTCGCCTCGTCAAAAGGAATGGAGGCACGATCGAGTCAATCGCCTCGGAACCTCCGTGTATAGCCATTCTGGCGACTCATCCCGCCAGGTGTACTCTCGGGGAGGGAGGTAGGGTCCTCTCGGTGCTGCCCCGTAGATGCTGTACACGTAAGTCAGGTGACTTACGAATCTGGGCAAATCTCCCACCAAGTCATAGCTGCCCATCGCCCGGTAGATATAATCCCCTGATACTTCCCGGGCATAGTCCTCCCAATCACAAGGGAGTATGGCTAGGAGACGTCTGATGCCATCATAGCCAGTAGCACCGTGGGCTCGGGCGTCTCTCCAAAGGCGGAGATAGTATGCCAGAAACTCGCCCAAGTCCTCTCCAGCACACATCCAGCTGGAGCGATAAATGCTCATTACCTCCTCGGGGGTCGGGTGCGGTCCAATCCTCCTCCGAGCAATGTATCTCATCCTCCATCCGTCACGATCAAAACTAACATAAGTCACCTATCGTCATCTCAAAAGCGAGGCAGGATAACTTAAACATAACGTGAAGCAACTAGGTGAGGGCCAAGCAATCTATAAGGTAGGAAACATCATAATGTACAACACATATCACAACTTACCTTCTTATTCTTACCCAAACGTATACATATAGGCCAATAACATCTTAATATATGCTACGAGATCCTTGTCTTATACCAAACACTTGAACTAGAGTTCAACAGACTCTATCGTATTCTGGAGACAGAATTAGGGGTTCTGTTCTTCATAACAAATGAACATCAGTGCATTAGGAGTACGCAGGTGAAAACCATGCGCAAATCGGAGTCCTAACGAAAGAGATCTAGCTAAGACAAATTTACTGCGCAGTGCAGGAAATTTGTGCGATCGTGCCCAAATTATAATTCGAGGCGTATTTCGATGTAACACGTCTACCACGTCCACGTCCTCATGTTGAAGTTGATCATTCTGTAGTCGAAATTGATGTCCACATCATAGCCTATGTCGACGGTTACTCATGTCGGCGTGGTGATGAAATGCCGACTTCGTTCATCTTCAAGGTTGAGATCGTCCTTGTTCATCATTCTCGCTCGTCTTTCGTCGTTCGAGCTCGAGGCTATCATCACTTTCATTCTTCCTATCATTCTTTGTTCTCGTAAGGAAAAAGTTCATACTTCTATGTTCTTTCACGATACATGAGCATGCTCCTTAGAGTCTAGTTCGTCTCGTGATAACATATCGTTCATCATAAACAAAATTTTGAAAGTTGGAAATAAAGTCTCATTTGAGAATTTGGAAATACGGTTTCAAAATAACAATCATAACCAACTCATATACATATCAAAAATGTATTCATTCATCCCATGTTGATCATTCAACTAGTGCCACCATGTACTTTCGTCTCAATACTTGAGTACTTGCATTAGTTCAACTCAAAATTTTTGGGAAAAATTTTCTTGCTCAACTTTCATTTCCATCATCAAAATTTTCATAATAACATAATCTTTCAAAAGCTCTTCCAACTTGCTTATCATGTAAAAATTTTCCATTTCATGAGTTTGAGAAAGAAATGCAGTTACCTTTTTCCCGGTTGATCTCGATGTGATGGAGTGTTGAGGGGAGTCAGTAGGTTACTAGAAGTCCAGTGACTCGACCTAGACTTAGAATAAAAGGAAATTGGGTTTACAAAGAGCAACCGTGCTCTGATACCACTCTGTCACGCCCCCACTCCGGACGACCCGGACTAGAGGGTGACTAATACTAGGAATAGTATTGTAGGACAACAGACTAAGATAGAGTACATATCAGCGATAATTAGCATGCTCGATAGGTTCGATAATCTGATATCGATGATTAAAAGGTTTAGGCCATCGGACCCAAAGAATTACCATGGTGCGATGGACCTCAATAGTTCGTGACATAAAGTAAAGAGTTCGGAGTTTAGCGGTGAGTGTGTGAATACATATGTGATGATATGTATTCAGGTAAAGCCAAATTCTAAATAAGCGATCGAGGACACCGGACTCCTCAACACGTCCCCATCATCACCATCGAGCTCAACCCGCACATTTAAAACAAACATGCGGGGCTAAGTACAAGAAATTGCACTCGGTGGACTCATGCCGAAAACATTTGATATAAGATTACTGCCAATATCGAGTAAGTCACAGGGTTTTAGTTGAAATGTCTTATGCTTACTAAAACATTTTCGGTTCATAAACAAAGCTCGGCCGAGCATTTTCTTGGTGTGTATGGTCCGTATCTCATAGTAACAGTTCATAACAAGATATTAAAAGTTAAGCGTCGAGAGGAGGCCTCCCTTCTGACGCCGTGACCGGCTGTAATCCCGTCACGACACATCACTCTCACAAGCATATGTTAACATAGCAATAGTTCCAACCTTCACGCCATCCTAGCTGGGCATTTATCATCCCAAGACAGGACCCGACTTTTAAAGGTTGGGCGCGACCCAAATGACATAACTTTGTCATAATAAAGTTCCAACCATCGCCACAAATTTCTACCCGGGCATAACAGATAGGATCCATACACAAAATAGAATATTTTTGGCAGGTAATGTAATAAATATTTGTCAGCAGATTTGCAAAATAAGCATTTTAAATAATCTCATTTTGGAATAACAGTAAAGTCACATCTTAGTGGGGTAAGAAATAGGGCCCACATTTTGAAGATAAGAAGCTCACCTGGTCTATGGTTCGTTGTAATTTGAGTCCTAGGTTTGTTAAATGCGTCGATCCGGTCATGCGTTTGCGTCACACTTTACTGGCGAGGCTTTAGTACGTCGCTCAAGTCTCTCAAGACTTTCAAAAGCTAAGATAGACTTCGATATCTTATACTGATGTAAACTGAATTCCTCAATGAATTCAATACGCTTTCAAATACGTTACTCACTTGAATTGTTCTCGTTCCTCGAGATACGTTCAACTATTTCGGTTTAACACTTCCGGTTTAAACGTTTTAACGTATGAGCACGTTTCTCGATATAAGGATTTCATTTGTGAAATCTTTTATTACTAATGAGGTATTATACTCAATTAGTATATCATACGCGTACTAACGTATTTATCAAACGTATAATCGTATGTTTGACTTACAAAGTCAACACTGTCAACAAAGTCAACAATTTTGACTTTCAAATAGTAATTTCTTACTATTTCGCTTTATAAATCGAATTTCGATCGATTAAAAATCGTAAAGTCCCATTTCTTGGTTTATCACGTAAATCAAAGGACTTTTGAATAATTTCGCATTTAATAAACCTCTTTATGAATAAAAACGCGTATTTTCGATTTTAAAACGTTATTAACCTACGTTTGTCTCAAACATAGTAATCTATGTTTATAAAATTTTATAAGATCGAATATGTCCAGAATATTAATTAGACATATATTTTATTAATAAACTGAATTAAAAAGGATTTAAAATCCTTATTAATTATCGAAAATTTTCGATAATTAAGTTAAAATTACTAAATGACTTTTGAAAAATTTTCTAAATTAATATAGTGTATTATTATACACTATGGTCCAGAATATGAATTAATATCATTCATATGTTATTTTTTGCAATTTATTAATATATATATATATATATATATATATATATATATATATTCGGTAATTCCATTAAATATGGAATAATTATCCAAAATTTTCCAAAAATTGATATACACATAGTATAATATCTCAACATCAACATATGTCACAAATAATACCTATAGTCCATCATAACCATTTATTCAACAATATATAATAATATTCACGGTTTTTTCGAATAAATACCAAACAATTACCAAATAATTACGAAAAATTCTAATTAAATCATAACATGATTAAAAATTATATTATAATATTGTAACATCATAACATCAACCAAACTAATTTAAATCGTCACCATATGAGCTTGTAAGCTCTCGGCTTTTTCGATTTAATGTAGTAATTGGTTTTCAAAAATTCCAACAATTATATACTATGCTTATACACTATAGTGTAACAATATAACACCATTTAATCATCAAAAACCAATTAAATCATCACCTTATGCACATAGGTAATCTCGGTTTTTTTTGATTTAAAATAGGTGTTTGATTTCTAAAAATTCTAACAATTATACACTATGGTTATATACTATAGTATACTAATATAACATCATTATATTAATCAAAACCAATTAAATCATGTACCGCCTTTTTAAGCTTCATTTTGCATGGCACGCGTTTTTAGAAAAGGTCAAAGGTTGACTTTTGTTTCGGTGATGCGGCCAATCCGAAACCTCGCGGCGTTGTGAAGAGTGTCTTATTACAATTCATAGACACTAAGTATGCGGTCCATTGTTTTCGACCACCCATGAAGGTTTGGCACTCGGGAAGTTATCGAAAAATCGGACTTTTCATGGATCTTTTAAAAGCATATCTTGTTTATAGTCATTGTGTCCCGTCTTTTAGTATTTTATTTCGTGTCCATGGGTACCAAGTTTGCTAAATTTGGAGTCCGTTTGCAAAAGTTACGTCGGTTTTGCGTTTTCGAAAAGGGGTCATTTGCAATGCAAGACCCGCTTTTTCCTATAAATAGGAGGCTAGGGCCTTCATTTTCAGCGTTCATTTCCTTCGTCTCTCGTGTTTACGGAAGAGACAAGCAGCTCAGTGCTGCTGCTGGAGCCTTTGGAGGAGTGGGGATCGGCGGGGAGGCTCGGGGCGGCGCCATTCTTGGCTTCTTTGCGAGCTACCACCGATCAACCACCCCGAACAGCTCGTTTTTCATTTTGTCCTTTTCTTGTTTTGATTCCGCCTTTTAGTAGATCGTATAGCATAGAACTCGGGAATCTAAAGGGACGGACGGGATAACAGGCGAGGCCGCCAATTTGGCAGACAAAGCTCCGCCGAATCGCCGCCCATTGCCGCCCGATTTGGTGGCTGTTGGCCTTGATTTGGTGGCGAAGGACCACCTTTTGGCTATGGGTCCTTTAGGTTTTGAGTTCCTGCCATTCTACTAATCTGGATTAGTTTTACATTTTTTTGCGTTTACGCATGCTCGGGATGTTTTCCGTTGCTTGAGTTTTTAAAGGAAGTACATGCCGGGTTCTCCATTTTCAACGTCGTTTGTCATTCCATGTTAAATCGTTATGCATATTGCTTATGTTTCCATTTTCATGCATTGATTTTGGATGGTTTATCCTAGATCGAGGATAGCATCGATTTTGAAGCTTCTTGTTTGCTAAGATTTGAGTCGACTTGCATGCATGCATATTTTGAAAGTACCCTATTATAGGTCTTGATGCCTGAATATATTTCCTTACGCATCGAGTTGATTTGAAAACCGGAGAGTGCGAATGTGGGTTCGAGAAAGTGAAAACCCTAGTTTTGCTACGATCGTCGTTTGGATCACGTTGTTTCTTTGCTTCGTGGGATGTGACCCCAAAAGTTGTTCCGTCTTGTTACCAGGTACCTACCAGTGCGATCGGTGAAGTCATCGGATCCGTAGATATCTCTCGGTTGGCGTTTTAATCTGCTCGGGTTGGGTTATATATGCTTATTTTGAGTTATTTACTACGATATTTCAAAATAAAACATATGCGCCGTAAAATGTTTTGTGAAATTATTATCGTTCTCGATCGAAGATATGGTTCTATCATGGTTGTGCGGATCTCTATTCGGTGGGTTGATCACCATCTTGAGTATTGATCATAAGGGGATAGACCCGAACACGTGGTTATGGTTACGAAGGGATGACCGGGAGTCCACACGAAATGGTAATGAGGTGGTTATGGTTACGACGAGATTGACCCTGAAGTCCACACCGAGTTAGCCATTTGGATACGTTCGGGCGTGGGCCGATTGGATATGTTCCGAGCGAATGAATGTCATGTGATGGGTGGCGGGATACGTTCGAGCCGTGGTTCATGGTTCTATGATGGGAGTAACAAGATAATAACGGATCGGTATCGAAAATGAAAAATCTATTTTGCTTACTTAGAAGTGGATTTACGTTTTAAAACCTTCTAAGGTAAGTGCTCTGAACACGGCATCATGATTCTTTTGTTTTATGATAAAACCCGGTGAGTCGCTAGTACTCACCCCAAACTCTTTTAAATCTTTTCACGGATGGAGGAGGGCTGGGCGGCGACGACGAGGGTGGGCTGCGGGTTCTTCATGCTATGCTTCGCGATGTTGTGTTATATCGTGCTACGATAATTATGTATTCTTGTCCCTTATTTGCTTTCGATTGGGAACAAGATTTGTTATATTATTCTGGCGTGAGTCTCGTCTGAGCATGCTATGTGGTTGACGGTCTAGTTGACGGGATGTAATGCTATTTTGCTTTCTTGCATTACTTATAATAAACCAAGATCATGTTTTACGAAGTTATGATATCGATATTATTACATTGGTGGATTGTTTGTGTACCCTCCCTTCGTGATATGTCCTAATTATAGAGGAGATCTTGCCCGATTTCATGGTCACATCTTCTTATCGTGTATGTTATATGTATCTCACTTCTTCCCCGCTCTAACCCCTCACCCTAATCACACCCCGCATCCGTGCCTTCCTCGGAAATTGGGCGTGACAACTTGTATCGAGGCGGTGTTCTTGCCCCGACATCTATCTTTGTTATCGATACCGGCTTGGTATCGAGCGATTTTACGGCTTTGGGTATGTGTTCATATTGTTTGATATCAAAGCGATTCGTTTGCTTTATATCATGGCGTTCTTGAAATTGAGTGTTTAGAACTTGTTCTGTTCATCGTGTCATGACTACCCTCACTCACCGTCATCCGCCTCCTTTAGAAAGGGGATGAGGTATGTGTTTATTTGCTGATGCTTTATGTGGTTATGTGAGTTGATGTGATCTTGGTTTCATGTGCTTTTGGCATGGTAAGAGTTTACGTGATGTAAACGTGATGTGGATGAGATGTGGTTGGATGGTGATGTGGATGTGGAAGTGATTGTTGATGGAACAAAAAAAAGGGCCTGTGTGGCTGTGATGTGAAAATCGTTTATATGATATGATGTGATTAATGTGATCACGTATGGTTGATGTAAGTCTATGTGTTTACATAGCAATATGTTGTTGATTGAAAATCTTGTTTATTTTGATAAGCGAGTGCTTGTAAGTGAATCACATGTTTGCTTACGTGATTATATCGATATTGATATTGATATGTGTTGAAATGAACATGTGTATGAGACATGATTACCCGGATGGTAGGATGGTAAAGGAAGCGTGAATATTTGTTGCTATGTTGATAAACTAACATGTAAGTTTATGGATATTGATGGCCCGCACAACGTTGGTTGAGATCTCACGAGAATGGATGAGCATATCCGTAAATTCGGGGAATGTGCCGGAATATTCATGAGCCATTGGGAGTATTTACAGGAAGATTTGTTGGGTTATGGAGAAAGGTTCGAGATAGTGGGAAAGTGTCGATCTGAGGCCTACTATCGGATGACGAAAAGGCTACCGGCGGTGTTGGCAACCGTGGGCGGCGAGGACATGTGTTGTTGGGCGGGATCCTATCACGAGGCACCTTACCTTGGACTTTCTTGAGTTCGCTGCTCGAGTATGAGGCGATGGACGGACCACCGAGGTATACCATCGAGGAGGATGTGGTTGCGAGACACCCTCGAGGACCGATCCAGATCGATGATAGGGATGATGTTCGAAGAGCCATTGGGAGAACAACCATCAATCAGCGATCGCCGATGCATCGAGATACACGATCACTACACCTCCATCGACGATCCTTACCTTGGGAGGACCGAAACGACTTTGAGGCGGGAACTTCGGGGACGAGAGATATTGTCCGTCCGATGGTGGCGTGAAGAAACCGAATCGAATCTTCATGCCACCAAAGCGTATCGGTGGCATCCAGGAAGGCGACTACGAGGAAGAGGAGGACCTAGATGAGAGCGAGGAGGATAGTGAGGATTCGGAGGACCGGTGATCGGATAGCCGATGACTCCGATGGTCGGGCACATTGAGGAAGGGCAAGCGCCGAGCGAGGACTCGGCGCGATTTTCACGACACTCGGCGATCGAGCACGCTTGGATGGGATCATACCCACGAAAGGCTTGCTTCCATGCGGGATCGCTTTTAAGCGGCGGCCAATTCAAGCCACGATTGGAAGGAAAGGGAAGATGAGGAGAGCAGAATGGAACCACGGGACGGCGGGGAATAGTGGATGGATATGGAGGGCGAGGATCTAGGTAGTCGGTGTATGCGGTGGCGATCGCAGATCTGCTAGAAGCATGGACAGAGCGGCATCTTTTGTGATGACCGAGTCGATTCTTTTGCTCATATCGACCTTTTGACTAACATACCTTGATCTTGTATTTTGTGATCCTTCATGGACCTTGAATATTCTTGATACTAACGCAGCCTATGACGGGATGTTTATGTTTGATGCTTATATGTGATATGAGCTATGCCGTGATGATATATGATCTATGTGATGTGTGATGATGATGTTATGTGAAATGCATAACGATGATATGTTGACATGATTGCATGATTATATGTGATCGTGCGTGATATGTGATATATGTGATGATATGTGATATGGGTGATGATATATGTTATGCGATGATACCGATTATCTATGCGAAAGTGTTTCTAATGTTTCAAACGTCGATGCGAATGCGAGAACAAGGAATCGGAGGAACAATAGCGTGGAAGAAGCCGGGAACCACCATTGGTTGTTGGCATGCGATCGAGAGTTTTCGTGGCGAATCCCCTACGTTCGACGGTCTCGGCGAACCGATCGGCGCCGAGCTGGATACGATCCACGAAAGGATCTTTGAATACATCGGTGCGAAGAAGCGAGAAAAGCTGAATTGCACGATCTTTCGACTAGCCGACGAGGCGATTTACGGTGGGAATCCGTGAGAAGGACTCTTACACCGAGACGGTGGGCAAGGTATCGTGGGAAGATTTCAGGAAGAACTCATGGAAAATGCGTGCTGGCGTTCTACAGGCGAGAGAAGGCAAACGAGTTACGGAATCTTCGTCGAGGAGAAGGACGGTCACCGAGTACGATCGCTCGTTCAATAAATGCATCACGTTATGCTACGTGCACTGGTCGGCGCTAAAATTGCCGGCGAGCGAGTTCGAGAGGACTCAGACCGAGATCGAATTTCGCTCGTCGGTCGGGGAGATCGGCGTATCGCGATCCTTGAACCGGGCATTAAACATTGAGTCAATGTTGCCCGGGAGAGAACAATGCCACCGGACAGCCATCGGCGGAGGAAGAGGTAAGAGGAAATGGGATGATCGAGGAAAGGCAATCAGTGTTCGAGGAACGAGGCGGTCGATGATTCGAGGAATCAAGGTATTCAAGAGAGAAAGGCAACCTTGGGAAGGAATTTCCAACCCATGCGGCGGTGTGGAAAAACCTTGGTGCCGAAATGCTAAAGGAATCATTTCGGTGAGTGCGAGGTAGCAGCACGAGTGCTATCGTTGTAAGAAGTCTGGACATTACGCTCGAGATTGTCCGTTAGGAGGGCCGACAATGCGGCCAAGATGGGCGACATCCACTCATGAGGCGAATCAAGCTCCGCCGAGGAAAACAACGGGCGCAGAGGTCACCCTAGGCCGACAAACCAAAGGCCACCGCAGAAGCAAGGGTGTGCGCCTTGAATCTGCGAGCGACTCAAGCTCGAAAATCTTGCGGTATAATCCATATGAGTGATATACCGTTTCGCTTTGTTTGATCTGAGAGCCTCACATTCTTCGTTTAAAAATCGTGTGAGAGGTTGGGTTTGGTACCCGAGGAATCACAGTACCACGAAATTAGCATCCGTCGAGAAGTGCTAAAGCGAAAGAGATTTGCGAGAACCGAAGTAGAAATCGTGAGCGAAGGTCCTTGTCAATTTACATGTCATCGAATGGAAGATTTCGATGTCATCTTTAGCATGGATTGGTTGGAAAAGCACATGGCAACTATCGTTGTCTCGAGAGAAGTTGCTTTTGAGCAGCCAAGGAGTGGAAGTTTGTTTCACGGCATAAGGATGGGTGTTTGCGTGCGATGATCTCGACCTTGAAGGCGGTGAGGATGATCGGGAAGGAAGTCACAAACTTTCTTGGTAAGTTTGATAGGGCGCGATGAACAGTATAAGCGATTGCAAGATGAGCGATGGTGTGTGAATATCCGGACGTGTTTCCCGAGGACTTGCGGGTTTACCACGATAGACAAGTGGAATTCACTATTGATTTGGAACCGGGGCAAGCACGAGATCAAAGGCACCATATAGAATGGCACCTAAAGAATTGCAAGAACTGAAAGCGCGATTCGGGGCTGTTGGATCTAGGTTTTATCCGACCTAGCGTGTCGCCGTGGGGGCGCCAGATTACGTTCGTCAAGAAGAAGGATGGGTCAATGCGGATGTGCATTGATTACGAGAGCTGAATAAGTGACGATCGAAACGGATATCCTCTTCCAAGGATCGGCGATCTTTTGACCAGCTCGAGGGCGAGTGTCTTCTCTAAGATCGATTTGAGGTCGAACTACCATCGGTGAAGATCGGGAAGGAGGATGTTGCGAAGACTGCGTTCGGGGCGAGGTATGGGCACTCTGAGTTCATCGTGATGCCGTTTGGTTTGACAATGCGCGGCGATTTTCATGGATCGATGAACCGAGTTTTCCATCGATGTCTGGATAGTTTCGTCTTGGTTTTTATCGATGATATTCTCGTCTATTCCAGAATGCGAGTTGCATAGAGAACACCTCCGTGCCGTTACGGAAGCGTTACGGCGAGAGAGGTTGTATGCAGTATAGTAAGTGCGAGTTTGGCTCAAAGAAGTGATGTTCCTTGGACATATCGTGTGCGAAGGAATTAAAGTCGACCCAGTGAAGGTTGAAGCGATAAATGGCGGAAGGTTCGACTAATGCCAATGAGGTTCAAGCTTTCTAGGCTTGGCGGATATTATAGGCGTTTCATCGAAGGGTTTTCAAAGTTGGCAAGGCCGATGGCGCAACGACTCGGAAGGAATCAAGTTTTCATGGTCCGAAGCTTGTGAAGCAAGTTTTCGAGTTAAAGAAGAAGCTAACAACCGCTCGAGTTAGCCGTGCGGAAGGGAGCGATGGGTTTGTGGTCTACACGATGCATCAAACTTGGTTTGGGTTGTGTTCTCATGCGAGCAGGAAGGTTATAGCTTCGCGTCTCGTCGGTTGAAACCGCACGAGTTGAGCTACCCAACTCACGATCCGGAGTTAGCGGCGATCGTTCATGCGTTGAAGATTTGGAGGCACTATCTCTATGGAGTTAAGTGTGAAATCTTCACGGATCGCAAAACCTCAAGTATTTCTTTGAACAAAAGAAGTGAACATGAGGCGAAGGAGATGGCCGGAGTTGGTGAAGGATTATGATTGCTCTATCGGTTATCACCCGGGAAAAGCCATGTTGTAGCGGATGCCCTCGATCGCAAGTCGAGGCGAAGTTGGGATATCTTCTTCGCAAGAGAAAGAGCTTATTCGAGATTTCGAGAGCTCGGCTGAAGTGATTCACCCGCGGAATCGGTGCAAGGATTCATCGCGACTTTGACAGTTGAACCGGACTGAGAGAAGCCATCGTGAGTCTTGTGACGGAGAGATGAATTCTGGAGAAGATGCGTTTGAAAGCAAGGCTAGAAGATAGCAAGGGTTTCACGGAAGCAAAGGACAACGCTACTATTCCGAGAAAGGTTATATGCGCCACTCAATAGGGAATTGAGAGATAAAATCATGAGTGAAGCTCATGAGGCACCGTATCTGACTCATCCAGGAAGCACCAAAATGTCTGAGACCTTAAAAGGAACTTTTGGTGGGAAGGGATGAAAAAGGATGTAGCCGCGTTTGTGGAGCGTTTTTGGCTTGTCGACAAGTGAAAACGTACACCAACGTCCGTCGGGATTGTTGCAACCGCTACCTATCCCGAGAATGGAAATGGGATCATATCGGTATGGATTTTGTGGTGAGTTTTCCAAGGTCGTGAGAGAAACACCGCTATATGGGTTGTCGTCGATGGTAGCGAAGTCGGCTCATTTCTTACCGATCCGGATGATGTACGGGTTAGATAAGCTTGCTTAGCTTTACGTCGAGAAATCGTGCGGTTACATGGTGTGCGGTATCGATTCGTCGAGATCGTGACACGAGGTTCACGTCGAGGTTTTGGAGGAGTGCGAGGAAGCCATGGGGACCAAGGCGAATCTTAGTACGGCATTCCATCCTCAAGCGGACGTTCGATCGGAAAGGACGATTCAGGTTTTGGAAGACATCTGCGGCGATCGTGGCGACAGAGGTGAAGTGGGAAGAGATACTACCTTTGGTAGAGTTTGCTATAACAATAGTTATCGAGCCACCATAGGAATGGCTCCCTATGAGCGTTATGCGGAAGGAAGTGTCGATCGCCACTTTATTGGGACGAAGTGGCGAGAGGAAGATGTTAGGACGAGAGATGGTTCAGCAGACGGTCGAGGTTATCGATCGGATCAGCGAAGGATCGAGAGCGCGAGCGTGAGAAGTCCTATGCGGACAAGCGTCGTCGCGGATCTTGATTCATGATCGGAGATCGCGTTTTCCTAAGGTTTCCCGACGAGAGAGTCGTTCGTTTTGGGAAGCGAGGTAAGTTCGACCAAGGTTCGTTGGACCTTTCGAAGTTCTTGAGAGGATAGGCCCGTTGCCTATAGGTTAGCTTTGCCGCCTAGCGCCGGAGATGTTCATGGCGTGTTTCACGTCTCTCGGTGAAAAATGCGTGTTCTACCCAAAACACGTAATCAAGCATGACCAGTGGTTCTTGCTCGGGATCGAGTTCGAGGAAAGGCGGTGGCTATCTTGGAGCGAGAAGTCGAGGAATTGAGGAACAGCGGATTCCGTTGGTGAAGGTGTTGTGGAATCACCACGGAGAGGAGGAAGCTACGTGGGAGTTGGAAGACAAGTTCGAGGCTCGGTACCACGAGTTGTTTTCTCCACGTGTTTGAAATTTCGGGACGAAATTTTTCTAAGGAGGAGGATGTAATACCCGTCTTTTAAGCACATTTTCGTGGCATGTTTTTCGAGAAAAGGTCGAAAGGTTGACTTTTGTTTGGTGATCGACCGTCACGAAACCTCGGGCGTTGTGAAGAGTGTCTTATGGCGAATTCATAGATACTAAGTATCAGGTTTTCGACCACCCATGAAGGTTTGGCACTCAGGGAAGTTATCAAAACTGGACTTTTCATGGATCTTTTAAAGCATATCTTGTTTATAGTCATTGTGTCCGTATTTTATTTCGTGTCCATGGATACCAAGTTTGCTAAATTTGGAGTCCGTTTGCAAAGTTGCGTCGGTTTTGCGTTTTCGAAAAGGGCGCTTGCATGACTGCTGTGACCCTCTTTTTCCTATAAATAGGAGGCTAGGGCCTTCATTTTCAACATTCATTTCCTTCGTCTCTCTGTGTTTACGGAAGAGCCGAGCAACTCAGTGCTGCTGCGAGGCCAGCTGGAGGAGTGGGGATCGGCAGGGAGGCTCGGCGGCGCCATTCTTGCTGCTTGCGAGCTACCACCGCCGATCAACCACCCCCGGCAGCCCATTTTCTGTTTTGTCCTTTTCTTGTTTTGATTCCACCTTTTAGTAGATCGTATAGCATAGAACTCGGGAATCTAAAGGACGGAGACGGGATAACGGCCGAGGCCGACCAATTTAGCGGCAAGCTCCATGAATCGCCGCCCATTGCCGCCGATTGGTGGTTGTTGGCCACGATTTGGTGGCGACGGACCACCTTTGGCTATGGGTCCTTTAGGTTTTGAGTTCCGGCTATGCATTCTACTAAAATACCGATTCCGTTTTTTTTTTTTCGCGTTTACGCATGTCGGGATGTTTTCCGTTGCTTGAGTTTTCTAAAGGAAGTACATGCCGGGTTATCTATTTTCAACGTCGTTTGTCATTCCATGTTCGCCGTTATGCATATTGCTTATGTTTCCATTTTCATGCATTGATTTTGGATGGTTTATCACGGATCGAGGATAGGCATCGATTTTTGAAACTTCTTCACGCTAAGATTTGAGTCGACTTGCATGCATGCATATTTTGAAAGTACCCTATTATAGGTCTTGATGCCCGAATATATTTCCTTCTCGCATCGAGTTGATTTGAAAACCGGAGGTGCCAAATGTGGGTTGAGAAAGTCGAAAACCCTAGTTTTGCTACGATCGTCGTTTGGATCACGTTGTTGCTTTGCTTAGTGGGATGTGACCCCAAAGTTGTTCCGTCTTGTTACGGTACCTACCGGTCGATCGGTGAAGTCATCGGATCCATAGATATCTCTCGGTTGGCGTTTTAAATCTGTTCGAGTTGGGTTATATATGCTTATTTTGAGTTATTTACTACGATATTTCAAAATAAAACATATGCGCCATAAAATGTTTTGTGAAATTATTCTTGCTCTCGATCGAAGATATGGTTCTATCATGGTTGTGCGGATCTCTATTCGGTGGGTTGATCACCATCTTGAGTATTGATCATAAGGGGATAGACCGGAACACGTGGTTATGGTTACGAGGGGATGAACCCTAAGTCCACGGAAATAGTAATGAGGTGGTTATGGTTACGACGAGTTTGACCCACAAGTCCACATCGAGTTAGTCGGTTTGGATACGTTCCGGCGTGGGCCATTGGATATGTTCGGGCGAATGAATGTCATGTGATGGGCTGGCGGGATACGTTCGAGCCGTGGTTCATGGTTCTATGATGGGAATAACATAATAACGGATCGGTGTCGAAAATGAAAATATATTTTGCTTACTTAGAAGTGGATTCGTTTAAAACCTTCTAAGGTAAGTGCTCTGAACACGGCATCATGATTCTTTTGTTTTATGATAAAACCCGGTGAGTCGCTACTACCCCAAACTCTTTTCAAATCTTTTCACGGATGGAGGAGGGTTGGGCTCAGGCGACGCTGAGGGTGGAGCTGCGGTTCTTCATGCTATGCTTCCGATGTTGTGTTATATCGTACTCGATAATTATGTATTCTTGTCCCTTATTTGCTTTCGATTGGAAACAAGATTTGTTATGTTATTCTGCTGTAAGTCTCAATCTGAGCATGCTATGTGGTTGACCGGTCTAGTTGACGGGATGTAATGCTATTTTGTTTTCTTGCATTACTTATAATACACCAAGATCATGTTTTCTGAAGTTATGATATCGATATTATTCCATTGGTGGATTGTTTGTGTACCCCTCCCTTCGGATATGTCCTAATTATAGAGGAGATCTTTTCGATTTCATGGTCACATCTTCTTATCGTGTATGTTATATGTATCCCCCTTCTTCCCCGCTTCTTAACCCCCACCCCTAATCACACCCCGGGATCCGTGCCTTCCCTCGGGAATTGGGGCGTGACAAAATCATCACCTTAAGAGCATCAAAGCTCACGGCTTATTTGATTTTTATTGGTAAATGATTTCTCAAAAATCCAACAAAATCATATATCATATAAATAATATACTAAAGTATTAATATACCATTGTATGATTAAAATAAAAATCATACACCAACATTCAATCCATATAGCTCACGATCCTTTCAAAAATTATAGCATATGGTTTCCAAAATTCTAAATAAATCATCTGATACATAATCAATACATTAAAGCATTAATATGTCATCACAAGCTTAAAATAAAAATTATACACCATGGTACATATTAAAATGGCTCACGGTATTTTAATAAAAACACCTAGGGTTTTCTAAAATTTTTCAAATCATACCTATGAACTCTAAAAATGATATAGAACAATAATCCATTCCCAAACTAACCAAGATGCAATCGGTCATCATCATATTATTTTATAAAGCTTTCAAAAATTATTTAAATATGTCATATGGTTCGAAAATCATATATACACACTAGATCTATTCTAAAATTTAATAAACAAGGTCATATGATTATTTAAGCATATATACCCACATTTTACACAATATAACATCAAGAACAACATTCATCCATAGTTCATTCATAGAACATTTAAAACATACACAAATATATATATATAGCATTCGAAACACACACATATATATAAGCATGCTCTCGATTTTCTTTGAACAAGGGAGGTAAAATAATCGAAGCTATGGCCTCATATTACCTTCGAAAATGGAATAGAATGACAAGAACACTATATGGTATCAAGGTTTTCGAAATAGAGATGGAAGAAGAAAAAAAAATTTGAGAGAGGGAGGAGTTTGGCTCTCGGTTTTCAGAGGGAGAATGGAGAGGATAATGAGAGAGTGTAGAGTGTTTGAAATGGTTATTGAGTGTAGTAGAGTGTAATAGAGTGTAAGGTGAAGAGTTTCTCCCTAATGTCTCTCTCTCACTCTCGATTTTTAGCCAACAAATGGGAGAAAAATCTGCAGCAAATGATGAGGATTATAGTGATGATTAGGCTAGATAAAAAGGTAAGCCATGCATTGGTCCAAAATAGGTGGAACTCATGCTTGTTGGAGAGAGAGATCGGCGCATGGGGGGGGGTTTAAGGGCTGATTTAATTTCATTTTTGTACCATAATACATTATATATATCATACATGATCATAGATATATAATACAAGTCATAAAAATAATTAAATCATCACTTAGGTAATAATTCGAAATTACCGATCAAAAATTGGAAAAATAGGATTAAAAATATAAATCACACCTATTATTGATACTCATGTAATTTTTGATCATATATATCGTAATATATGATTTAGATATTAAACAATAGCATAGGATAAAATTATAGCACATTTCATACCACAAAAACCCTAATTTCGAAACTAGGGTTTCAAAATTTTATAAATAGGCATTATCGATTTCTATGGTTCAAACTTTGATTTTAATGCTTAATAATACTTATATATATCATAACATATAGCTTAGATACCATATGATAATTTAATGGTATCATTCCATGTGAAAAACCATAATTTATAACATTAGGGTTTTCGAATTCCATTAATTGGAATTATCGTGTTTTAATAGCAAATAAATTTATTTTAATAGTTATTAATACTGTAATTACATAAAATAATAATAGATAATTAAATATTATAATTTCCTGAGCCTTAAACTCATTTTTCAAAACGTCTCTAGACGTTGACGTTCAAAACGTCTCAAAACGTTCAAAATCGACTCATCTCAAAATGGTCGCAGTAAGTTCATACTTACTAAATAAATAAATATCATTTACTATTGAGAATAATATGGAATTCAATTCCGGGCCTTACTGCTCAGAAATTTCCATAAAGTGCTGACGTTCGATACGCGTTTGACGTTAAAATAATACTGCCGTATTATTTCATAAATTTCAATTCCGCAATTCACAATCCTTAGTGAATTATAAAAAGGAATTCGTTATATAGACACTGAACCGAAATACAATTCGATGTCATACAAATAAGAATATTCGGGAAAAATCCTAATTACGGGTTTAGAATACCGTAATCGTATGTTCGTTTCTTTGGAATATTTCAGTCAACGTACGAAATACGTTCGATAAATATGCTAATACGCGTAAGACGTACTAATTAGGTAAAGAAACCTCATTAGTAAGAAAAGGTTTCGTAATTGAAATCCTTATATCGAGAAACGTATAAATATGTTGAACGTTTCAACCGGAAAGGTTAAAACGATATAGTTGAACGTGTCTCGAAGAACGAGAACTGTTCAATTGAAATACGTAATTGAAAATCGTATTAAATTCGTTAAGGAATTCAATTTATATCGATATAGAATATCGAAGTTTATTCTAGACTTTAAAAGTCTCGAGAATCGTGAACGACGTACTAAAACATCGCTTTTACGTAAAGGTGTGGACGCGGACGCGACGGCCGGACGTTGACGAATACTCAAAGTTTAAGACGAACAATAGTCCAGGTGGGCTTTCTTACCTAAGTAAAATGTGGGGCTTCTTTTCCAAATAAAATATGAGCTTTCTTATTTAAGTTACTTTCCGAATGAATTTATTTACGATGCTTATTTCAACTGTTGATAAAATGTTTACAAGATTACCTGCCAAAAATGTTTATGTTTTGTGTATGTATCCTATCCATGAAATTTTATGAATGTTGTTGGGTAGCTCCCAACTTACGAATGAAATCGATATCGGATCCTATCTTGGAAGGCTTATACAGCTAGGATTAACGTGTACACTAAGGTAACCGTGTGTCTTTGTAAGGATAATTCACGGCCGTCACGGCGTCGTAGAGGAGGCCTCCTTCACGGCGTTCGACTATGATGATATGATGAAAGGATAAGGGATATGGATCATACACGCATGTAAAATGCTTGGCGAAGCAAATGTTTATGAACTATTGAAAATGTTTTAGTAAGCATAAGGTATTTCAAATAAAACCATATGACTTACCATGATATGGTGTGTAATTCATGAAAGAAAAATGTTTTCGGCATGAGTCCACTTGAGTGCAATCTTGTACTTAGCCCTGCATGTTTGTTTTTAAATGTGCGAGGTTGGTATGATGATGATGATAGAGGGTGTTGAGGAGCCAAGACCGCCTTTTGTATTATGTTAAGACACCATGAATACATATCGTCATACATGTATTCACACGTTTTCCGCTGCATTTATTTTGAACTATGATGAACTATGATGTATGGTTTTATGACTTGACAGTTGAAGTCCTTCAGATCATTGCATTCGTTTGGATCTGTTGGACTAGCCCACCTAGTTTATCCAGTCTTTAATGTATGTTATATTCCAAACCCTCATTATAACCTTTTGGGGACCGTTCATACTTTCCCATCGTCCAGCCTCCCTAATCCGTCCTTGGGATTTGGGATAGTCTAGCCGGGGGCTGCGACAACTGGAGATACCGACCATACAAGTTGCACCTACCCAACAAGTTGTGCAAGATAGAGAACCACAGGTTACTACACCCATCGTTGCCATTGTGCCAGTAGAACCTCGTCGTAGTGGGAGGGTTGTTCGTCAACTCGGCGATTTATGTTTGTGGGCGAATCTTGGTTTAGTCCCGTGAAATGAAAGCGGTATGTCGACCCATGGACATCTGATGAGTTGATCTGAACGATCGATGCAAGATCATGGCACACCGCTATGAACTTAGAAATTGAGTCCATAACAACTATGGATGTATCTGAAAACACCTTTACGGATGGCGAGGAAGCCATAGGTAGTAAGTAGGTATCTGAGGAAGAGAGATTCAAATGGAGAGGTTTCGGCTTTTAAAACCAGACTTGTGGCAAAAGGGTACACTTAAATTAAGGGCATCGATTTTGATTAGACCTTTTCGCCTGTAACAATGCTCAAGTCCATCAGAATCCTTCTGGCCATAGCAGCTCACCTAAACCTTGAGGTTTGGCAAATGGATATTAAAACCGCTTTTCTAAACGGTTACCTTGAAGAAGGTAGAGACATCTATATGCAGCAACCCAAGGTTATGTGGTGAAGGGTGAAGAGCATCTAGTATGGAAGCTTAAGAAGTCCATTTATGGACTCAAGCAAGCTTCCCGAGACTCATAATTTAACGTGCACCCTTCCAATACTATTCACTTATCATAATAAATTCAGACTTAAATAAATATTGAGAGCAGGAGGACGTTAAGGATAAAACAGCCTCATTTGTCCAGTATAACTAGAAAAAAGTCACTAGCCTACTCGGACATATCAAATTACCAAATATTTATAAAATTTCCACAGCTTATTACTTAGCAGAATAAAAACAACCTTTTTTTGTTAACTAATACAAGAAATTTAAAAAACGCATCATGATGGACTCAAACCTGAGATATTCGATATTAGATATTAACCATTCTAACCCTAAGCCAATACACGCACATAGAATAACAACCTATTTTTATTGATTAGTAGTGAACCTAGTGATTTGTTTTAAAGAAAACGTGTGAACACATTAAAAGGTCTAAATTAATATACAATGGTGCTGAAGCTGTAGTACATTGTGAAATCAATGTAGGTAGGTAAGTTGTCAAATTAATTTTTTTGCAATATTAAGATACCAAATTAATCATCATAACCATAGAATATTAATATATTTCCAATTTAAACGATACAACAATGATTCAGTGTATTCATTACAAATGACGAAAAATAGTATTGGAACAGCACACAATCACCATCAGTGTACACGTTAATCCTAGCCAGGTATAAGCCTTCCGGCATAGGATCCGATATCGATTTTCATTCATAAGTTGGGAACAACCCAACAACATCACATCATTCATGTCATTCTCATGGATAGGATACAATACACAAAACGTAAACATTTTGGCAGGTAATCATTTAAACAATTTTATCAATAGTTGAAAAGTACTGTAAACAAAGACAGTTGAAAAGAGCAGCAAAGTTGTTACATTTTTTAGTAATAAAGCCCACCAAAAACTATTGTTCGTCTTTAACGTTAAACACTCGTCGGCGTCCGGCCGGTGCGTCGTCGTCCACACCTTTATATAAAAGGATGTTTTAGTACGTCGTTTACGTATTTGAGACTTACCAAGTCTATAATAAGATTCGATATTTTATATCGATATGAATTAATTCTTTAATGAATTTAATTAGTTTCTCAACACGCGTATCATCTTAACATTTCTTGTTCTTGGTGAGAGCGAGATATGTGTTGAAAATGACCAAATTTACCCTTCTTGGTGTCACGACCACACTCCCGATAACCCGGGGTGAGCGGACTAATACTAGAATAGTATTCATGGATGCGGAAGATCTGTCACAATAAGAACATCACCGGGCATATTGAACTTAGGATTAAACATACACCAATAACATTTCGGATAAAAGGTTTAAGTCAACGGACCCAAAGGATATGACGATCCGAAGGACTTCATAGTTCACATTATTTTATTATCCAACATGAAAATAAAACAGTTCAGAGTTGCAGCGGAAAGTGTGTGAATACATATATGACGATATGTACTCAAGGTTATCCATTCCTAACGAACATCAAGGACATATGGCTTTCTCAACACTCCTCCATCATCAGCAACCGAGCTCAACCTGCACATTTAAAAACAAACATGCAGGGCTAAGTACAAAATTTGTACCCAGTGGACTTATGCCGAAAACATTTTATTTTCATTGAATTACTCTGCCAATATAGTGGTAAGACACAAGGGTTTTATTTGAAAATGCCTTGTGCTTACTAAAATATTTACATGAGTTTATAAAAGTTGCTTGGCCAAGCATTTTCTTGGTGTACGTGATCCATATCCCTTATTATCATTCCATCATGTTATCATAGTCGAAAGTCGTGAAGGAGGCCTCCTTCTACGATCCGTGACCGCCGTGAATTGTCCTTACAAAGACACAATCACCATCGGTGTACACGTTAATCTAGCTGTATAAGCCTTGGCACGCAGGATCCGATATCGATTTTCATTCACAAATTGGGGATAACCCAACAACATCACATCATTCATGGATAGGATACGATACACAAAACGTAAACATTTTGGCAGGTAATCATTTAAACAATTTTAACATTTGTTGAAAAGTGTTGTAAACAAAGGCGAGTTGAAAAAAGCGACAAAGTTGTTACATTTTTAGTAATAAAGCCCACCGGAAATTATTGATCGTCTTTAGCGTTTTCTTTACTCGTCGGCGTCCCATTTGGTGCGTCGGCGTCCACACCTTTATATAAAAAGGATGCTTTAGTGCGTCGTTTACGTAATTGAGACTTACAAAGTCTATAATAAAATTCGATATTTCATATCGGCGAATTAATTCCTAATGAATTTAATTGTTTCTCAACAATATCAACTTAACATTTCGTTCTTGATAGAGGCGAGATATGTGTTGAAAATTACCAATTTACCCCTCTTGGTAAATGGTCCAACGTTTTCTCACGTTTTTTTTTCGATTTCACGACTTTAAATATGAAATCCTTCCATATCAACGTGATGTCATTAGCAAATGATGCGTCTTTAGCGTATTTATCGAACGTCTTTCGTACGTTGATTTCAAAAGTCAACAATTTTGACTTTTCTTAGTAATTTAAGTACTAAGTCTTACTTTAATATTAAATTCTTCCAAAATCAATTTCTAATTGATTTCTTTTTATAATTTTTTTGTCGCATCCCCAAATCCTAAGTAGGATTTAGAAGGATTAGAACTCTAAACAGTATAATTAAGCAGAATTCTCCTTAACAAAAGCCGTAATTCATATGACAAGCATGTTCTTGGACTTTAGTACATAACTTAAGTTCTTGCAATGAAAACATGTGATATGTACATATGACGATGTACTATCAAGGTATAAACTTTTCAATGACAATATTCCTATTGCTCAACACCGCTCCATCCATCATCCGCTCAACTGCACATTTAAAACAAACATGCGGTGAGTACAAGAATACACTCGGTGGACTCATGCGAAAACATTTGATAATATTGAATTACGCCGCCAATGTCGAGTAAGTCACGAGGGTTTTAGTTAAAAGGCATCTTTACTAAAATCATTCGATTCAAAAGTAGCTTGGCAAGCATTTTCTTGGTGTGTATGGTCCGTATCTCATAGTCACAATACATAATAATAATAAATAATAAGCGTCGAGAGGAGGCCTCCCGTCTGACGCCGTGACCGCCGTAATCCGTCTGACACGATCGCTCTCTGCTGACATATGTTAACACGGTATAGTTCCAACCTTCACGCCAATCCTAGCGGGCATTTATCATCCGACACAGACCCGACATTAAAAAGGTTGGTAGCGACCCAAATGACATAACTTGTCATAATAAAGTTTCAACCATCTCCACACCCTACCCGGGCAAGCGATAGGATCCATACACAAAACGAAATATTTTGGCGGTGTAATGCGGTAAAACATTTGATAACGATTGTAGAATAAGTCTTGTAAATAAACTCATTTGGAATAACATTAAAGTCACATTTTAGTGGGGTGAAAAAGGCCCACATTTTGAAGATAAAAGCCCACTGGATGTAGATTGTCTAACCGATTTCTTGGATTGCGAGTCTGAAGCTTAGCTTTATCTATTCACGGCTTTGAGGTTTTGGAGTTGAAACATCCATCGGGTCTTAGAACCCATATTTCTACTTGAGTGTATATCATGGCATGATATCAATCAATTGATCATGTAGTAGCGCTGGTCGAATATTTCACGTTAAGGCGTCTTAGTAAAAATATCATATTGTTGTTTTATCCTAAATTGTGCATCTTATTAATGCTTTAATGTACCTTGCGACATATCATATGAATGCATCAATTAATAGCATGTTAGTCACATAAGGCATGTTTCACATAGGGGAGTTTCAACACTTGGTTAAATTTCAGTGTTTAATTTTCAACAAAACAGCTTAAAACAACCCAAGTGTCATACTTTGACGATCTATAACTCTCGATTAAAAATACGTATGACCGCACAAAGACACATTCTGAAACCTCTAAACATGTACTGTAAGTTCTAAGAAGGAAATCGACCCAAAAGAGTCGTGGTTCTGGAGATATAGGGTCTCAAAGTGGGCAACTCGAACTGACTTCTATACTTAGAATATTTTTCAGAATTTCCAGATTTAGAGTGTCATACTTTGACGATTCATAACTCTTGATTAAAAATACGTATGACCGCACAAAGACACATTCTGAAACCTCTAAATATGTACTATAAGTTCTAAGAAGGAAGTCGACCCAAAAGAGTCGTGGTTCTGGAGATATAGGCTCTCAAAGTGGGCAACTCAGACTGACTTCTTCTATACTTAGAAAAATTTTCAGGATTTCAGATTTAGCTTAACGACGAGGATTTTGCGAGGCTCGTAACTTTGACTCACAATACCAAAATGATTGAAAGATACCATTTTAGAAACCTTGTAATAAGAACCACATGTTTCATGAAGACCGTACTGGAAGATACTTGATGCATCGAGAAATCGTAAGTTCAAAGTTGACTAGTTGGAAAGGACAACATTCAAGTAGGTGACTTTGGGTCAGTGAACAGTATACTTATAAGGCTTGGTTTGGGATCAAACTTTCCAGATCACAACTAGACATGGTAAGGAACATTTCTTATGAAGAAACCAAAGTCAAAATCGGATTACAAACGGCTCGAATATCTCACGCAAAAGTCGTACACGGACAGTCATTTAGCATAGAATTTTACTAAGGCAGTTTGTCCAAAAAGCTTATTGTAATGCATCAACTTTAAAAATTCACCGTGAGTTCATTATAAGGAATCTAGGAATGCAACCAATCATATTGAAAAGCCATTTACGTCTACTTTAATCCAGAAAAGCCTTACTCAATGATTCAAAATAGATTGGGAGATAAAAATATTTTACTACAAGCTATCACTACAGTGACAGTTTTGTGCAGTTCGTTTGAATAATCTGGAATAAATTGTAAACATTTTTATAAAATTCTGAAAATTTACATAGATCTTCTAGACATGCTAATTTATGTTTATGCCAATTTTTAGAGTTTTACCATTAGCCAAACTCGAAACGAAAGCCACGGACCGTGGGTGATGAACACCGAAATTTTACAGATTTGTGCAGTGTTTTTGAAAAATAGAATTAAAATAGAAAATCAAGTTTTATTGACTTGAAATTTTACAGAGACGTAATAGACATGTTTAATTTTAACATAGTAAAATTTTACATTCATAGGACAACTGTAACTTAGTCAAATAATTTTATGAAGTTACTATTTTCGTAACATACTTCCAGTTTTCAGTTTTAAGCTTATTCTTTTTGTATGCATTTCATATAACCACGAAAATGGTGAATTTATCACCCCAAATCACCACCAAGATCATCAATCTAACCATGCAAGTATGATTTAATCATGTCTAAGAGTCATAGGAGATAGTTATACCTTAGTCACGAATTTGAAGATGAATGAGAGAGAGATGGAGCTTGGGCTCTCTCTTCCATGGTGGAAATGGTGTAGGAGAAGAAGAAGAGAGGAAAGGAGAGGAGAGGTCTGAAAATTTTGGGGAGAGAGGAGAAAATGTATTATGAGTGAAATGAAGTGTATGGGAAGAGTTTCTCCATGTATCTCTCTCTCTCTTAGGCACACACACACACAATAGGAATCATGGTTGAGTGTGTAGAGTGTTGTGATGATTAGTGTAGGCTAGAAAGGCTTTCCATGCATTGGGTGTTAAGGAGGTGACCATCATGCCATGCCATCTCATGATGGCCTATGGCTATGTAGGTATCCAAATAGGTAGGCAAATTTTTGGGAGTAGGAGATGATGATTGAGGAGTGAAAAGGAGCTCTTCATGCGTTGGGTGTTTAAAGAGGTGACAAGCGTGCTTGTCAATCCATGATAGCCTAAGGTTTAGGGGTCCAAATAGGTAGAATTATTTTATTTTGTACATTAATACCATATATATATCATACATGATCATAGGTATAAAATACAAGTCATAAAATAATTAAATCACCTCTTAGGCATGTATTTGAAATTTTCGAGAATAATAGGAAAATAGGATAAAATAATGGCACATTTCATGCACATTAAACCCTAATTTGAAATGTAGGGTTTGAAATTATTAAATACACAATACCGAGTTTTAATGCTCAAAATTAATTTTAATGCTTAATAATATCCATATATATCATAACATATAGTTTAGATACCATAGGATAATTTAATGGTATCATTACAGTGACCAAACCCTAATTTGTATAATTAGGGTTTTCAATCATAAATATCGAGTTTTAATAACTCAAAAATTGATTTTAATATTTAATATTACTGATTATATAAATTAATGATAGGAAATTAATTGGGATAATTTCGGATCATTGAACTCATCTCTCAAAACGTCTCTGAGCGTTAACGTTCAACGTCTCAAAATGATCATAATCGACTCATCTCAAAATGGTGTGATGGTTTGAACTTACTTTATAATTAATATTCTAGTAACATAGGAATTAATATGAAAATTAATTCCAATCTTATTGCTCAGAAAATTTCACAAAATCTTGACGTATGATGTGTAATCGGCGTTAAAATAATCTTGTCGATATGCTTTACAAACTTCTATTTCTAAATTCACAATTCTCGGTGAATATAAAATAGGAATTAGTTCCTTAAGAATACTCGAAACCATTATTAGCTATCTTCTTGATTGAATCGTCACGTGAATTCCTAATTCTGGTTTAAAACCGTAATTAGGCATCTAATTCTCTGGATATTACAGTTTTAATATGTTTAAAATAATTTTTAAACATATAATTCATTATAAATAATGAATTTAAGGATTTAAAATCCTTAATTCAATTTTAAAAATAGCTCACGGCTATTTTGGGTTTTTCCAACCAATATTTTCGAAATTTGTCCAAAATTTCTAAATATGTCTAAAATAATATTAGACATATAATTTATTAATAAAATTGATTAAAAGGATTTAAAATCCTTAGAAATTCTTTAAATTTCTCGGTAATTATGAAAATTACCAAACAATGTCCAATTTTTTCTAATATTATATAGTGTATTAATATACACTATGGTCATTAATATGTCATAAAATCAACTAAACATTGTTCAATCATCACTTTATTATTTTACAAGGCTTCGGCATTTTAAAATAAATGCCCAATAATTTTCTAAAATTCGATAAATTAACACAAGGTCGAACATTATTCCATAATATACTTATGTCACATAATCCACTATATAACAATGTTATATCATGTAATTGAATCCATAGCTCTCGGCTTCTTCATAGAATTTAACAAATAATTTTGTAAAATTTTCCAAAAATCACAATATGCACATAAGCTATAGTGTAACAATGTAACACCATAAAATACATCAAGAACAATTTTATTCATCACCAAATGGAGCTCAAAGCTTTCGGTTTATTTGAATAAAAATGGTAATTGATTCTTAAAAATTCTAACAAAAACATAGGATGCATAAAACATATTCAAGATCAATAAAATACCATTGCATGTTACAAATCAAAATCATACATCAACACATAAATACATATATGCTTCGGTTTTTATTAAAAATAATTGTTAAAATTTTCTATAATTTCCAAATAATTTATATGAAATATATGTATCATCTTGAATCATCCATATACACTTGCATGTTCTAGATGAAAATCATACATCCAACTTACATATATATAGCTCACGGTTCTCACTAAAAAAGAGGTGACATTTCTAAAATTCCCAATTAAATCATAGGGTATAAAGTTCATGCTCTAGAGTAATAAAACATCATTGCATGTTATAAAATAAAATTGTACACATATATACATATGTATATGTCTCGATCATCTTGAGAATTAAGGGTAGGAATTTTTCTAAAATTTTCAATTAAAAGGCTATGGACTTTTATAATATCATAAAGTAATTATATGTCATTGCATGTCTCATATAAAATCATTTATCAAAGGGTTAGACATATATATTTTTCGATCATATATAGAAATTATAGCTAGAGTGCTCTAAAAATTTCCAAACAATTTATATACACTCTCCATACATCATAAATCAATAATATCCAATTGCATGTATAAAAATAAAATCATACACTCTTTCAAATATTTGTATATGCCTCGGTTTCAAGAACAACCATAGCATGGATTTTTTCTAAAATTCCAAACAAATACTATAGACATACATATAGCCTCATAGATCACAATATCATGCTCCAATAATTTCCCAAAACTCTCGGCCATGTCAAACAAATTTCATACATGTTTGAATAAATTTTTAAAACATGCTCAAAGCTTCACAACACATTGCTATATATCATTAGTACACCTTATAGCCATGGATTCGACAATCTTTGCACAAAAATCTTACATGCAATGCTTTTGAAAAACAAGAACACATATTTAACACACTTCTTATCATCTATATACATGCAATAGTAAACAATCACCAAACAAGTTCATCAAGAACACATGCAAGAACTATACATCCTTTCGAAATTTTTCGAAGAACTAAGAACAATCTCAAGCTCTTGATCGACACCTACCTTGTTGGTATAGCTTGAGTGGACAAGGTACAAGGTATTGAGGTGTAATAACCCGCAGTTTTTAAAAGCCTAATTACGGTCTTTTAAAACCCGTAAAATAAAATTTTGCCGTGAACTCAAATCACATATGAAATCAAGTATGATTTCAATTGTTTACAAGGAATAAATTCCTGTTACACACTCACTTAAAGTCAGTGAATGAAAGAAATCGAAAGTATTAACTTTTATCGGTGATGCATTTTTAACGTCGAATGCATATCGACTATTGAAATGTCACGATATTTCTTAAGCAATCAAGCTTGGAATTATATTCCATTATTAATGGAATATTTTTATGATGAGATTACAGTATTTACGACCATTTTAAAATGAGTCGATCACGTAACGTTTGAGGCGTTTTCAAGCGTCGGCGTTTAGAGATAAGATGAGCGATAGTTTTAATGATCAAGAAACTTTAGGAAATTATTCTTATGATATTTTTATGATATTACAGTACTAATAAGCATTTAATTAATGCTTGAACATTTGAATTAATATATATATCAAAACTAATTTGAAAACCTAATTCTTGAAATTAGGGTTTCTTCAAATTAAATACTCTTTTAATTATCCTATGATATAATTATCATCTAAATCATATACCATGGTGTATATACCTATTAATGACATGAAATGAAATTTTAACCTATGATTTGTCCAAATAGCCGATAGCTAATTTCTTGTACACAAGGTTGGATTATTTTGTTTTCTTCACTTATGCTATTAACCTATGATATTAAATATCATCTAATTCATATAATATGATATATGTATCTATGTTTAGCATGAAATTAAATTATTTAGTGTGTGTTGGGCATAAAAGCCGTGTCTTACATAAATGTATGCAACAAGGTGTAATTTTATTCTATCACTCTTGTATATATATATCATGTATATATTCAGATTTTATATGAGTCTCTATATATATATATATATATATATATATATATATATATATATATTACCTATTTTTCAGATTTCTATGTATAGGCACTCATGAGAGTGCCCACTATCTACATAAAATAATATAGAACTTGAAGGGTCTCTTGTGTGAGAGGGAGAGGGGGACGAGAATGAGTGTATAGGGGGGATATTCAGATTTTCTTCTCACTCTCTCATACACTCAACCACATCTACACTACATATCCTCTCATTCTCTCTCAATCCCTCATTTTCTCTCTCTCGACTCACCTTCTTCCCCATTTCTTTTTCTGCCAGCCGAGAGCTCTCCCTCCCCCATAGCCAAGCTTCAATTTCTTCCCATCATCCATATCAAGTGTAAACCCTTGGATATTATTCCATTAAACCATACATCAGGTGGGAATTGAAACAAAGCATCTATAGTCTTGATTTTATTCAAAATTTCGAAGGATGTGTCTAGTTCTTTGCATGTGATATAGATGATCTTAGTTGGTAATCTTTTACTAATGCATGTGTATTTGGTGATGAGAAGTATGTAGATATGTGTTCTTGTTCTTAGCAATGAATTGCATGTGGGTTTTGACTTCAAGAAATTTCGAAACTATGGTAGTGTATTGTTCTAAGGATATGTGGCATGATAAATCAAGGTTGAAATATGTTTTAAAATTTTATTCAAACATGTGTGAAAAACTTTGAAATGGCCGAGAACTTGAGGAATTATTTGGGTTAGAATCTATGATCTATAATGTTATATGTGTCATGGTATTTAATTGAAATTTTAGAAAAATCCATGCTATTTTTCTTCTTGAAACCGAGAGCCATGCATGAAGTAGGTGAATGTATGATTTTTATTTGATACATGCAATATGATATTATTGATTCATGATGTATTGAGAGTGCATATGATTTAATTGAGAATTTTTAAAACATTCTTGCTATTTTTTTATGAGGACCGAAACATATATATATGTATATATGTGTGTATGATTTCATTTTGAACATGCAAGGTGTTAATCTTGAATTATGATGAACTAAGAGTGTATAGACATTTATTGGAAACTTTTAGAAAATCATTTCTATAATTTTTGCAAAATAACCGAACATATATATATTTATATGTTAATGAATGATGTTTATTTGAGACATGCAAGAACATATAATTACTCTATGATGTTATAAAAGTCTATAGTGATTTAATTGAAATTTTTTGAAAAATTCTATCTATTGTTTTAAAAAAAAAAAAAAAAAGCCGAGACATGTATATATATATATGTTAGTGTGTAATTTTATCTTATGACATGCAATGTTATATTGTTGTTCTAAAATGTGTTTTATGCATCCTAGAATTTTGTTAAAATTTTGAAGATCAATTACACATTTGTTTCAAAAAACCGATGAGTTACACACTCAAATGGTGATGATCAAATGGTCTTTGATGCATATTATGATGTAATGTTGCTATACTATAGTTTATGAGCATGACATATATATGTTGGAATTTTATAAAATTGTTTGATATGCTTAATGAAAAGCCGAGAGTTATATACCATTTATATGGTGTATAAATGTTATATCATGAATTATATGACATACATATGTCATGGACTAATGTTTGGACCTTGTATTAATTTAGTAGAATTTTAGAAAAAAATTTGGGCATTTTTCGAAATTGCCGAGACCTTGTATTAATATTAAGGTGATGATTGAACAATGTTTGATTGATATTATGACATACTAATGACCATAGTGTATAATAATACACTATATATTATTAGAAAAATTTTTAGACATCATTTGGTAATTTATTATAATTACCGAAAATATTTAAAGATTTTTAAGGATTTTTAAATCCTTTTTAAATCAAGTTTATTAATAAAGTATATGTCTAAATATTATTTTAGACATATTTGAAAAAATTTCGAAATTATTTAAGTTATAAAACTTAAAATAGCCGTGAGCTATTTTTAATTTCAAATAAGGATTTTTAATCCTTAAATTCATTATTATAATGAATTATATGTTTAAAATTATTTTTAAACATATTAAAGCAGTTATAAAAGAAATCAATTAGAAATTGATTTTGAAAAAACGTAATATTAAAATAAGACTTAGTAATTAATTTACTAAGAAAAGTCAAAATTGTTGACTTTTGAAATCAACGTCTGAAAGGCGTTCGATAAATACATAAATATCGTAAGGCGTATCATCTGCTAATGATATCACGTTAATATGAAAAGATTTCATGTTTAAAGTCATGAAATCGAAAAAGAAAAAACGTGAGAAAAACGTTGGACCATTTACCAAGAGGGGTAAATTGGTCATTTATAACACATATCTCGTTTCTATCGAAGAACGAGAAATGTTAAATTGATCTGTGTCGAGAAGCGAATTAAATTCATTAAGGAATTCAATTCGCGTCGATATGAAATATCGAAATTGATTATAGACTTTGTAAGTCTCGAATTACGTAAACGACGTACTAAAACATCCTTTTTATATAAAGGTGTGGACGCTGACGCACCAGCTGGACGTTGACGAGTAAGGAAAACGTTAAGGACGAACAATAATTTCCAGGTGGGCTTTATTACCAAAATAGATCAACTTTGCTGTCCTTTTCAACTGTCTTGTTTACAGTACTTTTCAACAAATGCTAAAATTCTTTAAATGATTACCTGCCAAAATGTTTACGTTTTGTGTGTCGTATCCTATCCATGTATGATGTGATGTTAATGGGTTATTCCCAACTTATGAATGAAAATCGATATCGGATCTATCTGGGAAGGCTTATACAGCTAGGATTAACGTGTACACTGATGGTGACTGTGTGCTGTAAGGACAATTCACGGCCGGTCACGGGGTCGTAGAAGGAGGCCTCCTTCACGACTTTCGACTATGATAACATGATGGAACGATAATAAGGGATATGGATCACGTACACCAAGAAAATGCTTGGCCAAGCAACTTTTATAAACTCGTGAAAATATTTTAGTAAGCCTGAGCATTTTCAAATAAAACCCTTGTGTCTTACCACTATATTGGCAGAGTAACTCAATGAAAATAAAATGTTTTCGGCATAAGTCCACTGGGTACAAATTTTGTACTTAGCCCTGCATGTTTGTTTTTAAATGTGCAGGTTGAGCTCGGTTGCTGATGACGGAGGAGTGTTGAGAAAGCCATATGTCATTGATGTTCGTAGGAATGGATAACCTTGAGTACATATCGTCATATATGTATTCACACACTTTCCGCTGCAACTCTGAACTGTTTTATTTTCATGTTGGATATTATAACAAAGTGAACTATGAAGTCTTTCAGATCGTTGTATCCTTTGGATCTGTTGGCTAAATCCTTTTGAACTGACACGTTATAAGTGTTTGTTTAATCTTAAGGTCTATATTCTCATATGAAATGTCCTGTCGTGACAGTCATCTGTATCTGTGAATACTATTCCTAGTATTAGTCCGCCCACTCCGGGTTATCCTGAGTGGGGTCGTGACAGTGGTATCGAGGCGGTTGCTCTATGAAACCCATTTATTCTAAACTAAGTCAGAATTGAGTCACTAGACTTCAGAAAATCTCTTGGCTATTCTCAACACTCCATCACATCGAGCTCAGCGGGAAAAGGTAATTAGTTTCATTTGAGTTTATGAAATGAAAATTTTTATATAATGACCAAATTTGAAAAGATTTTTTAAGTAAAGGGAAAAAGAAAGTTGTAATGTGATGATGATTGAAATGATGAGTTATGAATGAGAAATTTTCCAAAATCCTAAATTTTGAAAGTTGATAGCAATGATATGAAGTGGTTAAGTTGAAATGTATGTTTGAAATGAATCATGATGATTTAAGATGAATGTATGAAAACAAAATGATATATACGATTATGTATGAGCGAAGGATGATGTGATTTGGATGTTATGCTTATGAATTATGAAATCTATGTTGATAACAAAGTATGCTATGCCCTTGAGAAGAACGTAGACGATATAGGAAGTATGTTCCCATCATGAAAGAAAACAAAAGAATGATAGGAAGCATGAATGTGTTTTAATTCCGAATTCTGAACGGCAAAAGTGGAACGTAAAGATGATCGGAAACGACGTTGACTACGAAGAATGAAGAAGGTGGATGCTTATCACAGTCAAAGTGAGCGATCATAACCATGATTTTCAATTGCGTGACTGAGGACCGAGATTTCAGAACGGCAAGCTTCAATTTGAAGACGTGGACGTAATAATTATACTAAGTCGGCAGCAGCCATAGCGTGTATGTTGTCATTATTGGCACCTTCTCGAAACGTCGTAATAATCGCGAAAATTTTCTGCACTGCGCAGTAAATTTGTTTTTAACCGTACTCCCTCGATAGGACCCCGTTTTACGCATGGTTTTCGCCTGCGTATTCCTAACACTCTGAACTTCATTTGTTATGAAGGACAGAATTTCTTTTTCCATCTCCCAAACCCAGTAGAGTCTGGGTAAAGTTCAACAGAGTTTTAGAATAGAACCAAGGAACCTATAATACCTCGTGTAGCTTAACATAGCAATATGAGTTTTGTTCACTAGGCGGGTTAAAACGTTTGGTTATAGGTTGAATAGTTTATCCTAGTTGATTAATCAGTATTAAGCTACCCTATCTCGCTATCGGTATTAGTAGTGTCTAACGGTTAGTTTTGATCGTGACGGATGGAGAGATGCGTTACATTGCGAGGAGGAGGATAGGACCCAACCCGACTCTGAGGAGACTATTCGTATCTATCGGAAAATTTGGATGTGTCTTGGCGGTTAGGAGAGTTCACGATGTATTACTTTAGATTGTGGAGGAATCACGAGAGTTTATGGCGTGACGGATTACGGCGGCATTAAGCGTCTTCTTACTATACTTCCATGTGATTGGGAAGACTACGCTCGTGAGGTTTACGGGATTACATTTACCGTCGGTTGGAGGATATGACTTGATAGGTGATCTACCGGGTTCGTGACCACACGACATATGTATATAGCATCTATGGTGCAGCACCGAGGACCTTATCTCACTCCACGGGAGTATACATGGCGTGATGATTCACACGAGTGGCTGTACACCGAGGTTCCACGGATTGTTGACCGGTGGTACCACGATATCGGATTGACGAGGCGACTTGTTCGGTAGACGGGCGGCCGAACTAGGCGTTAGGAGCCCTGTTTCCCACCTGATATTTGGACATCCGGTGCGATCACCACTTCGCCTCTACCACCGATGGCGGCACCCTTACCGCTTCTTGAGAGTTCCCGTCGACACGGCGGATTAGTGTGACAGTACTCTTGATGGGTATAATCCCGTCCATGGCAGCTCTGATCCGATTCGTGTGGATTATGGTCCCTGCGGGATATCCGATGGTAGAGAGTAATGGAGCTGGACCCTCTAGAGCATATGGCTTTTGCAACAAATTTATGTATGACAAGAATGAAATGTTTATTTAAGATATTGTTTCTAAAAAGGCAAAGAAATGAAATTGTATATATTCAAGTTATAAAAATGATACATGATGCTAATGATATATTTTACACAACAGAATGCCTCCTAGACAAGACCCCGAACGAGAAGTAAGAGGCAGAGGCAGACCTAGGAGAAGAGGTAGAACTCCGGAACAAGAGGAACAGGCTGTACCTCAACCACCTCCACCTCAGCCTGACCGCAGGATAGAAGAATTGTTTTTAAGACAAAACCCTCCTACTTTCAATGGGAAAGGTAGTCCGGAAGATGCTGAACAGTGGATGAGAACCATTGAGAGAATTTTCACTTTTCTAAGGTGCACAACACAAGAAAGACTATCGTGTGTAGCCTTCCAGTTAAATGGGCCTGCTGATTTCTGGTGGGAGGCCAGAAAGAAAACTTTCACAGCAGAGCAGATGGAAGAGTTGACATGGGAAGATTTTAAAAGGGAAGTGTATGATAAGTATGTACCGAAGAGTTACAAGAAAAAGAAGGAACATGAATTTTCTTGTTAAAGCGAGAAAAGATGTCGATGTACCGATTACGACCGCACTTTTGAAATGTCTAGATATGCCTTTGGATCAGTGGACACGGTTTAAAGATGGCGAGAAATTTAGATCGGGGTTAAGGCCAGAAATAAGAATGTCTCTTGCTGGTCTTGGAGACATGACATATACTGAGGCTCTTACACTAGCTTTGGACATTGAGGCAGCAATGCCAGATGATAAGTCGGGATTAGCTCAGATGCAGAATACTATGGACAGAGGAAAGAGAAAGTGGGATGCTAGTTTTGGTAATAGTAGCAGGGGAAGCTTTGAAAACAAAGGTAACAAACAGCAGTGGCAGGGGAACTCAGCAAACCAAGGGCAAGGATGGAGGAAGCCAGCTTTTATTCTTCCAGCAAGGGGACTACAAGAGCAGCGAAGGGCTCTTCCGTGCCCAAAATGCCGAAAGATGCACACGGGAATGTGCATGGCGGGAAGTGGAAACTGCTTTAGGTGCGGTATGAAAGGACATTACGCAAACTTTTGTCCGGGAATACGTTCGGAAACAATTGTAAGGCCGAACCAACCCGGAAATGTCCAACCGCGAGGCTATCAATTTCATTAACCTCAACAAAGAACTACAGCCGCAACAATGGCAACAACCTCCACAGCAATTGCAGCAGCCCACAACAACAAATACCACAACAGCGGTGGCACCACCTCGAACGAAGACAAGCAACCACAGCGGCAGCGTCGGTGACAGCGACAGCCCGGACAACAAAGAATAACCCAAGCAAGGCGGGCACCACGCGGTAGCGGCTACCTAAAGCTAGGCGTATGCTTTGCACCGGCAACAAAGCGAGCAGGACCGGAAACACGGCGGTATGGAATCCTTCTCAACATACTGTTATAGTATTGTTCGACACGGGTGCTTCGCACTCTTTCATAGCAAAATCATGTGTAGATCTATTGGGACTTAGTGCGATAAAGGCAAATCGGGATATGAGAATCTCTTCACCTATAGGAGGATTATGGTATTACACATTACGCTTTCGAACCTAGAGTTGAACTTAGGATCACTAAGGGTTCTAGCAAATAACTTGAACATAATGTCCATGGGTGGCGTAGATATAATCCTAGGAATGGTGGTTAGGCGCAAACCACTCCACGATTCTTTGCGAGGAAAGGAAAATATCATTTCATTTTCACGGCGAAGCAACGCATTTCATGGGATCGGCATGGGAAAGAGAGTCCCAATTGTGTCGCATTGAAGGCGAGGAAAATGATGAATAAGAAGGATACCATGCTTTTCTCGTTTACACGAGCGGAGAAGAAAAGCGGGCGAAGATAGAAGACATTGAAATTGTTAAGGAATTTCCATATGTATTTCCTAAGGATCTACCGGGATTACCTCGATGACAATTGGAATTTACCATTGATTTGGAACCGGGATCGGCTCGGTGTCAAAGGCACCCTCTGAGAATGGCCCCAAAGGAATTGGAAGAACGAAAATCCAAATCCAAGAACTGTTGGACCTAGGTTTCATTAGACCTAGTGTTTCGCCTTGGGGGCGCTTTGTTTTGTTCGTCGAGAAAAGGATGGATCCTTAAGAATGTGTATAGACTATCGAGAGTTGAACAAGATGACACTCGAGAACAAATATCCTTTACCAAGAATCGACGATTTGTTCGACCAATTGAGAGGAGCGGTATATTTTAAAGATTGATCTCAAGTCGGGATACCATCAACTCGAGTGCGACACGAAGACATAGCTAAAGCGCATTCGAACAAGATATGGGCATTATGAATTTGTAGTTATGCCATTCGGATTAACTAATGCACCAGCGGTGTTTATGGACCTCATGAACCGAGTGTTTCATCCGTGCTTGGACAAGTTTGTATTGGTTTTCATAGATGACATTCTCATCTATTAGAAAAATGAGGAAGACCATAAGGAACATCTAAGAATGGTGTTACAAACTTTGAGGAATGAAAGATTGTTTGCTAAGTTCACAAATCGAATTTTGGTTAAAGGAAGTAATGTTCCTAGGACACATCGTGTCTGCTGATGGAATCAAAGTGGATCGACCAAAGTGGGCGGTAGCAAGAATGGAAATCACCGCGAACTCGAGAATGAGATCAAAGTTTTCTAGGGTTAGTTGGGTATTATAGGAGATTCATTGAGGATTCCCAAAATAGCAAGACCAATGACCCAACTACTTGAAAGGAGTTAAGTACACTTGGACCGAGGAATGTGAGGCGAGTTTTCAAGAACTCAAGGAAAGTTAACAAGTGCACCGTGTTAGCGATCCGGAATCGGATAAGGAATATGTGGTTTATCTTGGCCTCGAAGAATGGACTAGGATGCGTTTTGATGCAAGAAGGAAAAGTAATAGCATACGCATCACGACAACTTAGACCACATGAGCTAAACTACCCAACACACGATTTAGAGTTAGCGGTGGTTCATACCGAAAATATGGAACACCATCTCTATGGAGTGAGATCACGAAATTTATCTGATCATAAGAGTTTGAAATACTTTTTCGAGCAAAGAGATCTAAACATGAGGCGAGAGAAGATGGCTCGAACTAGTAAAAGATTACGACCGTGGTATTAACTATCACCGGTAAAGCGAATGTAGTAGGTGGCGCTTGAGTCGTAAAATCAAACTCATTTGGGATATCTCTTGACACGAGAAGATAAACTTGTCGAGGAATTCACAATTTAAAATTGAATTGATTAAACGACGAGACGATCAAGAATTGTATTGCTACACTCACCATGACACACGATCTAAGAAAAAGGATCATTGAGAGACAAAGGATTGAGGAAAAGTTGGAAAAGATAAGAAAAAGAGTGAGAGCGGCAAATTGGAAAATTTCGAGAAGCATCGAATAATGCTTTAATGTTGAAGGAAGAATATGTGTTCTGATGATGTTGAGATTGAACAACATAATGAGTGAAGCTCATGATACACCTTATACCGCCCACCCAGCGATGCGAAGATGTACAAGACCTAAAGAGAATTACGGTGGGAAGGCATGAAGCGAGACATAGCTTCTTTCGTAGAGCGTTGCCTTGTTTGCCAGCGGTAAAAGCTTTACACCAACGTCCCTACGGAAGTTACAACCATTGGGTATACACGAATGGAAGTGGGACGAAATAACGATGGATTTCGTTCGGTTTACCAAGTCTCGAAAAAGAAACACTACTATATGGGTAATAGTAGATAGACTCACCAAGTCGCTCACTTCTTACCAATTCAAAATACATATGGAGTGATAGACTAGCCCAAATATACGTAAAAAGAAGTGATACGACTACATGGAGTACCAAAATCTATTACATCGGATAGAGACTCCAAGTTTACATCGAAATTTTGGATGAGCCTACAACAAGAGTTGGGAACAAAGTTAAACTTGATCTGACATTTCACCCACAAACCGATGGGCGATCGAGAAAGGACAATCAAACTACGGAAGATATCTTTGAGAACCGTAGTACTAGATCGAGGTGCTAAATGGGAAGACATTTACCTCTTATTGAGTTTGCCTATAATAATAGTTATCAAGCGACGATTGATATGGCCCGTATGAAGCTTTGTATGGCGAAATGTAGATCACCACTTTCTTGGGATGAGGTAGGTGAAAGGAAGATAATAGGGCGAGGCGTTGAATGAAATGATTGAAATCGTCCAAACCAGTTAGGCAAAGAATCAAGGAAGCTCAAGATAGACAAAATCCTCTGACGTCTGGCGTAGATCGGACTACATTTGAAGTTGGAGACAAAGTATTTCTCAAAGTCTCTCCATGAAGGGGATCATGAGATTTGGTGTGAAAGGAAAACTAAGACCCCGCTACATAGGACCATCGAGATCCTAGAGAGAATAGGCTCGATGGCCATAAGTTGGCTCTTCCGCCAACACAGGAAATGTGCATAATGTTTTCACGTATCTCGACTAAGGAAATATGTACGATCCAAAACACGTGATCCGTCGAGGCGGCGTAGTTCTCAACTCGGACATGAGTTATGAAGAGGAGCTATCGCGATAATAGACCATAAGTTCAACAATTGAAAACAAATCAATTTATTTGGTCAAAGTCTTGTGGAATCACCACAGACGAAGAAGCTACGTGGGAGCTAGAAGATACTGATGAAGGAACAGTACCCAGATTATTCTTTTAAGGTATACAAATTTGGAACGAAATTTCTTTTAAGGGGTAGGATGTAATAACCCTTGATTTTAAAAGCTGATTACGGTCTTTTAAAACCCGTAAAATAAAATTTTGCCGTGAACTCAAATCACATATGAAATCAGTATGATTTCAATTGTTTACAAGGAATAAATTCTGTTACACACTCACTTAAAGTCAGTGAATGAAAGAAATCGAAAGTATTAACTTTTATCGGCAGTACATTTTTAACGTCGAATGCATATCGACTATTGAAATGTCACGATATTTCTTAAGCAATCAAGCTTGGAATTATATTCCATTATTAATGGAATATTTTATGATGAGATTACAGTATTCGACCATTTTAAAAATGAGTCGATACGTAACGTTTTGAGACGTTTTCAAACGTCAACGTTTAGAGATAAGATGAACGATAGTTTTAATGATCAAGAAACTTTAGGAAATTATTCTTATGATATTTTTATGATATTACAGTACTAATAAGCATTTAATTAATGCTTGAACATTTGAATTAATATATATATCAAAACTAATTTCGAAAACCCTAATTCTTCGAAATTAGGGTTTCTTTCGAAATTAAATACTCTTTTAATTATCCTATGATATAATTATCATCTAAATCATATACCATGGTGTATATACCTATTAATGACATGAAATGAAATTTTTAACCTATGATTTGTCCAAATAGCCGATAGCTAATTTCTTGTACACAAGGTTGGATTATTTTGTTTTCTTCACTTATGCTATTAACCTATGATATTAAATATCATCTAATTCATATAATATGATATATGTATCTATGTTTAGCATGAAATTAAATTATTTAGTGTGTGTTGGGCATAAAAGCCGTGTACTACATAAATGTATGCAACAAGGTGTAATTTTTATTCTATCACTCTTGTATATATATATCATGTATATATTCAGATTTTTATGTGAGTCTCTCTATATATACATATATATATATATATATATATATTACCTATTTTTCAGATTTCTATGTATAGGCACTCATGAGAGTGCCCACTATCTACATAAAATAATATAGAACTTGAAGGGTCTCTTGTGTGAGAGGGAGGGGGGCGAGAATGAGTGTATAGGGGGGATATTCAGATTTTCTTCTCACTCTCATACACTCAACCACATCTACACTACATATCCTCTCATTCTCTCTCAATCCTCGTTTCTCTCTCTCGACTCACCTTCTTCCCCATTTCTTTTACGCTTGATGAGAGCTCTCCCCCACATGTGACTTTCAATTTCTTCCATCATCCATATCAAGTGTAAACCCTTGGATATTATTCCATTAAACCATACATCAGTGGGAATTGAAACAAAGCATCTATAGTCTTGATTTTTATTCAAAATTTTGAAGGATGTGTACAGTTCTTTGCATGTGATATAGATGATCTTAGTTGGTAATCTTTACTAATGCATGTGTATTTGGTGATGAGAGTATGTAGATATGTGTTCTTGTTCTTAGCAATGAATTGCATGTGGGTTTGACTTGAAGAAATTTGAAACTATGGTAGTGTATTGTTCTAAGGATATGTGGCATGATAAATCAAGGTTGAAATATGTTTTAAAATTTTATTCAAACATGTGTGAAAAACTTTGAAATGGCGAGAGCCTTGAGGAATTATTTGGGTTAGAATCTATGATCTATAATGTTATATGTGTCTATGGTATTTAATTGAAATTTTAGAAAAATCCATGCTATTTTTCTTCTTGAAACCGAGAGCCATGCATGAAGTAGGTGAATGTATGATTTTTATTTGATACATGCAATATGATATTATTGATTCATGATGTATTGAGTGCATATGATTTAATTGAGAATTTTAAAACATTCTTGCTATTTTTTATGAGGACGAAACATATATATGTATATATGTGTGTATGATTTCATTTTGAACATGCAAGGTGTTAATCTTGAATTATGATGAACTAAGAGTGTATAGACATTTATTGGAAACTTTTAGAAAATCATTTCTATAATTTTTGCAAAATAACCGAACATATATATATTTATATGTTAATGAATGATGTTTATTTGAGACATGCAAGAACATATAATTACTCTATGATGTTATAAAAGTCTATAGTGATTTAATTGAAATTTTTTGAAAAATTCTATCTATTGTTTTAAAAAAAAAAAAAAAAGCCGAGACATGTATATATATATATGTTAGTGTGTAATTTTATCTTATGACATGCAATGTTATATTGTTGTTCTAAAATGTGTTTTATGCATCCTAAATTTTGTTAAAATTTTTGAAGATCAATTACACATTTGTTTCAAAAAACCGATGAGTTACACACTCAAATGGTGATGATCAAATGGTCTTTGATGCATATTATGATGTAATGTTGCTATACTATAGTTTATGAGCATGACATATATATGTTGGAATTTTATAAAATTGTTTGATATGCTTAATGAAAAAGCCGAGTTATATACCATTTATATGGTGTATAAATGTTATATCATGAATTATATGACATACATATGTCATGGACTAATGTTTGGACCTTGTATTAATTTAGTAGAATTTTAGAAAAATTTGGGCATTTTTAAATTGCGAGACCTTGTATTAATATTAAGGTGATGATTGAACAATGTTTGATTGATATTATGACATACTAATGACCATAGTGTATAATAATACACTATATATTATTAGAAAAATTTTTAGACATCGTTTGGTAATTTATTATAATTACGAAAATATTTAAAGATTTTAAGGATTTTAAATCCTTTTAAATCAAGTTTATTAATAAAGTATATGTCTAAATATTATTTTAGACATATTTGAAAAAATTTGAAATTATTTAAGTTATAAAACTTAAAATAGCCGTGAGCTATTTTAATTTCAAATAAGGATTTTAATCCTTAAATTCATTATTTATAATGAATTATATGTTTAAAATTATTTTAAACATATTAAAACAGTTTATAAAAGAAATCAATTAGAAATTGATTTTCGAAAAAACGTAATATTAAAATAAGACTTAGTAATTAATTTACTAAGAAAAGTCAAAATTGTTGACTTTTGAAATCAACGTCTGAAAGGCGTTCGATAAATACATAAATATCGTAAGGCGTATCATCTGCTAATGATATCACGTTAATATGAAAAGATTTCATGTTTAAAGTCATGAAATCGAAAAAGAAAAAAGCGTGAGAAAAGCGTTGGACCATTTACGAAGAGGGTAAATTGGTCATTTATAACACATATCTCGTTTCTATCGAAGAGCGAGAAATGTTAAATTGATCTGGCGTCGAGAAGCGAATTAAATTCATTAAGGAATTCAATTCGGCGTCGATATGAAATATCAAATTGATTATAGACTTTGTAAGTCTCGAATTACGTAAGCGACGTACTAAAACATCCTTTTATATAAAGGTGTGAATGACGCACCAGCTGGGCGTTGACGAGTAAGGAAAACGTTAAGGGCGAACAATAATTTCGGTGGGCTTTATTACAAAATAGATCAACTTTGTCGCTTTTCAATGCTTGTTTACGATGCTTTTCAACAAATGCTAAAATTCTTTAAATGATTACACGCCAAAATGTTTACGTTTTGTGTGTCGATATCTATCCATGTATGATGTGATGTTAATGGGTTATTCCCAACTTATGAATGAAAATCGATATCGGATCCTATCTTGGAAGAACTATACAGCTAGGATTAACGTGTACCTTGATGGTATTTGTGTCTTTGTAAGAGACAATTCACGGCGGTCACGGGTCGTAGAAGGCCTCCTTCACGACTTTCGACTATGATAACATGATGGAGCGATAATAAGGGATATGGATCACGTACACGAAAAAATGCTTGCGAAGCAACTTTTATAAACTCGTGAAAATATTTTAGTAAGCCTGAGGCATTTTCAAATAAAACCGCTTGTCTTACCACTATATTAGCGAGTAACTCAATGAAAATAAAATGTTTTCGGCATAAGTCCCTTTGGGTACAAATTTTGTACTTAGCCACCGCATGTTTGTTTTTAAATGTGCAGGTTGAGCTCGGTTGCTGATGACGGAGGAGTGTTGAGAAAGCCATATGTCATTGATGTTCGTAGGAATGGATAACCTTGAGTACATATCGTCATATATGTATTCACACACTTTCCGCTGCAACTCTGAACTGTTTTATTTTCATGTTGGATATTATAACAAAGTGAACTATGAAGTCTTTCAGATCGTTGTATCCTTTGGATCTGTTGGCTAAATCCTTTTGAACTGACACGTTATAAGTGTTTGTTTAATCTTAAGGTCTATATTCTCATATGAAATGTCCTGTCGTGACAGTCATCTGTATCTGTGAATACTATTCCTAGTATTAGTCCGCCCACTCCGGGTTATCCTGAGTGGGGTCGTGACAGAGTGGTATCAGAGCGGTTGCTCTATGAAACCCCATTTCCTTCTAAACTAAGTCTAGAATTGAGTCACTAGACTTACAGAAAATCTGGCTATTCTCAACACTCCATCACATCGAGCTCAACGGGGAAAAGGTAATTAGTTTCATTTGAGTTTATGAAATGAAAATTTTTATATGACGGCCAAATTTGAAAAGATTTTTTAAGTAAAAGGGAAAAAGAAAGTTGTAATGTGATGATGATTGAAATGATGAGTTATGAATGAGAAATTTTCCAAAAATCCTAAATTTTGAAAGTTGATAGCAATGATATGAAGTGGTTAAGTTGAAATGTATGTTTGAAATGAATCATGATGATTTAAGATGAATGTATGAAAACAAAATGATATGTACAGTTATGTATGAACGAAGGATGATGTGATTTGGATGTTATGCTTATGAATTATGAAATCTATGTTGATAACAAAGTATGCTATGCCCTTGAGAAGAACGTAGACGATATAGGAAGTATGTTCCCATCATGAAAGAAAACAAAAGAATGATAGGAAGCATGAATGTGTTTTAATTCCGAATTCTGAACGGCAAAAGTGGAACGTAAAGATGATCGAAGCGGCGTTGACTACGAAGAATGAAGAAGGTGGATGCTTATCACGGTCAAAGTGGCGATCATAACCATGATTTTCAATTCGTGATGAGGACCGAGATTTCAGAACGGCAAGCTTCAATTTGAAGACGTGGACGTAATAATTATACTAAGTCGGCAGCAGCCATAGCGTGTATGTTGTCATTATTGGCACCTTCTCGAAACGTCGTAATAATCGCGAAAATTTTCTGCACTGCGCAGTAAATTTGTTTTTAACCGTACTCCCTCGATAGGACCCCGTTTTACGCATGGTTTTCGCCTGCGTATTCCTAACACTCTGAACTTCATTTGTTATGAAGGACAGAATTTCTTTTTCCATCTCCCAAACCCAGTAGAGTCTGGGTAAAGTTCAGCTTGAGTTTTAGAATAGAACCAAGGAACCTATAATACCTCGTGTAGCTTAACATAGCAATAGGAGTTTTGTTCACTAGACGGGTTAAGAACGTTTGGTTATAGGTTGAATAGTTTATCCTAGTTGATTAATCGAAGTATTAAGCTACCCTATCTGCTATCAGGTATTAGTAGTGTCTAACGGTTAGTTTTTGATCGTGACAGATGGAGGAGATGCGTTACATTGCGAGGAGGAGGATAGGACCCAACCCGACTCCTGAGGAGACTATTCGTATCTATCGGGAAAGCTGGATGTGTCTTGGCGGTTTAGGAGAGTTCACGATGTATTACTTTAGATTGTGGAGGAATGCGAGAGTTTATGGCGTGACGGATTACGGCGGCATTAAGCGTCTTCTTACTATACTTCCATGTGATTGGGAAGACTACGCTCGTGAGGTTTCAGGGATTACATTTACCGTCTGTTGGAGGATATGACTTGATAGGTGATCTACCGGTTCGTGACCACGACATATGTATATAGCATCTATGGTGCAGCACGAGAGGACCTTATCTCCTCCACGGGAGTATACATGGCGTGATGAGTCACACGAGTGGTCACACGAGGTTCCACGGATTGTTGACCGGTGGTACCACGATATCGGATTGACGAGACTTGTTCGGTGACGGAGCAGCCGGGCTAGGCGTTAGGAGCCCTGTTTTCCCACCTTTGATATTTGGACATCCGTCGATCACCACTTCCGCCTCACCACCGATGGCGGCACCCTTACCGCCTCTTGAGAGTTCCGTCGAGGCAGCCACGGATTAGTGTGGCGGTACTCTTGATGGGTATAATCCCATCCATGGCGGCTCTGATCCGATTCGTGTGGATTATGGTCCATGCGGGATATCCCGATGGTAGAGAGTAATGGGCTGGACCCTCAGAGCATATGGCGGGTTGATGACTCGGGACGAGGAGGAAGAGGATCAGGAGGAAGATGAGGAAGATTCGAGGAGTTGATGTAGATAGTGATGTTGATGTAAAATTTGAAGGATTATGTTATCTATTTTATGTATGTTTAATTATGCTTTTGAAAAACTTGAGCGATTGAAACTGAATTTTGTAAGGCTATAAAGCCGTTGTGCATGACTTTAATTTTGTAAAGCCTTAAGGCCGATATGTGTATGGCCTTTTCTTTGAAATATTTTGGAAGCAAGTATGTGAGTAATCCTTGATGTAAGGACTTGTGTTCATAAAATCGTTATCTATGGTGCTTTTGCAATTGTATGTATGTGTGATCGAGAGGGCTTTTGCAACAAATTTATGTAATGACAAGAATGAAATGTTTATTTAAGATATTGTTTCTAAAAAGCAAAGAAATGAAATTGTATATATTGAGTTATAAAAATGATACATGATCTAATGATATATTTTACACAACAGAATGCCTCTAGACAAGACCCCGAATGAGAAGTAAGAGCGGAGGCGGACCTAAGAGAAGAGGTAGAACTCGGAACAAGAGGAGCAGTGTACCTCAACCACCTCCACCTCGGCTGACCGCAGGATAGAAGAATTGTTTTAAGACAAAACCCTCCTACTTTCAATGGGAAGGTAGTCGGAAGATCTTGAGCAGTGGATGAGAACCATTGAGAGAATTTTCACTTTTCTAAGGTGCACAACACAAGAAAGACTATCGTGTGTAGCCTTCCGGTTAAATGGGCTCTTGATTTACGGTGGGAGGCGAAAGAAAACTTTCACAATGAGCGAGATGGAAGAGTTGACATGGGAAGATTTTAAAGGGAAGTGTATGATAAGTATGTATCAGAAGAGTTACAAGAAAAGAAGGAACATGAATTTTTCTTGTTAAAGCGAGAAAAGATGTCGGTAACCGATTACGACCGCACTTTTTGCGAAATGTCTAGATATACCTTTGGATCAGTGGACACGGTTTAAAGATGGCCGAGAAATTTAGATCGGGGTTAAGGCGAAATAAGAATGTCTCTTGCAGTCTTGGAGACATGACATATCTTGAGAGCTCTTACACTAGCTTTGGACATTGAGGCGACAATGCCGGATGATAAGTCGGGATTAGCTCGGATGCGAGAATACTATGGACGAGAGGAAGAGAAAGTGGGATGCTAGTTTTGGTAATAGTAGCGAGAAGCTTTGAAAACAAAGGTAACAAACAGCGGTGGCGGGGAACTCGGCAAACCAAGGCGAGGATGGAGGAAGCCGACTTTTATTCTTCCGACAAGGGACTACAAGAGCGTGAAGGGCTCTTCCGTGCCCAAAATGCGAAAGATGCACACGGAATGTGCATGGCGGAAGTGGAAGCTGCTTTGGGTGCGGTATGAAAGGACATTACATGAACTTTTGTCAGGAATCGTTCGGAAACAATTGTAAGGCCGAACCAACCCGAAATGTCCAACGTGAGGGCTATCAATTTCATTAACCTCAACAAAGAACTCTGACCGCAACAATGGCAACAACCTCCACAAGTGCGCAGCAATACAACAACAAATACCACAGCAGTGGCAGCCACCTCGACCACGAAGACAAGAACCTGGCAGCAGCGTCGGTGACAGCGGCAGCCGGACAACAACAACGGCCCGGCAAAGGCGGGCACCGCGCCACCATGAGCTACCTAAGCTAGGCGTATGCTTTGCACCGGCAACAAAGCGAGCAGGACCGAGAAACACGGCGGTATAGAATCCTTCTCAACATGCTGTTATAGTATTGTTAAACACGGGTGCTTCGCACTCTTTCATAGCAAAATCATGTGTAGATCTATTGGGACTTAGTGCGATAAAGCGAATCGGGATATGAGAATCTCTTCACCTATAGGAGGGATTATGGTACATTACACATTTACTGCTCGAACCTAGAGTTGAACTTAGGATCACTAAGGGTTCTAGCAAATAACTGAACATAATGTCCATGGGTGGCGTAGATATAATCCTAGGAATGGGTGGTTAGTATGAAACCACTCCACGATTCTTTGCAAGGAAAGGAAAATATCATTTCATTTTCCTGGCCAAGAAGCAACGCATTTCCATGGGATCAGCATGGGAAAGAGAGTCCCAATTGTGTCCGCATTGAAGGCGAGGAAAATGATGAATAAGAAAGGATACCATGCTTTTCTCGTTTACCTGAACGGAGAAGAAAAGCCGGAACTGAAGATAGAAGACATTGAAATTGTTAAGGAATTTCCAGATGTATTTCCTAAGGATCTACCAGGATTACCTCCTGATAGACAATTGGAATTTACCATTGATTTGGAACCAGGATCGGCTCCAGTGTCAAAGGCACCCTACAGAATGGCCCCAAAGGAATTGGAAGAACTGAAAATCCAAATCCAAGAACTGTTGGACCTAGGTTTCATTAGACCTAGTGTTTACGCCTTGAGGGCGCTTTGTTTTGTTAAATCGAAAAAGGATGGATCATAAGAATGTGTATAGACTATCGAGAGCTGAACAAGATGACACTCAAGAACAAATATCCTTTACCAAGAATCGACGATTTGTTCGACCAATTGAGAGGAGCAGGTATATTTTCAAAGATTGATCTCAAGTCAGGATACCATCAACTCAGTGCGACACGAAGACATAGCTAAAGCGCATTCGAACAAGATATGGGCATTATGAATTTGTAGTTATGCCATTCGGATTAACTAATGCACCAGCGGTGTTTATGGACCTCGTGAACCGAGTGTTTCATCCGTACTTGGACAAGTTTGTATTGGTTTTCATAGATGACATTCTCGTCTATTAGAAAAATGAGGAAGACCATAAGGAACATCTAAGAATGGTGTTACAAACTTTGAGGAATGAAAGATTGTTTGCTAAGTTCAACAAATGCGAATTTTGGTTAAAGGAAGTAATGTTCCTAGGACACATCGTGTCTGTGATGGAATCAAAGTGGATCCAACCAAAGTGGGCGGTGCAAGAATGGAAATCACCGCGAACTCGAGAATGAGATCCAAGTTTTCTAGGGTTAGCGGGTATTATAGGAGATTCATTGAGGATTCCCAAAATAGCAAGACCAATGACCCACTACTTGAAAAGGAGTTAAGTACACTTGGGTGAGGAATGTGGGCGAGTTTTCAAGAACTCGAGGAAAAGTTAACAAGTGCACCCGTGTTAGCGATCCGAATCGGATAAGGAATATGTGGTTTATCTTGGCCTCGAAGAATGGACTAGGATGCGTTTGATGCAAGAAGGAAAAGTAATAGCATCGCATCCGACAACTTAGACCACATGAGCTAAACTACCCAACACACGATTTAGAGTTAGCGGTGGTTCATACCTTGAAAATATGGAACACCATCTCTATGGGTGAGATCACGAATTTATCTGATCATAAGAGTTTGAAATACTTTTTGAGCAAAGAGATCTAAACATGAGGCGGAGAAGATGGCTCGAACTAGTAAAAGATTCTGTTGTGGTATTAACTATCACCCGTAAAGCGAATGTAGTGGCGGCGCCTTGAGTCGTAAAATCAAACTCATTTGGGATATCTCTTGACACGAGAAGATAAACTTGTCGAGGAATTCACAATTTAAAATTGAATTGATTAAACGGCCGAGCGATCAAGAATTGTATTGCTACACTCACCATGACACGATCTAGAAAAAGGATCATTGAGAGACAAAGTTGAGGAAAAGTTGGAAAGATAAGAGAAAGAGTGAGAACGGCAAATTGGAAAATTTCGAGGAAGCATCGAATAATGCTTTAATGTTGAAAGGAAGAATATGTGTTCTGATGATGTTGAGATTGAACAACATAATGAGTGAAACTCATGATACACCTTATACCGCCCACCGAGCGATGCGAAGATGTACAAGACCTAAAGAGAATTACGGTGGGAAGGCATGAAGCGAGACATAGCTTCTTTAGAGAGCGTTGCCTTGTTTGCCAGCGGGTAAAAGCTTTACACCAGCGTCCCTACGGAAGTTACAACCATTGGGTATACACGAATGGAGTGGGGCGAAATAACGATGGATTTAGTTCTGGTTTACCAAGTCTCGAAAAGAAACACTACTATATGGGTAATAGTAGATAGACTCACCAAGTCGCTCACTTCTTACCAATTCAAAATACATATGGGTGATAGACTAGCCCAAATATCGTAAAAGAAGTGATCTGACTACATGGAGTACAAAATCTATTACATCGGATAGAGACTCAGTTTACATCGAAATTTTGGATGAGCCTACAACGAGGTTGGGAACAAAGTTAAACTTGATCTGACATTTCACCCACAAGCGGTGGGCGATCGGAAAGGACAATCAAACTCTGGAAGATATCTTGAGAACAGTAGTACTAGATCGAGGGTGCTAAATGGGAAGACATTTTACCTCTTATTGAGTTTGCTATAATAATAGTTATCAAGCGACGATTGATATGGCCCCATATGAAGCTTTGTATGGCAAAAATGTAGATCACCACTTCTTTGGGATGAGGTAGGTGAAAGGAAGATAATAGGGCGAGCGATGAATGAAATGATTGAAATCGTCAAAGCAGTTAAGCGAAAGAATCGAGGAAGCTCAAGATAGACAAAATCCTACGCGATCGCGTGATCGGACTACATTTGAAGTTGGAGACAAAGTATTTCTCAAAGTCTCTCCATCGAAGGGATCATGAGATTTGGTGTGAAAGGAAAACTAAGACCCCGCTACATAGGACCATACGAGATCTAGAGAGAATAGGCTCGTGGCTTTATAAGTTGGCTCTTCCGCCCAACACAGGAAATGTGCATAATGTTTTCACGTATCTCAACTAAGGAAATATGTATCTGATCAAAACCGTGATCCGTCAAGGCGACGTAGTTCTCAACTCGGACATGAGTTATGAAGAGAACTATCGCGATAATAGACCATAAAGTTCAACAATTGAAAAAAATCAATTTCATTTGGTCAATCTTGTGGAATCACCACAGACGAGAAGAAGCTACGTGGGAGCTAGAAGATACTGTGAAGGAACAGTACCCAGTTATTCTTTTAAGGTATACAAATTTGGACGAAATTTCTTTTAAGGGGTAGGATGTAATAACCCGGGTTTTAAAAGCTAAATTACGGTCTTTTAAAACCCGTAAAATAAAATTTTGCGTGAACTCAAATCACATATGAAATCAGTATGATTTCAATTGTTTACAAGGAATAAATTCACATTACACACTCATAAAAGTCGGTGAATGAAAGAAATCGAAAGTATTAACTTTTATCGGCGATACATTTTAACGTCGAATGCGTATCATTATTGAAATGTCACGATATTTCTTAAACAATCAAGCTTGGAATTATATTCCATTATTAATGGAATATTTTTATGATGAGATTACAGTATTCGACCATTTTAAAATGGTCGATACGTAGCGTTTGAGGGCGTTTTCAAGCGTCGGCGTTTAGAGATAAGATGAGCGATAGTTTTAATGATCAAGAAACTTTAGGAAATTATTCTTATGATATTTTTATGATATTACAGTACTAATAAGCATTTAATTAATGCTTGAACATTTGAATTAATATATATATCAAAACTAATTTGAAAACCCTAATTCTTGAAATTAGGGTTTCTTCAAATTAAATACTCTTTAATTATCCTATGATATAATTATCATCTAAATCATATACCATGGTGTATATACCTATTAATGACATGAAATGAAATTTTAACCTATGATTTGTCCAAATAGCGATAGCTAATTTCTTGTACACAAGGTTGGATTATTTTGTTTTCTTCACTTATGCTATTAACCTATGATATTAAATATCATCTAATTCATATAATATGATATATGTATCTATGTTTAGCATGAAATTAAATTATTTAGTGTGTGTTGGGCATAAAAGCCGTGTCTTACATAAATGTATGCAACAAGGTGTAATTTTTATTCTATCACTCTTGTATATATATATCATGTATATATTCAGATTTTATGTGAGTCTCTATATATATACATATATATATACATATTACCTATTTTCAGATTTCTATGTATAGGCACTCATGAGAGTGCCTATCTACATAAAATAATATAGAACTTGAAGGGTCTCTTGTGTGAGAGGAGGGGCGAGAATGAGTGTATAGGGGGGATATTCAGATTTTCTTCTCACTCTCTCTACTCAACCACGTCTACACTACATATCCTCTCATTCTCTCTCAATCCTCGTTTTCTCTCTCTCTCGCCTTCTTCCCCATTTCTTTTACGCTTGACCGAGAGCTCTCCCTCCCCATGCTTGAGCTTCAATTTCTTCCATCATCCATATCAGTGTAAACCACTTGGATATTATTCCATTAAACCATACATCGAGGTAGGAATTGAAACAAAGCATCTATAGTCTTGATTTTTATTCAAAATTTGAAGGATGTATACAGTTCTTTGCATGTGATATAGATGATCTTAGTTGGTAATCTTTTACTAATGCATGTGTATTTGGTGATGAGAAGTATGTAGATATGTGTTCTTGTTCTTATGATGAATTGCATGTGGGTTTTACGAAATTTCAAACTATGGTAGTGTGTTCAAGGATATGTGGCATGATAAATCAAGGTTGAAATATGTTTTAAAATTTTATTCAAACATGTGTGAAAAACTTTGAAATGGCCGAGAGAGGAATTATTGGTTAGAATCTATGATCTATAATGTTATATGTTACTATGGTATTTAATTGAAATTTTAGAAAATCCATGCTATTTTTCTTCGAAACCGAGAGCCATGCATGAAGTAGGTGAATGTATGATTTTTATTTGATACATGCAATATGATATTATTGATTCATGATGTATCGAGTGCATATGATTTAATTGAGAATTTTAAAACATTCTTGCTATTTTTTATGAGGACCAAACAATATATATATGATATATGTGTATGATTTCATTTTGAACATGCAGGTGTTAATCTTGAATTATGATGAACTAAGAGTGTATAGACATTTATTGGAAACTTTTAGAAAATCATTTCTATAATTTTGCAAAATAACCGAATCATATATATATTTATATGTTAATGAATGATGTTTATTTGAGACATGCAGAACATATAATTACTCTATGATGTTATAAAAGTCTATAGTGATTTAATTGAAATTTTTGAAAAATTCTATCTATTGTTTTAAAAAAAAAAAAAGCAGACATGTATATATATATATATGTGTGTAATTTTATCTTATGACATGCAATGTTATATTGTTGTTCTAAAATGTGTTTATCGTCCTAGAATTTTGTTAAAATTTTGAAGATCAATTACACATTTGTTTCAAAACCGATGAGTTACACACTCATGGTGATGATCAAATGGTCTTTGATGCATATTATGATGTAATGTTGCTATACTATAGTTTATGAGCATGATATATATGTTGGAATTTTTATAAAATTGTTTGATATGCTTAATGAAAAAGCGAGAGTTATATACCATTTATATGGTGTATAAATGTTATATCATGAATTATATGACATACATATGTCATGGACTAATGTTTGGACCTTAGTATTAATTGTAGAATTTTAGAAAAATTTGGGCATTTTAAATTGCCAGGTTGTATTAATATTAAGTGATGATTGAACAATGTTTGATTGATATTATGACATACTAATGACCATAGTGTATAATACACTATATATTATTAGAAAAATTTTTAGACATCATTTGGTAATTTATTATAATTACGAAAATATTAAGATTTTAAGGATTTTTAAATCCTTTTAAATCAAGTTTATTAATAAAGTATATCTAAATATTATTTTAGACATATTTGAAAAAATTGAAATTATTTAAGTTATAAAACTTAAAATAGCCGTGAGCTATTTTAATTTCAAATAAGATTTTAATCCTTAAATTCATTATTATAATGAATTATATGTTTAAATATTTTTAAACATATTAAAAGCAGTTATAAAAGAAATCAATTAGAAATTGATTTTCGAAAAACGTAATATTAAAATAAGACTTAGTAATTAATTTACTGAAAAATAAAATTGTCTGACTTTTGAAATCACGTCTGAAAGGCGTTCGATAAATACGCAAATATCGTGAAGCGTATCATCCGCTAATGATATCACGTTAATATGAAAAGATTTCATGTTTAAAGTCATGAAATCGAAAAAGAAAAAACGTGAGAAAAGCGTGGACCATTTACAGAGAGGGTAATTGGTCTTTATAACACATATCTCGTTTCTATCGAAGCGAGAAATGTTGAAAATGCGTAAACGAATTAGGAATTCAATTAAGGATTCTGAAATATCAAAATTGATTATAGACTTTGTAAGTCTCGAATTACGTAAGAGCGTACTAAAACATCCTTTTATATAAGGTGTGACGACGGGTGGCCTGTGGTAAGGAAAAGCGTTGGCGAACAATAATTTCGGTGGGCTTTATTACAAAATAGATCAACTGTCTGTCTTTCAACCTTTTGATTTTCAACAAATGCTAAAATTCTTTAAATGACACAATGTTTACGCTTTTGTGTCGATCTATCCATGTATGATGTGATGTTAATGGGTTATTCAACTTATGAATGAAAATCGATTTTCGGATCCTATCCAAGGACTTATACATAGGATTAACGTGCCTGTGACATTGTGTCGGGCACAAGGTCAGGTCGTAGAAGGCCTCTTCACGACTTTCGACTATGATAACATGATGGACGATAATAAGGATATGGATCACGTCAGAAAATGCTTGCGACAACTTTTATAAACTCGTGAAAATATTTTAGTAAGCACTAGGCATTTTCAAATAAAACCCTTGTCTTACCCTATATATTGAGTAACTCAATGAAAATAAAATGTTTTGGCATAAGTCATGTACAGTACTTTAATATTTGTTTTAAATGTGCTTGAGCTCGATTCTTGAGGAGAAAGCCGATGATGATGATGTGATAACCTTAGATATCGTCATATATGTCACTTGCCAACTCGAACTGTTTTATTTTCATGTTGGATATTATAACAAAGTGAACTATGAAGTCTTTCGGATCGTTTTTGGATCATTCAAATCCTTTTGACTATAAGTGTTTGTTTAATCTTAGGATCTATATTCTCATATGAAATGTCCTGTGTATACATATCTGTGAATACTATTCCTAGTATTAGTCCGCCCACCGGGTTATCCAGGTGGTGTTACAGAGTGGTATCAGGCGGTTGCTCTATGAAACCATTAATCCCAGACTCAAAACCTCAATCTGGCCTCATCACATCTGTGGGGAA
>JAODLM010000429.1:0-83834 GCA_036937905.1 Salvia rosmarinus
GAGGATGATATCGATCAGCCACGGACCAATACTCCTCCCAACGCATCAAGACTATCCATGACGAAGCTATGCGAGACATGTTCATGACCGAATCCTTCTTCCATCTTACACGCCAAGATTTTCATTGTGTGGAAAGTCGATCGTCCGATCCGATCACCAAACTACTGAGACTTCGACCAATATCGTCACACAACTACGATCGATCGAACACTGCAGCTTCGGGACATAGTAGTCATCATATAAAGATTTAGCCATATTGCTTCGACTTATTCCAAAGTCCGCTGACCTCGCCGCTTCTCTAGTCGAATGCACGCAAGTGGCATCTGGTTTAGAGAAGTGAGAATCAAACATGTGTTCTCTCAAATGATAAGAACATATTCCATGTTTCGCTTCCACTCGAGCTAAAATTGGACCGATAACGGATTTGTCAAAGAGCATATTGATAACGGCTTAAAGAGACATATCTCAAAAGATAATGAAAACAATCATAAGCATACGATCGTATAATTCGAATAATAATATCAGAACCTTGATAAAACAATATTAATGAACTCCAATCGCCCAAGGAATCCCACATGCCACCGCGGACGCACGAACCCTCCGACTGATCTAAATATACCTTTAGTCGCTTAATTTCAATCCATGTCAACTTAACCTTAGACAATGAAATTAACGATCGACCTTACTTAGACCACATCAAGATCGCAAGAAGGGACTTCATGGATAGTTGTACTGAGGTGATGTCTACAACGACCACATTTTTAACACCAGAAATGAATTCTTAGAATCGACATACACTAGACCATACCGCCCAATTCAAATTCTTTGTCTATCTCATTTTATATCATCTCTAGAGAACTCTATGAAAATCGCATGTCAAGCTTGCCAGCTAGTGGACGCTATACATAAAACTCCCACTTCTCAATAGATTTAAATGTTTTATTTAGAATCTCATCTAACAAACTTATGATAAACAAGCAAAGCAAGCTCACGCGTGTGATCGCCATCACAAGGCCTCACTTTGTTTAGAGATCAAAAGGGAGGTCTCTGCATTTTAATTTGAAAAATTAATTTGTCGGGTTGTCTTGCTTATAGGTCTTTTATTCAAAAGGTTTGTCCATGCATCACGAATCCCTAGCATGCTTTTCTATAGAACTCAACACGTAAAACATGCTCGTAGAATTCTAAAATATGCTTGATAAACGCGATAAACCTAGCATGCTTCTATGCGCATCCAATCACGAAACACATAAAGGTTTGTTCATGTAATTAAACATACATAGTCATCTATCAGCATAATTTAAACATCCACCCATGCAATGAACGATAAAATAAAAAAACGCTCATCTGGCCCACTGTGGAACCGCTTTCAAGTCTAATCTCTACATAGAATTGCAAAAGACAGAATTAAATTCTAAACGGGCCTCGCATGCACGCACGGACCGGATTCACAAACTGATTCGGCAGAAAATGGATCCGCTAAAACGGTCGTGGTTACACCGGCGCCGACCTGCAACAAACGGGCAGTGGTCAACCGGGGTGGGCCGCCGCTGGGTACGGCGCAGGCGCCGCCAAAGACCGCGCGCTGCCGCCCCACCGCCGAAAATCGCGACTTTGAGGCTCGCTGAAGTTCCGCCAGGCCGCGAGCGCCGGGCCGAGGCCTCAGGGCGAGATTCGCACGCGCTGCCGCCTCGCAGCGCACCCCGAAGCACGTTCGAGGTTTCCAAGAGCCGATGTGGCCGCGACCGAAGGCCGCTGAGAACGCCTCGGCGGCTCCGCTGAGACGCATGCTGACAGACTCGGGCGCGCTGAAGGCACAAGACGCGCCGAGACCTCGCTGAGGTTTCGCAGACGGCCGCCGCAGCGCCGCTCGAGTAACCGCGACAAGCGCGCGCCCGCCGCCCGCCCGACCACGCTGGAGGTTTCCGCCGAGCACCGATGGGCGAAGCCGCCAAGCTCGCCGCCTGGCGGTGCCGCCGCCTGCCGAGACGCCGAGCCGTACGCACGCTCGAGGCCGAAGTGGCCGAGGGCATCGCGCCGCGCGCTTCCGACCGCCCGCCTGCTCGAAGCGCGTTACCGCCGCCTGCGCCCGCCACGGCCGCCTCGCCCGCCCGCGCCGATTACAAGACGGGCGCCGAGGGTCGCCAGCATCCGGCTTTCCGCCGAATTTCTCGCTCGCCTCTGCGTGCTTTCGCCGTTTCTTTACAAGCTAAGATTTACATGAAAATCTAATCCTAACCACGGATTTTTCGTGGTGAAAACAAAACCCAACAAAACAAAAACGAGCCACGATGAACGAAAGATCCATACCACTGCGCATCGTAATAATCAAACGCGAATTAATCCAACAGAGCCATTCCTCATCCCGTGCTGATACCAATTAAGGAAACTAGTTTAGCCTCGCCCGGTGATCTATCTTCGATATTTAATTCACCAACATGATTATATTCCCAAGATGCTGCCATATAATAATTGCAACACTAGGGTTTTCTGTTTACCTTGATCCAGAGGTCGGTGGAACGAGAGGAAAGGATCGAATCGACGGACTCGTGCTTTCGACCTTCGACTCAGATCCCGATTGTCCAATCTCCAACGCCGGAGGGATTATCTATGGAGAATGCTCGAAAATCAATCTCTTTCCTCTCACACAATTTTCGAAAATCCTCTCAAGAGAACTATGAGATTCTCTAAAATATGCTTGTAGATTATCGAGGATTAACTCAGACTTTATCTCTTACCTTATATTTATAATGCATTACATTATCCCATAAGGAAAAGATCCATGATATCCCATAACATAATAATATCCTTATAGATAAAGAGAATCAAATACATCCATGGAGAGATAAGGACCATTTCATTAGATATACGCCTGACGGGCATTCGGATCAAATGCAAGAATAACTGGGCCTCAAATAATTAATTATCTATGCTTCACTAGAACATAAATTAATTTATAAACATTCATTCACTGCCACTAGAGAATAAACGACTTACCCTTTATTACCAGGGAGTCGCTTGACTAGACATTACGAATCCCCGATTTAAGATATCGACGTCCAAATTATTTAGCATTCGACCGCTTAAAATAATTAATATCTTAATTCCTTGTTGTACCACTCAACCTTATTATTGTACTGAGCTAATCAACCCGCGGTTTAGCTACAATAAACCTTTGAGCTCCTTAGGGACGCCATCATCCTCAAACGGAACGTGACCGATACGATAACTAGAGCATACAAGCACCGCCACCACCCAAGAGCGGAGAATATGGTTGAACATAACCTCACCCATAACAAGTCAAAGTGATGGTCGAACTCATACCACCTAATACCTATCGAGAGTTTAGATCATCGTAAGTCACCGAGATCTGGTTCTTCACGCTAGGGAAGAACTCATCTCACCGTGATCCATTCAATACGCCTGAGACGCATCAAAGATGTATAAGCAACCAAGTCAAGTCACTTTATCTATACCGAGTCTACCGACAACTCGCCCTCGTCTGTCTCACCGATCTTTTATATCTCATTAGCTCGACCAATCATAGCACTTCGTGATCTTCCACAATCGAGATGTCTAACTTATATGAACTAAGCACATGATATAGCAATCTCAATTCAGATAGAGATTGTATAGTAGGTATAGAAACATCAGATACAAGCTCAACCAAACTGTCAAAGATACAACCAAACGCCGGCACGCTCAAAGTCCGGACGAGCGAGCCAACCCTATCCACGGAAAGGAAGACATCAAGAATAATGACGTCAAGAATCAAATGCAGAGAACCCAAGCGCCGCTTAATCTCGACGTAGGCGGTTAAAGGGTTCCTCAAAAATAAGGAGAGCTCCGTCCAAACTTACGAACAAGGTCGGCTCTCATGACAGAAAAGGAAGTCAAGTCTCATCAAACACGGCAAGCACAAATGTTGAATCCCAGCCCCGGATGGTAGGCACTGTGGAGAATAATAATTTACACGATTCGGTTTTCAAACCGATCGTGCAAGGAGAGCAACGTGGAAAAGGTCGCATGATCGCCGTGAAGTTGATCCCTCATAATTATATCGAGTCCGCCATGAACTCGACATCGCTCGAGAATCGGTTCGATACGGAGGATTATTATCCCTTTCTAACGAGATACTTACCCTCTCCTGACAATATGGCGCCTTTCGCCCGCCTATGACGGATCAGTGATCCACAAAACTTCCTTTCAATTCCAATACAACATGATCAATCGCCTCAACACCATCTACAGCAAGCCGTCCCTGAGTTGTCGATCGACAACGCCCACGGTGGTCTCGGCTACCTCCGATAGTATTCGATCTTACAGATCTAACAAAAGCCTTTCATCGTCTTCCAAAACCGAGTCCAAGACTCCTATCCGGCCATCTCCTCACCGCGAGGTGGCCGAGGACGTCCATCAATCACTTCATGACTAAGTTCAATAAGGAGAGCCTAAAATCAAGGACGTGAATGACCTCTCATTATCTTGGCTTTCCAAAACGGCATCTCGCCTGGGCCCTATACACAGATCGCCAAGCACGAGCCCCAGATGCTCGAGCTAGCTGATAGCTAGATCGGTTTGCCAAAGCGGACGGGGCGATAGGAAAGCAGAAGCGAAAAAGTGGAGCCCCCGACAAAGAAGAAGAAAGAGGATGGTCGAGGGGACCGAGGCCAAAGTCAAGAAGTGCTTTAGAAAGAATACAACCGCCCTTGTAGTCTGGCTCCCACGTTATAACCCCTGAACGACCAAGATACACCTCGACGAAGACAAGAGCTGAGATCTACGAGTCCCATACTCGACATGTTCGAGAAACCTCCATGATAGGGATCAAACACCATCCAAAGACAGTATTGCTCCTTCCATGAGGATCATGGACACGATATCGGATAACGCTAGTAATCATGATAGATATCGAAAGTTGGTGCACGACGGGTTCTTGCAAGTACTAAGGTCATGGCCGATTTAACCGTCAAGACGAGGCCCCCACCGAGGTCGAGAAAGCGGAAGCAGAGAGTGATTGTGAAAATCAGGGTCTCACAAGAAATGCCGTGACACCCATGAAAGAGGGTCACGACGAGCCTCAGCACGATGGAATCATATCCACCATCACGGGCTCTCGCGTACTACGTAAGTCCTCCTAAAAGCCGAGGTCCAAGTCCCTAACCAAATAACCTCAAACAAGAGGTTTAAAAACGACGAGGCCATCACCTTTCTCGACGAAGACCTGCACAACCATAGTACCTTACCAGACGTAATGATATTCCAAGCAATGGTCGCCAACAAGCTAGTTCGGGCGCAGATATACGTCCGATAGTGGTCGTGTCGATGAGATCCTCTTCAAGGAGTGTTGACAAATTGGGAATTGAGGATGCACGCCACACGGCACCACTACCACACTCAAGCTCGCAGAAGAGACACGCCCTGGGATCATCGACCACTCGCACAAAGGGGAGAAGCACGATGAGCTCCACCAAGGTGGTACAGCCTCGTGGTAAACACCTCACCACCGTATAACATTATACTAGACGGACCGTTAAATGCAGTGAGGCGGTATGCTCAACGATCATCTAACCATGAAGATCCCCACAAAGGGATAGTCTGGATCCAGGAGATCAAGCCAAAGTGATGAGACCTTAAGAGTGAACCCAAAGCCAGCAAGAATTAGCAGGAGTGCGATGACTCCCTCGTACGGAGATAGAGAGGAGCCTCAGGCCAGCAGTTACTACTCCGACGCACTCGGATCAAGAGCTGCACCCTACCGCTAGATATTCAGACCCAATACTTGAAAGCACTGTACATGCGCGTGACCAATCGAGATGCATTGATCGAAGCATGACTCCGACTCGTACCACCCGTCGAGCTGGGTCACGCTCAGTGAGAGCGGGATCCTCAGATGTAAGAAGTATGATTACAATACCCGACCGAGACAAACATCATGCCCTAATGGATCCGAATACTCCTGTTACTTACCCGCATGAAGTAACAATAAAAAGTTGACGCTTTGGACACGTTCCTCGCTATTAAGCGCAGGTTATCACCAAGTCTGACGAAGTGACGAGAGCCGATCCAAAAGACCTTCATTACGTATCATTGCTCTTTGCATATAAGAAGATGCCATTGACTCAAGAATGCAAGGCCCCTATCAAAGAATGGTGGACAAGATATTTCAGCCCTACATCGGTCAAAATGTGGAGGGTATGTAAACGACATCGCATCAAAAGTAAGGAGAAAGCTACATGTGTTGCCGACCTGATCGTCCTCGGCTTACTTCGAAAGTAAACCTAAAGCTAAACCCCAAAAGTGTACATTCGCAGCTGTCTCGAGAAATTTTGGTGCTGGTTTCACAAGAAGGAAAAGCCAACCCATCCAAGGTTCAAACCGTTTTGAGACGAAATCAAGACCATCCACGACTTGTATAAGTTGACGGCTGCATAGTGACCGAGCCGCTTTCAAAAGTCATGAGAAGCAACTCCCTTCTTCAAAAATTCTCAAAAGGCCTGAGTTCAATGGGATGATAAACAAGTTAGCTGAAGATCTCAAAACTACCGCCAAACTCCCACTTTATCTGTCTCCGATAGAAGGAGAAGTCCTTTCCTATACCGCGACTCGGATGAAACCATAAGTGGTACGCGAGGACGGACGTCATCAACTCCCCGTATTTCATCAGCACTGTGCACCGTAAACTAGATATCAACCTCTGAGAAGCTCGCTTTGGCATTAGTAATGCCGCAAGGAGACTACGTCCCTATTTTCACGCACATCCCATACAAGTTCTCATCGATCATCCACTTGTCGACAAAGCCAAGCTTCGGGAGAGGGCGGCTGGCAATCAATCAGCGAACACGCCATCTTCTTGCCTCATCAAGCCATCATGGTCGGCCCAGCGCACTTTTCTCGTAGAGGCTAATCACGAGAAGCCAAACCCACCGAGCCTACCTTAAACAATGCCGTTTAACCCATAAAGGAAGCATCCGAGAAATTCGGCAAATCTATGTCGATGGAGCTCGGAAAAATGGAAGTGGGCAGGCATTCTACTTATAGGACCAGATGGCCAAGAGATTACCTACGACTCGGGTTTACATTTAAAACTACGAATAACGCGGAGATAAGACTTAATTACAGGACTTCGCCTTAGCTCAAAATCTTCGTACACGAAATGTGTAAGTTCACGTGATTCTCGTGTCATAGTAAGCACATGCTGGGAAAGACGAGGCTAAAGGCAACAGATGAAGAAATACCATGAAAGCCAAAAGCTATCACATTTTCTCATACTTAGTTGGTTCGATCCCGCGAGTTAATAGCCGAAATGACACCTAAACCGCTTGGCCATCAACGAGCCCGGCCAAGAGAAGAAGTCCAAAAAAGATAGACGATGTCAAGTCAACATAGTCTCCATGAAGAACCTAATTGACGACTCATTCAAGAATATTTGGAGAGGCAATTACCACGATGCACTCGAGGCTAGGAAAATCTTGAGCAAATCTTGCGATACATAATTGGTGGAATTCTCTACGTAAAATCATATCTCTCCCTCCTAAGGTGTCCGTCCCAACCAAGTGAATACGCATTAAAAGTAAGTACATGGCGGATCATGTGAACATACGGACCCCACTGCTATCAAAGAAAGTACAATACGGGGATACTATCGCCAACAATATTCCAAGACTCAATCGACCTGCAGAAGTGTCCAGTGCAAATTATGGAAATGCCGAGGCTACCTCAAACCGACCTCACAAGACATGACAGCCCTCGCCATTCATGAATGGGATTGATATTAGTGGCCCCTTTGTAAAGCTCCGTGGCGCTCCAGCCCGATTGTCGCTATCGACTACTTCACAGCAAGGGTCGAACACTGTGAAAATCACAAGCAAAATGCTCAACTTTGTCTCGAAAAATATTCAGTGTCGTCGGGATACCCCATATCCTCGCATACGGATAAGGGACGCAGCTCACGATAAGGTATTTAAAAGGGTGTCAAGAGCTTCAGATTCAATAAAATTCACCTTGTGGCCCATCTCAAGCAAATGGTCAAACCAAGTCAACAACAGACAATTGTGAAGGATTCAAACCTCACTCGACCGAGCTGGCGGCAACCGGGTGGAAAATTTGCTACAAGTCTTATGATCATATCGCACAACACCGGATATCGAACGCGAAACACCCACAGCTGTGTATGGAAACCGGCGGATCCCAGAAAATCGATATGCCGAGCCCCCGCACCATCCATTTCTCAAGAAAATGGAGAGATCTACGAATGGACTCGCTAGAAGAAGCAGAGACCTCGCCACATTGTAAGCTCGACAAGCAACAAGCACCTCGATTATAACCAGCGTGTCAAATCCGACAATTCAGAAGCACTGCATTCAATAACGAAGTCGAAACTGCAAAGCTCGGCAAGTTAGAAGCTACATGGAAGGACCATACCGAGTTGAAGAAGTCCCTCAGGGTCATATAAGTTTCGCCCATTTATCCCAGGAGCAAATACCTCCTACGTGGCACATCATTCATCTTAAGAGATATTTTCGAAAGTGTCAAAAGAAAAAAATTGTTCATTTAGTCTTTAAGTCTGTCTTTAGGTCCTTTCTTGTTACGTCGTGTTTCATTAATAAATTTTTTTTCGCATATTTCATTTTTCTTTGCATACTACCTCTTCCCCATTATATAATACCATTTCTAAGAGACGATAAACCCAACAAGGGTAAAATAAACGCGGTGTGAGGACCACCCCTATCGACAATTCTCACAAATAAGGAACTTTTACCTTCGCTTAATACGAGGACGAACCACTGCTTAATACGAGGACTAACTACCCGTTTATTTCGAGGATGAATTACCTTCGCTTAATACGAGGACTAACTACCTTCGCTTATTTAGGATGAACTACCTTCGCTTATTCGAGGATGAACTACCTTCATTTATTTCGAGATGAACTACCCCGTTTGAATACGAGAGACTAACTACCTTCGCTTATTTCGAGGATGAATTACCTTCGTTTAATACGAGCAACCAGCGCAATAATCGAACCATGACGACAAATGGCGAGTATAGGAAAACTAGGTTTTAGCCCTCTCCCGAGGATCTATCTTGGATGTTTAATTCACCATACATTGATTATATTCCTAGCGTGCGTCTATATAATTAATTGCAACACTGAAGGGGTTTTCTCGTTTTACCTTTGAATGGCTTGGATGATCTGGATGAACGGATCGAGACTTGTGCTTTGATCTTACTGGATCGTATCCCGGTTGCCCAATCTCCAACATCGAGTGAGGACGATCTATGGAGAATGCTACAGAAAATCACCCTAACCTCTCTAGTATTTTCGAAAATCTCTCCCAAGTGTACTCTTGGAATTCTCAAAAATTATGGTGTGTAATTGAGGATTAACCTTGATCTTATCTCTTACCTTATATTTATAATGCATTACCATAATCCCATAAGGAAATGATCCATTCATATCCCATAAATATAATAATATCCTTATAGGATAAAGAAAATCAAATCCTTACCATAATAGAGAGATAGGCGCCTTTTCCTCCTAGCTACGGGCCTAGATGGGCCAGCCCAGGGATCAAATGCAAGGAATAAAGATGGGCCTCAAATAAATTAATTATCTTATGTTCAGCCCAGAATAAATTAATTTATAAACATTCATTCATGCCACTAGAGAATAAATGTTGACTTACCCCTTTATTATCAAGGTGAGTCGGGCTTGCACTTAGACATTATGAATCCCCGATTTAAGATATCGTACGTCCATTAATTATTTAGAGCATTACGATTGCTTAAAATAATTAATATCTTTAATTCCTTAAGTAGTACCACTCGACCTTATTATTGTACTTGAGCTAACTCAACTCGCAGGGTTTAGTACAATAAACCTCGAGCTCCTTAAGGGACGCCATCATCCTAAACGGATACGGTGACTCGTCTGAGATAACTAGCATGACATACAAGCACCGCCACCACCCAAGACGCGAGAATATGGGTTAGAACATATAACCCACACCCATAACAAGTCAAAGTGATGGTCAAGAACTCATACTCACCTAATACCTTATCGAGGTTTAGATCATCGTAAGTCACCGAGATTCAGGTTCTTCACGACGGTCGACGTAAGAACTCATCTCACCGTGATCCTTCAATACGTCGGAGACGCATCAAAGATAGACAAGCAACAAAGTCAAGTCACTTCTTGTCTATACCGCAGCTTATACCGGCCAACTCGTCCTCAAGTTGTCTCACCGTGAAACTTTTATATCTCATTAAACGACCTATCATACGGACTTACGTGATCTTCTACAATCGTATGATCTAACTTATATATGAGATAAGGGACACGAGATATATGCAATCAAGTAATCAATTAGGATAGGAGATTGTAATAGTGGTAACGAGAAACATTGTATACAAGCTCAACCAAAGCGCTTTCAGATACAAATCCAACAATCTCCCACTTATACTAAAGCAAACTTTTAGTATACAATGTGTCTCTACTAGCTATTATGCATAAAACCATCACTTTGCTTTCTCCCACTTATACAAAAGTTTCCTTTCTAAGTGGGTGCCATCAAGCGCAATCTAAGTCCTCGAACGTGCACCGTGAACTTTTGCGGCAGTTTTGTGAATGGATCCGCTGGGTTATCCGTCAGATCAATCTTTTCAATCAAGACGCCCCTCGCCTCACGATTTCGTATGACATGGTACTTTCTCTCTATGTGTTTAGTCGCCTTGTGGGTCCGTGGTTCCTTCGAGTTTGCATCGCACTTTGAGTTATCACAAGAAACTATGATACTCTTGGGCAAACCAGTACCACATCTAGATCCATGAGGTAGTTCTTGAACCATACAGACCTCATTAGCCTCAAGGCCGCTACATATTCGGCTTCCATGGTAGAGTCCGCAATGCATCGCCGCTTTGCACCGCCAGATACGGCCCACCTCCCAAGGTAAACACATAACCGAGGTAGACTTTTTCTCATCACGGTCACTGAACCGAAGTCAGATAACCCAAATGCATTAGACTATCTCGCATTGTAAACCACCTATAATCTCGAGTCCTTTTCGTGTACTGAGTATATACTTTATCGCGATCCAATGAGCTTGTCCAAGGTTAGACGATATCTTGCTACTATGCCTACAGCGAAAGCGAGATATCGGGCCTCGACATAAGATTGCGTACATGAGACTTCCTCACGGTGAGCGTAAGGAACTTGTCTCATTTCTATCTCCTTTGCGGTAATAGGTGATCGCCCTAGATAAAGGAACACCATGTCCGAAAGGTAGCAATCCTTTCTTGGCGGTCCGCATACTAAAAGAGTAATCACAAGATCAATGTAAGACGCCCGAGATAAGCTCAATATTTTCCTCTTGCGATCTCGGTAAACCTTGATCCCAAGAACGTACGCCGCATCTCCTAAGTCTTTCATTTGAAAGCGATCGGATAACCAACTCTTTACGTCCGATAACAACTTCACATTGTTGCCAACTAGAAGAATGTCATCTCCATAAAGTGCAAGAAATACCACATCACCGCTGACATCCAAACGATACACAACTTTCGCTAGGCAACCGGGTAAATCCATGGGACTTTACCACCTCGTCAAAGCGTAAGTTCCGTGATCGCGAGGTTTGCTTAAGCCCATAAATGGACTTAAGCTTCCATACTAGATGTTCTTTACCCTTCACCACATAACCTTCGGGTTGTCGATATAGATGTCTCTACCTTCCTCAAGGTAACCGCTTAGAAAAGCGGTTTTCACATCCATTTGCCAAACCTCGTGGTTCAAATGGGCTGCTATGGCGGAAGAATTTTATGGACTTGAGCATTGCTACTGGCGAAAAGGTCTCATCGAAATCGATGCCCTTAATCCGAGTATACCCTTTCGCCACAAGCACGGCTTTAAAAGTCGAAACCCTCCATCTCAATCTCTTCCTCTTGTATACCCACTTACTACCTACGGCTTCCTCGCCATCCGTAGAGGTGTCTTTCAGATATATCCATAGCTATTATGGACTCAATTTCTAAGTCCATGGCGTTGTGCCATGATCTTGCATCAATGTCTTCAGATCGCCTTCTTTCAGACGTCCACGGGTCGATTATTGCCTGCTCGCTTCCGGACTAAACCAAGATTCACCCACGAACATAAATCGCTTCAGTTCACGAACAACCCTCCCACCACGACGAGGCGCCACCGGCACAATGGCAACGGTGTAGTAACTTGTGGTTCTCTATCTTGCACAACTTATCGGATAGGAGCCACTTGTATGGGTCGGTATCTCCAAAGGAACTCGACCCACTTCAATTTCTTGAAGTATCCGGTGTCGATCCTCCCACTAGACTCGACATCTCGCACCTTCGCTTAATCGGTGGTGGAATATGATCATCTTCTAATTCTCAAGAATGATTTCAACTTTGGATTTATGGTTTGTCATATAATCCTCTTCTAAGAATCGGGCATTAGTGCTAATAATGACCTTCGATCATAGACTATAGAATAAACCACCTTCGTCCCTCTAGGATAGCCAATAAATAGCCTTTGCGTCGGATCTAGCTCCAACTTGTCGCCTTCTTGTTCAAAGACATGTGTCGGATCGCCCATATCCTTATGTGGCTTAAACCAGCTTGTGCTCAAACCACAACTCGAAAGGGTCTTTTCGATCGACTTGATGGTACTAGATTTAGCAAGTATGTCATGGTTTCTAAGGCATACCCCGTAATCGAAATAGCGATGCCGCATAACTCATCATTGATCTAACAATTTCCAAAAGAGTCCTATTTCTTCGCTCGATACACCATTTTGTTGTGGTGTGTTTCGGTGTAGTCTTGTTGCCGAGGTAATCCCACACTTCACTAGATAGTCCATAAACTCGTTATCGAGGTATTCGCCACCGCGATCGACCACAGCGACTTGACACTTTACCAAGCTTCGCCTCCACTTCCGCCTTAAACTCTTTGAATTTCTCAAAGCATTAGGACTTGCGGTGAAGCGGTATATGTATCCGCACTTTGAGTAATCACAATGAAAGTGACAAAATACTGCATTCTCCACAAGCTTGTGTGGACATCGTCCACACAGTCGTAATGGACTAGCTCCAACACTTCTTTCGCTCTATAACCCTTCGCTTTTAAGGGTCCGGGTCGACATCTTACCTTTCTATACGAGATTCACGATCGAACGGGAGTAATCGTGAGATTACCCAACGCCCATTCTTAGCCGTCTTTGATCCTATTTAGATTGATGTGACCTAATCTAAGACGCCGAGAGAAATGTGGTGTCATCTTGATAAGAAAAATTTCTCTTTTAAGGTTTGATGTAGATGCAACTTAGTTATAGGTATTATGTTTAGCGTAAATAGTATAAAGTTAATTATATAATGTGCCAACACGGATAACTTCGTCATTTCTTATGATAGAAACACCACTATCAAAAATAATGTAATATCCATGAATAAACAATTTCAAACAGAACAAGGTTCACCGAAATCCGCACATATAAAACATCTTTTAATACTAAACTGTTCTATCGAAACATAAAGTAACATCTCCAGATCGCAACGGCCTCGACTTTGCGCGCTGCCTATGGAGATCGTTATCTCGCCATCATGCAGCCTCCTTGTCCGTAGGAACCCGCAAGGTGTAACAAACATGATCATCGCGACCATGTCTACTACCCAAGAATGGGTAGAACAAGTCGCTAAACATGTTTCCACTAAAGCAAATGGCGACTGAGCCTCGAGCATAGGGCACTGGCTTTCCAATGCCCGCCTTGCCGACCAAGCACTTTCACTCTCCTTGGCTTCTTTAAGCCTCCGTTGGCGTGCATGTTCTTGTTCCCATTACTCCCACTATTTCTCGGCCTCGCCACCTTTGGTGCCACTTTTTCTTTTTCATTTTGCAACGGAAAATTTGGGCCCTAGATGTGCTAGCGAGGCATGTGCTCCTTTGCCCATAACTCCTTCCGCAGCCCACGAGATCATTAAACAACCGACTAAGTGTATACTCGGTCTTGCTCATGATCGCATTCACGCCGAAAATTCTCAAAGTCTTAGGCGTGTGTTGAGGATGATATCGACCTCGTTGGCCAATACCTCCTCCCAACCGATCAAGACTATCCATGACGAGTCATGTGGGAGACATGTTCATGGACCGAACTTCCTTCTTCCATCTTACACGCCAAGATTTCTCTCATTGTGTGGAAGCGGATCGTCTCGATCCGATTTCAAACTTACCTCGAGACTGACCATATTTCGGATCGCGTCTACCATCGATCGATGTCGCAATTGCAAGCCTTGGACATTGTAGTCATCATATAGCACTTGGCCATATTGTTCGACTTATGCCAAAGTCCGCCGACTCCTGCTGCTCATTAGTCGACGCGCCGATAGGGGCATCGGGTTTAGAAGAGTGAGAACAAACATGTGTTCTTCAAATGATAGAACGTATTCCATGTTTCGCTTCCACTCGATAAAATTCGGACCGGATAAGGATTTTGTGCAGCATATTGATAATCTGTAAGAGACATATCCGAAAAGATAATGTAAACACATAAGCATCACGATCATAAATAATACGTAATAATAATATTGTAACCTTTGATAAAACAATATTAATTGAAAACTCCAATCGCCAAAGGAATTCCACACGCAAGCCACGCGTGTGGACGTTTACACACGAACCCCCACTGCACTAAAATATACCTTTTAGTCGCTTAATTTCAATCCATGTCAACTTATCCTTACGACAAATGAAATTAACGATCGACCTTACTAGACCACATCACTATCACAAGAAGGGACTTCGTGGGAAGTTGTACTGAGGTGATGTCTAAGCAATGACCACAATTTTAATGTTAGAAAATGAATTTTAGAATCGCATACTCACTAGACCATACCGCTCCAATCCAAATTCCTTTGTTATCTCATTTTATTTCCATCTCTAGAGAACTTATGAAAATCGCACATGCAAGCCACGTGTGGATGTTTACACATGAAACTCCCACTTCTCAATAGATTTAAAATGTTTTATTTAGAAATCTCATCTAAGAAACTTATGATAAACAAGGCAAGCAAGCAAACGCGCGTGGATCGTTTACTCACGGTCGCCTCACTTTGTTTAAAGATCAAAAGTGGAGGTCTTGACATTTTAATTTTAAAATTAATTTGTCGGGATGCTTGCTTAGTCTTTTGTTCTAAAGGATTGTCCATGCGAGATCACGTAATCCTAGCATGCTTTTCTATAGAACTCAACATGTAAAACATGCTCGCAGTAATTCTAAAATATGCTTGAAAACGCGATAAACCTAGCATGCTTACTATGCGCATCCAATCACGAAACATATAATATGTTTGTTCACGTAATTTAAACATACATAGCATGCTTCGATAATTTAAACATCCACGACATGCAATGAACGATTAAAATAAAATAAAACGCTCATCGGGCTCACTCGTGGAACCCGCACTTTCGCCTAATCTATTACATAAAATTGAAAAGTACGGATCTTCATTAACTTTGAAAACGGGCTCGCGGCACGGCACGGACCGGATTCGTCAAACCGGATTCGGGCCGAAAATCGGGTTCGTTGAAAACAGTTCAGGCGGCGCCAGGGCACGTACGCACGCGCACGCCCGCCTTCGCACCGCCTCGTCACGCGTCGCATCGCGTGCTCGCCGCTGGCTATCTCGCGGTCGCAAGACGACCGCGACTCGCCGAGCAGCGTGCGTGTCCGTCCATGTCGCTTCGCTCGCGTGCGCTTAGCGTTGTTGCCGCGATCGACCTTGCGGCAGCATCGGGATCTCGCGCGACAACGCGCACTCTGCCGCCCGCACCGGAATTCGCGACGACAACGCGCGATCCTTCGCGAACGCCAAGTCGCCCGTGAACCGCCGAGAAAACGCGCCCGCGGCGCGCTCGCGTGAGAATCGCGTGCCCGCACACCCGTGCTGCCGAGCCGTGTGCCCGCCACGAGAAACGCGCAGCAGCAGTAGGGGCGGTCGCGCGGCCGAGCACGCCGCAGCGCCGCCGCCGCCCGCCTTCACCTTCACGTCGTCGTCGGGTTTCTCCGACGTGTCTTCCGCTGTCTCGATTCTTCGTGCTTTAGTCTTAGTTCGTCTTCGACGTATAAGATTTACAGAATAACAAATCTAATCTAACCACGGATTTTCTCGTGGTGAAAAACAAAATCCGGCGAAAACAAAATCGAGCAACGATGAACGACAGATCCAACAATTAATATATTGCGCACATAATAATCAGACGTGAATTAATCCAACAGAGCCAAGATAATCGATCCTGTGCTCGATACCAATTGTAAGGAAAACTAGGTTTTAGCCTCTCCCGATGATCTATCTTCGATGTTTAATTCACCATACATTGATTATATTCCCAGTACGCGCTATATAAGTAATTGCAACACGAAGGGTTTTCTCATGTTTACCTTTGAATCATCGGGGATGATCGAGATGAACGGATCGAGACTCGTGCTTTGATCTTCGGATCGATCCGGCCGCCCAATCTCCAACGCCGGTGAGGACGATCTATGGAGAATGCTACGTAAAATCACCCTAACCTCTCTAGTATTTTGAAAATCTCTCCCAAGTGTACTCTTGGAATTTCTAAAATTATGTGTGTAATTGAGGATTAACCTTGATCTTATCTCTTACCTTATATTTATAACGCATTACCATAATCCCATAAGGAAAGGATCCATGCATATCCCATAAATATAATAATATCCTTATAGGATAAAGAGAATCAAACTTACCATAATAGAGGATAGCGCGCTTTTCCTCATAGCTACGGGCCTGGATGGCCAACCCAGGATCAAATGCAAGGAATAAAGATGGGCCTCAATAAATTAATTATCTTATGTTCACCCGTAACATAAATTAATTTATAAACATTCATTCACGCCACTAGAGAATAAATGCCGACTTACCCTTTATTACCGAAGGTGAGTCGGCTTGCACTTAGACATTACGAATCCCCGTATTTAAGATATCGACGTCCATTAATTATTTAGAGCATTCGATCGCTTAAAATAATTAATATCTTTAATTCTTAAGTAGTACCACTCAACCTTATTATTGTACTGAGCTAACTCAACCCGCAGTGGTTTAGTACAATAAACCTTTGAGCTCCTTTGGGACGCCATCATCCTAAACGGATACGGTGACTGACATGATAACTAGTACGACATACAAGCACACCACCACCCAAGACGCGGAGAATATTGGGTTAGAACATATAACCTCACCCATAACAAGTCAAAGTGATGGTCAAGAACTCATACTCACCTAATACCTTATCGAGGTTTAGATCATCGAAGTCACCGAGATCTAGATTCTTCACGACGGTCAAATGTAAGAACTCATCTCACCGTGATCCTTCAATACGCCGAGACGCATCAAAGATAGACAAGCAACCAAGTCAAGTCACTTATCTATACCAGCCTATACCGACAACTCGTCCTCAAGTTGTCTCACCAGAAACTTTTATATCTCATTAAGCTCGACCAATCATACGCACTCAAAGTGATCTTCACACATCGTATGATCTAACTTATATATGAGATAAGGGACATGATATATGCAATCAAGTAATCAATTCAGATAGAGATTGTAATAGTGGTAACAGGAAACATTGTATACAAGCTCAACCAAAACCGCCAAGATACAAATCCAACAGAGGCGATACAAGACATTGATGCAAGATCATGGCACACCGCTATGGACTTAGAAATTGAGTCCATAATAGCTATGGATGATACGAAAAGACACCTCTACCGGATGGCAAGGAAGCATAGGTAGTAAGTGGGTATACAAGAGGAAGAGAGATTCGGATGGAGAGGTTTCGCTTTTAAAGCCGTGCTTGTGGCGTAAAGGGTATACTCGCATCGAGGGCATCGATTTTGATGAAACCTTTTCCTCAGAGCAATGCTCAAGTCCATCGTAATTCTTCCGCCATAGCAGCACCACTCAACCTTGAGGTTTGGCAAATGGATGTGAAAACCGCTTTTCTAAACGGTTACCTTGAGGAAGGTAGAGACATCTATATGCAGAACCCAAGGTTATGTGGTGAAGGGTGAAGAGCATCTAGTGTGGAAGCTAAGAAGTCCATTTATGGACTTAAGCGAGCCTCCCGATCATGGAACTTACGCTGACGAGGTGGTAAAATCCTATAGATTTACCCGTTGCCAGCGAGAGTTGTGTGTATCGCTTAGATGTCAACGGTGATGTGGTATTTTTGCACTTTACGAGATGACATTCTTCTAGTTGGCAACAATGTGAAGTTGTTATCGATCGTAAAGAGTTGGTTATCCGATCGGCCTCAAATGAAAGACTTAGGAGATGCGGTACATTCTTGGGATCAAGGTTTACCGAGATCGCAAGAGAAAATGTCGAGCTTATCTCGGGCGCCTTACATCGACACCGTGATTACTCGTTTTAGTATACGCACCGCCAAGAAAGGATTGCTACCTTCGGGCATGGCGCCCTTTATCTCAAGGAGCGATCCACCTATGACGCAGCGAGATAGAGGAAATGAGACAAGTTCCTTCCGCTCATCGAGGAAGTCTCATGTATGCAATGCTATGCACGAGGCTCGATATCCGCTATGCGGTAGCATAGTAGCTAGATATCGCCTAACCTCGGATAAGCTCATTCGACTACAAGAAGCATATACCGAGCACCGAAAAGGACTCGAGATTATAGGCTAGTTTACCATGCGATAGTCTAATGCCTGGGTTATTCTGCACTGGATTTCCAAGCCGACCGTGACGAGAAAAAGTCTACCTCAAAGGTATGTGTTTACCTTGGGAGGTGAGCCAGATCCCGACGGAGTCTGGCGGCGATGCATTGCGGACTCTACCATGGAAGTCGAATATGTAGCCGCTCAGTCAAGCTAAGGAGGTCAGATGGTTCAAGAACTACCTCACGGATCTAGGCGTGGTACCGGTTTGCCCAAGAGTATCATAGTTTCATCGTGATAACTCGGTGCGATGCAAACTCAAGGAACCACGGACCCACAAAGCAACCAAACACATAGAGAAAGTACCATGTCATACGAGAAATCGTTAGACGAGGGACGTCGATTGAAAAGATTGATACGATGGATAACCCAGCGGATCCATTCACGAAGAGCCTCACGCAAAAAGTCTACGAAGTGCACGCTCGAGGACTCGATTGCAAGATGATGGCACCCACTTAGAAAGGAAACTTTGTATAAGTGGGAGAAGCAAAGTGATGGTTTTGTTTGTAATAGCTAGTAGAGACACATTGTATACTAAAAGTTTGCTTTAGTATAAGTGGGAGATTGTTGATTTGTATATCGAAGCGTTTTGGTTGAGCTTGTATACAATGTTTCTCGTTACCACTATTACAATCTCCTATCTGAATTGATTACTTGATTGCATATATCTATGTCCCCTTATCTCATATATAAGTTAGAACATACGATTGTGAAGAAGATCACGAAGTCCGTATGATTGGTCGAGTTTAATGAGATATAAAAAGAATCACTACCGAGACAACTTGAGGACGAGTTGTCGGTATAAAGCTGCGGTATAGATAAGAAGTGACTTGACTTGGTTGCTTATCTATGCTGGCACGCCTCTCGACGTATTGATGGATCACGGTGAGATGAGTTCTTCTATCCGACCGCCGTGAAGAACCTAGATCTCGTGACTTACGATGATCTAAATCTCGATAAGGTATTAGGTAGTATGAGTTGTGACCATCACTTTGACTTGTTATGGGTGAGGGTTACATTATTTAACCCAATATTCTCCGCGATCTTGGGTGGTGGCGGTGCTTGTATGTCATGCTAGTTATCCAGATCGAGTCACCGTATCCGCTCGTGACGATGACGCCCCTCAAGGAGCTCAAAAGGTTTATTGTACTAAACCCCGCAGTTGAGTTAGCCAAGTACAATAATAAGGTTGAGTGGTACTACTTAAGGAATTAAAGATATTAATTATTTTAAGCAATGTAATGCTCTAAATAATTAATGGACGCACGATATCTTAAATACGAGGATTCGAATGTCTAAGTGCTCCGACCAACTTCTAATAAAGGGTAAGTCAAGATTTATTCTCTAGTGGCATGAATGAATGTTTATAAATTAATTTATGTTCTAGGCTGAACATAAGATAATTAATTTATTTGAGGCCCATCTTTATTCCTTGCATTTGATCCCTGGTCGGCCCATCCAGTTCGTATCTAAAGCGAAACTCACGCCTCTCTCTCTATGGATAATGATTTGATTCTCTTTATCCTAAAAGGATATTATTTATATTTATGGGATATGCATAGATCCTTCCTTCTAGGATTTGGTAAGTGCATTATAAATATAAGGTAAGAGAGAAAATCAGGTTAATCCTCAATCATAATTTCTAAAATTGCCATAGTGTTTTGGTGAGGAATTTTCAAAAATAATAGAGAGAAGAGGGTGATTTTCAGCAGCATTCTCCATAGATTATCCTCACTCGATATTGAGATTGGGCAACCGGATACGACCCGTAAGATCAAAGCACGAGTCTTGATCCGCTCTACCCCGACAGATTCGCAGTAAACACGAAAACCCTACGTGTTGCAATTAATTATATAGGTGCATGTTAGGATATAATCAATGTATGGTGAATTAAACATCCAAGATAGATCCGGGAGAGGTTTAAAATAAGATTTCCACATACAACGATTACGAGGACGATGAAGGACCGTGAGGTGGGAAAAGCTAAGCCAATCTCTAGAAAAATCGTGGTTTAGCAGCTCATCTATGCTTACCCTACCTCTACCTCTACCTCGTCCTCGATCGACACTGTGAGCTCGACCACCGACCTCTATGTCTTGCCATCCGACCCCTGCCACTTGATAACCGCTGCCTCACAAGATAAAACTCCCGAGGATGCCTATCGACAATCCTAGTATTTGAAGGAGAAGCCTCGAAGAAGAAGCCTTCGACAATGAAGCAAGCACCGCTCAAGTTACGATGACGAGCTACAACGGTCTCAGATAGACCGCTTATTTTTCTAAGGTCGGCCGTTCTCTTGAATTGCCAAGAGTCCCGACCGCACTCACGCTTGTAGCTCGAACACCGGGCTGCGATCTCTAAGACTTTGTCTTCGGCCCGAGATGGTCATTCCACCACCCGGCGAATAACCTCCTCAGATTCGCGTGCTCCTCGATGACCGATTCGACATCATCCTTCGAGATCTCCAGAACCTCCTCCAACTCCAAAACCGAGCTTGAAGTTCATCAAATTTCTCGAGCAGCTCTAATTTCACATCGCCTTCCCCGACATGGCCCGCTTGCTTCCAGTGAAGGACCTCGACCTCTTTTGCTTCGAGAGCTCGGTTCAAAATTTTGATTTGGTCCAGCCAAGGAGACATATCAATAGGTTCAGGAACAGACTGAAGACAAAAACAAAGAGAAGCATTCTTCAATAAAATTGGGGAATTTTATTCAAGCCTTTAAGGCAATGTCAAAACCGGCATCCTAATGATGCCGTAAGTACATTTGATCTACAAAAAAAAATGAAGAAATGGGATCAACTGACCCCTCCAGCAGCTTCAGGCTGCACCTCCTCGACCTCCTTCCGAACTTCCGTAGCTTCGGCCTCGACAGTCGTTGTCGTCCCCTGCTCCTTAGCCAGATCGGCCATAACATCTTCGAGTTGGACGTCCCGATCCATCGAGCAGAACGGATCGACTCGGCAACAAGCAGGTCAAGAGGAGGCCGACTTCTACACAACCGGCAAGCTCTTCATGCCGCCGGCGAGGACCTCGGCATACCCCGCAGCAGGCCTCATTCTCCATCACCTCATACCCGCATTGACTTATCCAACCGGTAATCCTCGTAACTTCATCGAGTGGCCGCCACGCCAGATAGTGGCCACGACCAGCTCGCCGCCACTCGGAGAACCTCCCGACAAAACAGCCACTCCGCAGCGCGGCTCTCTTTCATGGGCCGCCGCCCGGCTTCCCGACGCCCCGCCGCCTCCACCGGCCTTCAACAGCCGACCTCGCCTTCAACAAGCCGACCTCGCCGCCTTCTCCGTCTTCGCCACCTCGGCTGCCGCCAAAGCTGCAGCCTCCCTCTTCGCCGTATCCCGAGCCTTAGCCTCGACCTCGGCCACCTCATGGATGAGGAGGGTCTTCTCCTCCTCTAAATCCCTAGCGATGCGAGCCACCCCGTGGAACTAAACGACAGCGTCATTCAAGTAGTCCGTCAGTTTGGAGGACATCGTCGTCGGCTCGATGGACGCCGCTATCGGGCCATGACATCTGGCAAGCTCGGTCGACATGTACTCGGTCCCCTGTACAGAAGTCAACCATGTCAAACGAATACATCAATACATAACTTTGTGACGTGCAAAACAATTACATTACTCGGGGAAGGTTCGACGCACACTGGTACCGACAATCTCACATCATCATCGTCGGTAGAGAAAATGCGCCTCCTTGTCGGGGCGAGACGGGGGCGGCGACGTCACTATGTCTGCGCGCCTCTCGTAAGAGGCCTCGACAATTTCTTCTGAGCCACATCGATGGCTCGAGATCGCACTCGATCTCTTCCTCTCTTCAAGTAAGTTCACTGCGGAGTTAAAATAAATGCCGAGTTAGAACATAAAACAAAAAATCAATCAAATAGTCAAGTAAAAGAAGGGGCCTCACCCTTCACCGGTTCTATCGCAGTAGTGATCATATGGCTCACCGCAATGACGAGCTCGGCCTCGGAAAAAGTCATTAACAAGGCCGGTCCTTTCCAAGGACCTCGAGGCCACCGCCGCCATCGCGACCTCATCCACCAGCTTCCCCGTATTCCGCATTTAACTAGAATGTTTCATCGAACCGACAAAGAAGAACTTCTTCCGCGGTTCGATTTTGACCTCGCCTTCACCTAAAACTACGACGAGGTGATAAATAATACCACCCAGAGTGGATTTAAACCTGAAAACCTAAGGACCAACCCTAGGGTGAGAGAAAATTATGGCGATGGGCAAAGACACCAAGGCCCGCCAATCGCCGAAAAGAATTTGGCATTATTTCAGAAGAGGTATGCCAACTTTGTTGCGATTCGGCATATGTATGAAAAGGAAGGACAAGACCGCACTTAAGGTCGCCCTCAGATATCAGTAGCAAAACCCTCCGGAGGCGCAGCCCTATCCTCCGGATCGGGAGATACCAACTCAAAAGATTTTGGAATAAAAATCAAGCAAGCTCTATTATTGCAGGGATTCTAGATACGAAGGAAACGAAGAAACCCTACCAAAACCCTCAAAGACGGAAAACTACTCTACACGCAGGAAGGGGAATCAACGGTCAAATCTTCTAAAACCACCGCGAACCCGGTGGACATCGACATCACGGCCTTCACGGCCGTGAGACTCCTCGTAAGAAGAAGAAGCCATAAATAACTTACTTGTTTTAGACGGACTATCAAGAAAATGGCACCGATCTCGCGAGAACGACGACGGAGAAACAAGTCTATCGACACTCGAAAGTTTTCAGAAAGACAGAGAGTTTTTTTTTGGAGTTTGAAAGTTGGAGGCGGATAAAGTGAAATGGGAAAAGGCGTGTTGTGGAAGTTATTCCCCCAACGTGCACTTTATTGGGACCCCAACCGCCGTATACAATAAATGGATGTGACGTGTTCCGTGTTCGACATCGGCATGGCATCCCGTGTTCGACCTTGGCACGACTTTACACATTCAACCTCGCCACGGCGTTATATATCCGATCTCGACAAGAGATTACGTATTCGACCTCGGCAGGATGACGAGTATTCGACTTCGGCCAATTTATGGCCGAGCGACATACAACTTCGGCGGGACTGTACGCGCTCCATGATAAGCCTCATTTTTACATGATTTATTAGGCTATATTCGTTTCGCTTTCTAAGTGATAAGTGATCTTTTGAGTTATCTTTTATATTTATGTTTACCTTGGAAGATATTATGCCGTGTGTATTTCATGTCATTTTAGCATAGGTTTTGATGTCAAAAGGTGGATCACGATAAAGAGGAATCACTAGCCGGTCGCGAGATCATGCGACAAGAATCGCTTTGAAAACGACGTTGAATATAAGATAAAGGATTTGAAAAATATGGATTTGCAAAGTGTACTATGTTAAAGAGCATCTCGACAGGAGTCCTTAGCGTAAACGGATCGCACCGAGTCCGGACGAGAGAACGGAGCGAAACGGCGTCGTGCGCAGGGAATTACGCCGCGAGAACGCTCGCGACCGCTGGTCGAGATGCTTGGTCACGAGGATGAGCGAGATTTCAGCAATTTTGACTCTCGCAACCTTCTTTCGCGTGAATGGCTCGCGGGATAAGTCGCCTAGGGTTGCGTGATTTATATATATACGCAAACATCAAGCATGAATCGAGGGATTTGGACGAGAGTTTTGGGAATCGATTGAGTCAAAATAGATTGGTGAATTTACGAGAAAAGGGAGCTTGGGTTTTATTATAAATAGGGTAGAGTCGTAGTTTAGATATACCATTCGAGCAGTAACACAAATTCTTCTTTATTTTCTTTTGCAAGTTCTTTTCCGCTTAATTTAGTTTAGCTTTTCTTTAAGTATTTTCATTCCAATTTCATAGTTTAGTATTAGAATTTAATTTCTTCCTGATTCAAGTCGCTACAATTGTTCTTCGTGGATTCTTACGGTTTTATCTATCTATCTTAATTTATGTTTTATTTAATTATTTATTGCTTTGGTAATTTAATTATGCGTAGCTAAAATTCCGTCATCGATCCTGTGGTTTGCATGATTCGATCCTATATGTTGTGATTTGTTATCGCTATTTACCTTCCGTGCATCGATTCATGATTCTTGGTGCTTATTTATATGTGTTGATTTGATCAATCTTGATGCATATCTAGTTGTCGGTTAATTACATAATTGTATTAATTGTCAATCGATCTTGAATGCATGATACTAATAAGCCTCGAGTCGAAATGAGATAGGATATTCAGGGAAGCATATTCTTAGTGATCCTTTTGGAGTTACTTGTTTTCACCTAGAATGGTAGGGAAAACTCGTAATCTCACCGCCGCAATTGTCGAATTGAAGTTGTTGGTTATATTTGTGATCTTCCATCTTGTACGGATTAAAATTGGCTAATAGGAACAGGATAAACATACGCTGTGGATAGGATTAATGCATCCCTGTGGTTAGTCTCTCTTATCTGCTTTATCTTCCGTGTTTATCGCTTGTTTTATTTTCCGCATGGTTACCGCTGATTGAATTTCAAGCCCTTAAAACCTTTCACCCAATTTTCGTGCTTGAATAATGATGAATTATCGCTGAGCTAGCTTCGTGTTTTCAGACATAATCCATGTGGATACGATACTGACTTACCTTCTATATACGCCTTTTACGTGTGAAAAGGAAATGATCAAATTTTGCCACGTTGTCGGGATTGTTAAGATTGCATAGGAATAATTTGATGATTTGGATTTATTAATTCAAGTTATATATTATATTATCTATTTAATGTTACCAGAGTGAATTCTCTCTTTCTCGTGTAGTTTATGCGCATAAGATCTCGTGGACCTCCGAAATATTACTAGATCCCGAGATCGAAAGCTCTCAGCGAGAAGAGGACGAGAGAAGAGACGGCTACAATGGCAGCTAATCCATAGAACTGGGCATTCCTCCCGAGCAAGTTGCACGCATGTTAGCCGATTTCAGAAATGCAACACCAGATGGCGAATACGGGACTCTAGTCCCCGCTCCAGACGAGACCTCTCGATTATATATACCGACCTCCCACCGAGCAATTCCAAGGAGGCGGATGGGGCCCAAAGTCAATGCAAACAACTTCGAAGTTAAAGCCGCCCTAATCAAAGATGGTACAAGGAGAAAGGGGCTTGGGGAGGAGTCTGAGAGGACCCGAATGCGCATCTCGAGACATTCTCGACATTTGTGACACCATCAAATGTAATGGGTGCCACAAGACACGATCCGATGCGCATGTTCGGATTCTCTCTCGCAGCAATGAGCGAAGGAGTGGTTCAAGAGTTTGGACCGCACGGCATAAACAGCTGGGGGATCTTTAAAAGTTCCTCTCAAAGTATTTTCCGCCACCAAAGCCCGTAAAATCATCGCCGAGATCTCCCACTTCTCCCGCCTAGGAGATGAGTCATTGTTCGAGTCATGGGAGCCGATCTGTGGGTCTATTGAGAAAGTGCCCACAACACGGATTCTCCAAAGAACAGCAGATCACGCAGCTTCTACAAAGCAATGACATGGCATCTGAGGAGCATAGTGGATGCGCGGCAGTGGATGTTTATCAATCGTCGTAGAGGAGGCCACGTGATCATAGAAGAGATGGCGGCAAATAGTTATCAATGGTCGACGGAGAGGACGCCGCGATGGCAAGGCAAGAGTCAGAGGTTGATTCAAATACGACGAGTCGATGAAGCAATTCACTCTTTGAAGAGTCGATCGAGATGAGGAGGTTAATCATATCAATCGGAGGAACCATGGAAACCGCATACAATCCGAATAATGTAAATCACCCAAATTTTTCGATGCCAACCCCAATAACTTCCAACAACCTCCCCGCAGCTTCCCCTGCTCGTAATAGTGTAATTCAAGAGTCAAGAAACCAAGTCTCAAGATATGATGCAGCAGCTGGTTGTGAGCAACCAACAATCGCAACGAACCGTAATTCGCTTATAAGCAACACCGCGTAAGATTAATCATTTGGAGTCCACTATGACGGCAATGGAAAGATATGAAGATGTTGGAAAATCGATTGGTCAAGTAGCCGACAATGAATGCACTATAAAAGACGGGCCAATTTCCAGTAATACGGAGTGAACCCGAAAAATCAATGTTTCGTCATCCGCATTTAGAGTGGATAAGCTTACCCGAGCCATATGGAGCAAGGAAGACACTGAATGTAAACTGCGACCAAGCTCGCGATCGCGTGCTCCGATCGCGGTGAGTCCCGAGTTCTCCCCTACGAGCTCGCGATCGAGCACACGCTCACGAGCCCGACCGCGAGCCATCATATTGTGCGCGCCCAGATTTGTTAGCGAGCGACCCAGGCGCCCGCAAGTTCGAACGCCGGGAGGATTGCAGCAGCAGCGACACTCGCGACCGCCCGCCGGTCGCGAGGTCAACCGCGGGCGGCCTCCGCAATTTAATTTCGCACGCACACCTCCGGTTCCATTTCCGAGTCGACTAGTCAAGACGAAATATGACGAGGAGTTTACCCGATTCAAAGAGATGTTCCGTAGCAAACATCACCATACCTCTTCAAGCGCTCGAATATGCCGGATACGCCAAATTTCTCAAAGATGCAATGGCGAATAAGAAGAAGTTTGGGAAATTTGACAAGATCAACCTCTCAAGAATGCAGCTATCTTGCGTAGAAAATTACCACCGAAACAGTAAAGATCCGGGAGCTTCACGGAGTGCGAGATTGCGAGCACACGCTCTCCAACGTGTTGTGTGATTTAGGAGCGAGCATAAACCCGATGCCGTTAAATGTGTTCAATCGCTTGGGGGCAAACCAAGAAGATCTCCATCTCGTTAATGATGGTCGATGTGTCACGACACCCCAAGGGATAGTTGAGGATGTGTTGGTAAGAGTTCGGATTTTGTCTTCCCGCAGATTTTGTTATTTTAGACATTCCCAATTTAAAATCAACCACTAATCTTGGTAGCCTTTTCTAGCAACTGGTCGTGCTTTAATCGACGTGGGGAAGGTGATCTAACTTTTCGTGTTAACGATGAGAAGTTGAAAATCTCAATCTACGACGCCATCCCGCGACACGATAGTGCGAGCATGAAGAGTGTCATTCAATCACCACTGCAGCCTAGCCAATTGAGCTCGATGTCAACCGACTAGTCGACAAGGGTGCTACAAAGAAAAGATGGACTCGCATGGAACTCCCGGTGACTTGTTCAAGTTTGTGAGGCCACTTCCACACTCGATGGTGGTCTGCAATCAACGCAAAATATGGAGGCAAGCAAAGATTTGGTAAGAAGATCACGCCAAATCGCCGATTGATCGAGGTTAGTATCGGGTCTAGCTAAAGACATTTAAATTTAGCACTTGTTGGGAGGTAACCCAATGTTTTTCTTTGTTTTGGTTTGTTTTTCGTTTTTTGCTTTTCTTTTTGTTTGTGTTTGTTTTGTTTTTCGTGTTCGGGTTTTGTGTCCATTTTTGGGCAGAGTTGAATGACGAGCACCGATGATGAGAATTGTTTTTATTAGAAAATCTATTGTAATTGATTTTGTGAGACGAAGCATGTTATGATTGTTGTGAGTATTAAGCCTTGAGAACTTGATCGCATTTTGAAACCCGTGAGACTTGGGCTTTTGATCGCCATATCTTTTCGCCTTTTTTTTTCGTGTGAATAGTTTGAAATAGCATGTGTTTCTAGAACTTGCTCGTTCTTTTCAAGGTCGCATTGATGTGCTTAAGAATTTTGAAATGATATTAGGCATTCTTTTCAGCTTATACACTATCCAAACACTAACTCGTTATTATCCTTTGATGAGCCCGCTTGAGCCTACCTTATTCATTCATATAGCCGTGGGTTGGGTTATGTTGTTAGTGTGATTTTTGGTTGCTTGGATGAAAGGTTGAGAAAAGAAAGAAAATAGAATAATTGTTGAGAAGTGATAATAATAAAATATTTGCTTACCCATATAAGTTCAAAAAATAAATAAATAAATAAATGACACAAGTGTGTGAAAAGAACATAAATGGGTAAGTAGCTAGTGCTTTGAGATGAGTATATCACTTATATGAAAATTGTGGAATTCTTAGAAAAAATGACTTTTTGGTGTAGAGTTTTGAAATGAATTGTGAAAGTTTGGGAATTATGTCTTGTGATACTTATGATGTTTTTCATTATGGGATTATGAGTCACTTAGCCTAAATATAATCCTACCCTACCAAAGAGCCTACATTATAACCTTTTATAAAGACCTTTTTGATCTTAGTTCTTGAGCACATATTTGAGCAATTGAGAATTAGACGATTTGCAAGCTTATGGTAGATTCCATGTGTTTTTAAACTTTGAGAGTATACACATCCTCCTTCATACACTTGAGTGTTTGAGATTTCTTATATATATATCCATGTCGTGAGGATTCAAGTTTAAGAAGGCTTGTGCTTATGATTATTATGATGTGTGGAGTTTAACGAAAGATGTTGTGATTTGATTCATTTGAGTGAATCGTTTTTGCTCATCGCTCGAGGCTTATTGCTTTTATCGCTCGACTCCTTACATGTCTCTGGTCGCCTCTCTTTTGTTCTAATTTGTTTGAGGACAAACAAAGGGTAAGTTTGGTGAGTTGATGTTTCATTTTTACATGATTTATAAAGCTATATTCGCTTAGTTTCTAAGTGATAAGTGATCTTTCGAGTTATCTTTTATATATTTATGTTTACCTTGGAAGATATTATGCCGTGTGTATTTCATGTTATTTTAGCATAGGTTTTGATGTCAAAAGGTGGATCACGATAAATAGAATCACTAGCCCAACGCGAGATCATGCGATGAAGAATCGCTTTGAAAACGACGTTGAATATGAGATAAAGGATTTGAAAAGATGGATGTGCAAAGTATACTATGTTAAAGAGCATCTCGATAGAGTCCTAGGCGCAAACGGATCGCAACCGTAGTCCTGACGAAAGAGAACGGAGCTAAACGGTGAAGTCGCTGCAGGAATTACGCCGCGAGAACGCTCATGACCGTTGGTCGAGATGCTTGGTCGCAAGGATGAGCGAGATTTCAGCAATTTTGACGCCGAACCTTCTTTCGCCTGAATGGCTCATGGATAAGTCGCTTAGGTTGCGTGATTTATATATATACGCAAACATCAAGCATGAATTGGAGTGGGATTTGGACGAGTTTTGGGAATCGATTCAGTCAAAATAGGATTGGGAATTTACGAGAAAAGGAGCTTGAGTTTTATTATAAATAGGGTAGAGTCGTAGCTTAGATACACCATTCCGCAGCGTAACACAAATTCTTCTTTATTTTCTTTTGCAAGTTCTTTTCCGCTTAATTTAGTTTAGCTTTTTCTTTAAGTATTTTCATTCCAATTTCATAGTTTAGTATTAGAATTCGTAATTTCTTGGGATTCAAGTCGCTACAATTGTTCTTCGTGGATTCTTACGGTTTTATTTATCTATCTTAATTTATGTTTTATTTAATTATTTATTGCTTTGGTAATTTAATTATGCGTAGCTAAAATTCTGATCGATCCTAGGGTTTGCATGATTCGATCCTATATGTTGTGATTGCTATCGCTATTTACCTTCCGTGCATCGATTCATGATTCTTGGTGCTTATTTATATGTGTTGATTTCGATCAATCTTGATGCATATCTAGTTGTCGGTTAATTACATAATTGTATTAATTGTCAATCGATCTTGAATGCACGATAATAATGTTCTCGAGTCGTGGTGAGATAGGATATTCGTGAGGAAGCATATTCTTAGTGATCCTTTTGGAGTTACTTGTTTTCACCTAGAATGGTAGGAAAACTCGTAATTCATCGCCGCAATTGTCGAATGAAGTTGTTGGTTATATTTGTGATCTTCCATCTTGTCTCTGATTAAAATCGCTAATAGAATGTGATAAACATACGTTGTGTATAGGATTAACGCATCCCTGTGGTTAGTCTCTCTTATCTGCTTTATCTTCCGTGTTTATTGCTTTGTTTTATTTTCTCGCATTGGTTACGCCCGCTTTGGATTGAATTCAAGCCCTTAATACCTTTCACCCAATTTTGGTGTCAATAATGATGAATTATCGTTGAGCTAGCTTCCGTGTTTTCAGACATAATCCTTGTGGATACGATACTCGACTTACCTTCTATATATGCCTTTACGTGTGAAAAGGAGCGATCACCCACTTCGCGGATCACGAATTTCGGTGAGCAATGTCAAGACCATCGCCCCCATCCATCACGACCTCACTTCTACGCCTTTTGTGGGGACGTGATGGGATACGCCCAACCACTGCGCCCAAAGATCGCACCCAATATAAATGGGCCCGACATTGCTCGCCTATGTGAATTTGCCCAAGAAGACTCTCAACCAACTACAACTCAAATCGCAAGTAGAGACGTAGAAGATTCGGATGCATATCTAAAAGAATCCTTATGAGAGAAGAATTTGTATTAGAGTCAAACTCAATATGATGGTATATAAATAGAGGCTAGATTAGAAGAAAGGGATCATCTACACTCTTTGTATTCGCTTCTTGCACACTTAATACAGATATACTCTCTTGCTCCGTGAACGTAGATCTATTTCAATAGATCGAACCACGTTATTTCCTCGTGTTCCTTGCACATTTATTACCCCAACGAAAATAAGATCGATCAACAGGTAAACCACACTTGAAAAATCAGGTGTGACAGGCTCAAACCCATAGAGGCGTTTGGTGGGGTTCGAACCTGTGGTCGCCTCTCGGCCATAGGAATCCACCTTAACCATTGGGTTGTCCCTTGTTAGATGGTGTAGTTGGTATAACAAAGGGATCATGTAATTGGAAATTATGAAAATGATCGATTGTATCACAACATTTATTAAAATGAACATTCTTCATATTATTACACAGGAGCTACCCATCAGCATTATTATTTATATAAAAAATGAAACTTATTACTTCTATTAAAACAATCGATAAAAATCTGAGGAATTCTGAGGATCACGACATTGATTTCCTCCTATTGGGAGTTCTACCTCGCACCTTAGCCTTAACCTCTTGCGGGCTTTTCGGCCCGAATCCAGACTCACTCTCTTCTTCCATCTCCGCGATTCTGTTGGCCTTAAAGGCCGAAATCCCGAACTTTTTCCAGCTGAGAAACGAGCCTCTCTTCTTCTCCGACAGCTTCTCAATCTTCCTCTCCATCGCCATGCACTGGCTCTGCAGCCTCAGCACCTCCTCCTTGAGCTTCTTGATCTCCATCTGCTGCACGCCCGTCTCCCGCTTCGAGAAGCAACGGGCCGAGAGCTCCAGCGCACCGGGCGCTGGGCTTCTCGGCCCGCTCAGGGTCCCGCTCCAATCAATGTGCTTGTTGACGAGCCTGGATTGCTCCAACAGGAGCACCTGGATAACAGCCCGAACCGGGAGCCTGTCGTTCTGGGCCGCGTGCAGACAGGCTTCCTGCGATAGTTTGTTGCAGTCGATCAAACTGCAGAGCGTCTTTCTTTCTTGCTTCGAGAGGCCTGGATGTGCCTGATCGACGTGAAAAATGTATTATCCACCTTTTAGAATCCATATCCATATAGTCTTGAACTCATAATAGTGATAAGGGCAATAATGTATTTTTATCTAAATAATACTCCTTCTGTCCCAAAAATATCACCTCGCTTTTATTTTGGATCATTCCATTATAATTGACTCATTCTACAAAAATGAGTCATTTTTACATACAAATGTGCTTCGAATTACGAAGCTACACTACTTTACTAAAAAAATATTACTTTTTTTAAGTGCCCAATTTTTTTTGAAATTAATACTATGGTGACGGATGGAATAATATATTTCTTTACATGTTATCTCAAGACACTTGTTTGAGAGTTTCCAAATTCTGATTTAGAGACAGCACAAAAAGGCAATTTCAAAAATGTATGGTTTAATTCTGTTTTCAGAAAATGCATGATAAACAAAGCTAGAAAACAAAATAGTTTAACAGGAAAATACGAGATTTATAAAACTAACCTTAAGGTAAGTATCAATCGCGCGATAGAGCCCATCATCTATCGGACGGGCATGGCTCGGAAGAGCGCTGGCAAGCGCGACGAATTCAGGCAGTGTGAGATACGAGTCGAGCGCCGCTTCCGCGAGGTAGGAATCGACAAGCTTCGCCACTTTGGCGACGGCAGCGCCGCCTCTAGCGGCCTCCTCGACATTCAAAAAATTCCTCACGAGGCGAAGCACGAGCTCGACGTCAAGCAACGTGGAGCTAGTGTGGCTGAAAGATGGTATCAACAGTTCCTTCAGCGAAGCCTGGTCGAGCTGGCACGAGAGGCGCTTCTCAAGCTCGAACAGGCAGGCTGGGTCCACCCGGACCACGTTAGCGGCGCGTAGGATCCTCAATAGGAAGTCGCAGGGGACGGAATCCTTCTCCGGGGGAAGGATTCCCACTAGAGATTCGATGATGAATCTTTTCTTGGTCCATGATACGGTCACACTCTCGGGCGGGTTCCCTGAGCCGACGGCGGCTGGCTGGTCAGACTCGTCCGTGGCCAGCTCGGGGAGCCATTTGGAAGCGTAACGAGTGATGATCGAGCCGATGAGGTCGGGCCTTATTTTCTTGTCCTTGATTTCTGAGAGAGTCTTGATGAAATCATCCATGTCGAGAATGCAGTTGTTCTTGAATGGCTTTAGCTTTGATGATAATGTGATGAGTTCTGCCACTTCGAGGTTCTGCATTCTTTTTTCTTTTCTTTTTGGAGATGGGTTTTTGTTCTTGTTTCTGTATGAGTGGAAATATGATGCAGATGATGGATAAATATTGGTTATAGGGGGGATAAAAATGGTGAAAAAAGAAAAAATTTGTTGGAAAATTCTAACTCCGTGGTGGATGCCAATCAATACTTCACTTGACAATTTTGTCTTGATCAATGATGAAAATGAAAGCTTGCAAGCAAAATACCCTTCACGAGGTTCAACATTTGGGATTAACTGGATGAAATGTATATCGTATTTTTTGCTAGTAGGTCATGTCTTTTTCTTCCTTATTCTTCATTCTTCTTCTCATCACTCTGCCTCTTCTTCTAAGTGATAAATATTATGGTTCAAATTGCAACTTTTAGAAACACATAAAGTGAGATATGAAATTAGAAACGCAACTGTTCAAAAAGTGACATCTAACACATTCTGTGATGCATTTGGGGTATGATTGAAGAAGATTTGCTACTGTAATAAGCAAAGGTGAGGCTTTGCCTCATAAAAAACTTGTCTTGCAATAATTGGGCTGCACTTGATAGAACATACTTTTGGCACGCCTTCTGTGTGGATAGAAAGCGGTGATAAGATGGTAAAAAGAGAGAGAGATCCCTTTCAAACATCTGTCTCTTTTGTTGTAGTGTCGTGTGGTGTCATAATGAATTTTGTCCATGGAAAAATAGAATAAGCCATAGTCTGTAATTGGATGGAATATTTGCATTCACTTTTCATTGTCATAAGTGGTGGATGAAGCTGTCCTTTCTTCATTGCTTCCGCTACTATTAAACTTGTGATAATCCAACATTCACAAAAAAAAATAAAAAATGGAAGCACAAATATCACAACTTGATTACAAGAGATTTATGCAAATCTTGCAGCTGTTATGAAAAAATCTCTATTATCATAATAAGAAGAAAAGGTTAAGCTTCAGAGACGAGCAATTTATTGTGCGTTATAACACGAATTCTATCATCTTACACAAATTGTAATAAGAAATACTCTCTTCGTCCTCAAAAATTGTTCATAGTTTTTCTTTCGGGTATGTCTTCCAAATTTATTCTATTTATGTTTATGGAAACTATCACACAAAACTTTCTACTTATTATCCTCAACAATACAATTTATTTACACTTTTGGCAACCTATATCCCACCAATATCCCTATGTATTATTTTCAACGATATCATTTATTTATATATTTAACACTTATGACCCACTATTAATTAATTTAACACTATACTATGTTGGATTCTTATTTTACTTATAAAATATTTAACAAGTTTTATTAAAATTCAGACTAAGAATTTAAGGAACATATTTTAGGGTAGAGAGTAGTAATTTTCATTACAATGATTGTGAATCTAAAGAAATCTTGAGGTACAATTTGGCAGGTAAGGACGGAGCCAAAAGCGAGCTAGTATTGATGGTTACATAAACTTTGCATCAACTATGCAAGTAAAATTGTTTAGACTGTTACGTTTTATTTCTCAATAAATTCATACAGTTTCTGTTGAAATTACATAAAATAAACTAAAAATCAATCGCAACCACTCGATATGGGGTTTAAATGTTAATGCTTTGTGTTCAAATCTAACCAATGGAGGTAGGCTCCTTTCATTGATATTAGCACACTCCAAATAGTTCGATTTAGAATATGTCAAATGAGATCAAAATTTATTTCTTTGATATTAGTAAGCTCCAAATAGTTCGATTTAGAATATGTCAGAGGAAATCAAAATTTATTTCTTAAATATTGAAATAGTTCAATTTAGATGAAATCCGGGTTCAACCATTTTCACTTAGCTTGATTTACAATATGTTTGACGAAATCAAAATTTATAACCTTTCAGTTACGAGTTCAATCATTTCTACTGGGAAATGAACCATCACTAGGAAACACGTCACACAATTTGATAGAATCGGGGTACCAAAACTGTAAATAACAATAAAATATAAATCTCCAATCTTCATAAATAAATACTCTATCCATCCATCATATTTATTCATTGATTTTGATAAAATAGATTTTAATAGATTGTAATATGTATAAAATGAATAGAGATAATAAATAAATAGATTAATTGATAATGGAATTAAAAATAGACTATATAGATAAAATATATAAATATATTAATAGATAATAAGTGTAAAAAATAGGTCATGAATGATATTTTTATAAATAAATTAGTAGATTTAAGATAAAAATATAAAATTGTTTTTTTCAAAAAAAAAGAAAATGAATATTTTTTATAGACGAACCAAAATGAAAATAAAAGAACGTATTTTGTGGGCGAAAGAAATATTAACCAACCCTAAACATCTAGAGCCAGTCCAAATGTCCAATACAAGACTCGACTCTTTTAGCAACCTAAAAAGTAACTTCCATTAATTTTCTTTCCATCACCAGCAGATTCATGGCACAATTTCAAGAGCCAAGATCAAAGTACACACATCAATCCACGGCTAAGATCAAGTAACAGATGGAAAGATCGTTCTTGGTTCCATTATTCCTATAATTTGATCAAAAACTTTATATACGAGCAATGAAATCCAAGAATTCTCCAGAAACTAAAGTTCTGAAACTAACAGCCAAACCTTATTAATCTTTCCAGCATATTTGACGAAATCACATTTTCCGAGGAGACGAGGATCCGGACGAGTTGCCTAGGGTCGACTCGCTAGAAAGAGAGCCTTTATCACCTTTGTCCGAAGACACAATGGCGACCTTCACACCTGTTCTTTCCATCTCCTTCTCGAGCTCTTCCTCTTGCCTCAACGCAGTGAACTGGCCGTCTAAAGATCTGGCAGCGCCTAGCCAGGCGAGGACGATAACAAGGAGAATGCCGCCTAGATAGGGAGTCGAGTTTGCTAAGGATCCGAAGGTTAAGATCATGAACTGCTGAATTAGCGCACCTCCAGATTTTCCCAAAGGATTGCAGACTACATCAATGGCTGCTTTCCCTTTAACCTAAGACCACAAATAGAACTGAGTTACTAACCGGGAACAGCCTATAAGTTCATGCCATTGTCAACTTCTTAACACAAACGCCTCAACTCACACGATTCAGACATGTAAAGCAAGTGTATACGAAAGTTAGGGACAAACCTTCGTGTCCTCGTCCAAAGGAATGTATGCCATTTCCTTGCACGGATCGAATAAGCTGTACTTTGCGCTCTTGCTAAATATGTTTTGCATTGCTCCGACATACACAGCTGCTAAAAGTGGGGTCATGCCAAATTTGGCAAGAGCCGGGGCGAGAGGGTGGCCGAAGAGAATGAGGGAGAAGAAGCCGATCCCAGTTAGGAGCAAGACAGTTGGTGTGATCTTCGCTGCAGCACCCCAACCATATTTGTTGAAGATCCATTGGCTCAAAAGCATCATTGTGAACGTTGCAATTCCGGTAGCAGTTGAGAAATCTCCCATAAAAGATGAGTACTCATTTGGCGTTGGGAACTGCACGACTTTCAGAAGGTTAGGTGTACAAATCAACAACTTAAAAGGAAATGAATGCCTACCTGAGCTTTGAGCTTTGATTTCCATGTAACCTCAACGAGGTTGATACTAATACCATATGCCACCACTAAAGTGGCAAGATCTCTTATGTATCTTGAAGATACCAAGAACTTCAAGCTCTCCATCGTCCCCATTTGTGGTTTATCCTAGAAGAAAACGAAGAATGCTGTTAGCAAGCAACAAGAACCAACTCCAAAATCTCGAGTATTCTACAATATAACCCTAGAAAGATACTATAAGGCTTAAAAGTTCCATAACCAAATTTCTTGATCCAAAGTAAAACGAAATGTTAGCTAAAACTGTGACAGCTAAGGAATGAAGCGACCGTTTCTTGAAACTAGTTACCTTCTTCTTCTGACTACGGGTGGGGAGAGGAACATTACGATTCACCCACCAATAAAGGAAACAAATTGCAAGTCCCATCAGCACCACAATGCTCATCATTCCCTTTAGGGAGACGGCCCAACCATCAACACCAGGACCAAGGTTTTCTCTCAATTTAGAGAAGTATTTCACAGTTCGACCAGAGAAGATAAGCGCCACATTTGCTCCGAGTCCAAACAGGGGATAAAATTTCTTGGCTTCATCAACAGTGGTGATCTGCAACATAATACATGATAAACCTCATGAGAAGCTGTGGCAGAAAGCTGGGGTAGACACAAAACCAAGAATGCATTTGTAACAAAAAACATAGATTTTACAAGTAATGCTCAGCTAGACATATATCAGGAAATATCTGTCTGGACGAGCCACAGTAATCCACCAAAACTATATGGAAAAGAAAATGAGAAAAGCAAAAGGACACTCCAAAACCCGATTTAGCTAAAGAACTAGGAAACATCACTTGGGATCAAGCTTATCCATCTGAATCTAGACCGTGCCGACAATAGCAAAACTGAAGGAGATAAATATACCATTTAGCTATACTTAAATTTTCAGACAACACACTTCATATCCACCATAGATAACATTAGCTCAAGCATTAAACACAACCAAAACATGCTATAAATTATCAATGAAACATTTGCTAATCCATCAAACTCCTTCATTAACAAATGATCAATCTTCAACTACTCATGGAAGCTACTAAAAACAGATTTCTTAGGGAAAATGTTGATAATAGTAAGTAATACCTCAAAATTACTCATTTCTAAAGGATCAATCTTCAACTGCTCATGGAAGCTACTAAAATCAGATTCTTTAGAAAATAGTTGATAACAATAAGTAATACCTCAAATTTACTCATGGAAGCTTATAAAAAGATCTTTTAGCAGTAACAAGAAAATTTACGTAGTATTAACCAACAATTACCTGATTAGCAAACCCCCAAAACAGAACCGAGACAACCACACTCCCCCAAAGTTCAGCCATAACATAGAACAAACAGAAACTCCATATCCTCAAAATAGCTAGAGGGCCAAGAAACCTCGGACCAAGAACATCCAAAAGCTTGTCAGCAAGAGCTGTGGGATGGATATAGCTGCTCATGGGGTAGAAAACGAATCCAAACGCCCCAAAAAAGGCGATAAATGGAAAGATAACAGAGTAAAACAGAGCCTGTTTCGACAACACATTAGCCATTTTCGTGTACAAGAGCATGAAGCCAACAGCCATTGGCAAATTCACCCAAGTTTTCAAGAATGGTATGATTTCAGCACTCGAACCTTTTGCAGTCACCACTAAAACATCCTTAGTGTCCCTCAAAATGGTGTAATTGAACAGAATACAGAAGAACATCATCCCAAGAGGTATGATTTTCTTGAAAGTCACCAATTCGAGGCCCATGAATTTGGGTGATTCTCTCTCTCCGAAGAGAGGCTGCCCATCATCTGATGATGCAGCTGCCTCAGCTCGACACACATGGTGATTTCTGTTGTTTTGGTAAACCAGTCGAGGTTTGGAGGAAATCTTTGAGAATCCATTTGGAGAAAGAGAGGTTTTGTTTAGTGTTATTGATTTGGACAAAGACTTTATGGGATTGAATCTGTACCTCAAATCACATGAGTGTCGCGTGATGAATGCTCTGGTTTTGGGGTTTGATGGCAAGGAAATAAGCCCTTTTGATTGTAAAACAGCTTGCATTTCTGCAAAATCCCTTTTCCCTACAAGCAAGTTTTAGGCAAATAAAAATTGTAAACATTCAAGTTTATGAACTGGGCAGAGAGGGAGAGTTCAGAGAGAGGTGAGATGATGAAGATAAGGGGATGATAATTTTGCTCAGTGAGGATTAGAGGAAATATATGTATGCTACACCAGAAAGAAATGGGATTCTTGAATTTGTATTTAAACAAAATAGGAGAGAAATATAAAAAAAATACTACTTTTTTACTTAATGATGGAGAAGAGCAAATCTTTTGGTGTCAGGGTTTTGCAGCAACTATAAACAATTCTGGCACTAGATTATTGCAATAAAAATTAATATCTCAAACCAGAGAGAATCCAGAGAGAGAGAGAGATTGGAGGCGTTGTGTAGCAATCAAAGGGAAGTGGGATCTTTAATACGATCCATCTAAAAGTGCAAGAGATTCATGTGAAGAAAGCGCAGATACAGCCAACAATGATGCTTTATATTGACCAAGCAACATTGATATGTGCCTTGTGATATTTTCCGTCAAATTTGGTTGTTGGATTCAAGCAAATTTGGTGCGTGTACTCTTTCTTGTTTATAGTTCTAATTTCTTGGATTTTCTTGTTATATAGGGTAATGTAGTTACTCATTCTTTGACTCGATATGCAATTGCTCTTACTAGCGTGATAATATTTTCGTCTAATTCTCGAAATTGGTTGTGTTAGACCTTATAGTTTTATTTTGTGCAAGTGTTTGTTTAAATCAATCCTTTTTATTTACTATAAAGGATTTGTGGAGGATTAAATTATGATAAATAACTATCTTTTGTCCACATATATTAGTTGGATTATAATCAATAGAGAACAATTCAAAGAATTAAAATAATCTCGAGCTTTCGAATATCCTCAAATATTAATTCTTAAAATAAACACTTGTCATGTTGGATTAATTTTATCAATCTAACCTTGTCGTGTGTAAAGTAAATACTTTCTAAGAAAAATAAAGTAACACTTAACCACCACGTGGTATGGAGATTTGGTTATTTTGGAAAATTACAAGATGGGTCTTTGACTCTTTGCTTAATTACAAGTTCCTTACTATCTAATCTCATCTATTATTTTATATTTGAAGGTTATATCTTTATCATTATTCATTAGTAATAATAGGTAAATACGTATTTATGATAAGATGATATACTATTTGCAATAGTTTGGTCCATGATATAAGATTATTTGTATCTAGTATTTTTTATTTTTATAGGGGCTAGGTACGAGTAATAATTAGATTTCCTAACTTTGGTTCTAATTTGTATAAGGTTTATGATGAGAAATAAAATTGAACATCCATCTCAAAACTGGGTTTTGTCCTTTTATGCATGAGATCACTTTTATTGTTAAATTTTAAATTATATATTTAGTTTAATTTTTATTGCTTTTTGAAGATAAAGAATGTGGAAAAAAAAAAGTATCTTCTTCGACCTTTTCTCTATTATAATAGTATATGCTTAGTAACACTTTTTCCAATGTATGGTTGAAATACTAACATTTTAAAATAAATTATTAACTTATTTTCTTAAATCATACTAATAAATTACAACACAGGATGGTTCCTCGTCGAATATCGATGGATTACAGGCTAGTATGTTTCGTTTGTTGTGTATATGCATGTTATGTGTTATGTATGTATCTCTCTAGTTGTGCGTGTGTCTGATTTTACAAGATTCTCCATGCACTAAACTTTACATGAATTTATCAAGTTGGATGACGCATCCAAAAGAAAGAAAAAAATTTGTGTTATGTACAAGTATGTTAAAGTTTATGTAATGATCATGAACTGCTTCCAACTTCACACTAAGATGATATCGTCTGTTTTGGTAGAGTTTTCAGATGGATTTATTTTTGGACTTAACCCCAAAAGACCTCATACTAGTGGAGTAGAACTCTTCAATATATATTAGACCATCTTGGTCTAATCTTTCGATGTGAGACTTGGGTTGAATTTTCAATAAACCTCCCCTCAAACCAAGGACCACACAACCCATGTCATTTCAAACATTCGGACCATCTTGCACCGCCACATAAATGGAACACGCCACCTCACACCCCTGATTAGGAAGACTTTTGACACAAGTCCGAGTTACACCGAGGGCCTCCATACATCGAGCATACCGCAGTCCACTCGAATACGAAACGACTCGATACTCATGTTGGATCATGAGCGTTTTAACTCCACACTAGTATGATATTGTCCGCCGCTAGCGCTCAGACTGGATTTGTTTTTTACCAACCCCAAAAACCTCATACTAGTGAAATCTGGAACTCTTCAATATATACTAGATCATCTTAATCTAATCTTTCGATATGGGACTTGGGTTGAATTCTCATCAGTTTAATTAAAATAAAATTTTGCCTTGATCTTACAATCGTAGATTTGAACTGAAAATTTCACCAGAAACTAACTATGAGAAATCGAAAGTACAAAAGGAAAATAAGAAATTTCTCATAAATTACAAACTCTATTAGACACGTGTTTGAACAAGATAAATAATCGTGTCTGACATACGTTCCGGACCCTTCGCTGCCAACTTTTTCATTTGAAACATACTATGTTGTAACAACGTGTATTATGTAAAAGTTAAAAAGTCACTAAAATGGGTTATTCCTCGTAAAAAAATTAATATAAAAAGAGATAAATTATTAATTCATATCGAACCAGAGTTGGAACGTTATAAAATTATTCAGTCTTAACAAAACATTTGTTTGTGATGTAACAAGAAAAAGATTTGTTTGTCAATTTCTGTATAAAATGGGTAGTGTCTAGTGTGTGTGTTATGTGAGCTCCCTTTGATAAATTAAAAGTTGAACCAAACCTCATAATTTCATAATTGAAAATTACGAAGTTTAATTCAAACTCGATTATCTTTTAAAAATAAATATAATGTGTAGTTTTTGTACAAAAAGGAAATGTAGAAATAAATTTGTAGGACCAAGGGAGTATAATTTAATTCGTTTTCGACTAAATCTTACGTGCATAACATGCAACATATATGAAATGAGTAATTATCCCTTATTAGCAAGGAACATCCCCACGAGGAATTGCATATGGGCACATATTCTCCCAGCATATTATTATATTCCAACCCACAACGATTTCAATTGATTGAGAAATAAATATAAATATACTACTTATTATTAGGGCTGTTAAACGGTTCTGTTTTGGTTAATCGAATCGAATTTTTCGATTAACCAAACCCAATTTCTCAGAAAAAGTGGAATCGAAATCGAACCATTTTAAATTTTCGGTTAACCGAAAACCGATCGATTCCGACGATTCGGTTTTCGGTTAACCGAAAAACCGAATTAAAATTAATTAATAATAAAACTAAATAAAATAATAATTAAAAAACTGAACCTTATTATAAATAAATAAAATATTTAACAAATAATTAAAATAATTAATAAAATAATAATTAAAATTGATTTTCAGAATTTTTAATTAATTAATTAATAATGAAAAATAAAAAACGGTTTTTCGGTTCCGAACCATTCGGTTATCGATTAACCAATAACGTAAATTTTTTCAATTCTATAACCGAAACCGAACCGATAACCGAATTTTTTGGTTTTCGATTAACCGAATTTATCGATTTCGATTCGATTCCGATTCTAATCGAAAATCGAAAACCGTTTAGACACTCCTACTACTTATATCTAACTAAGAGTGAACCAACGACGGCCACGAGTTGACAACGGACCCCACGAGAAGCGGTGGGTAATCATCCACGTGGAATAAAAATTGAAAACTCATTCGTGAAATTGATGAAAAGAAGGCCAGGGCGGAAGCCACTGTGCACTAGATATCTGTCTCATTATTTTATCCCATTTCTCCGATGCCTAAGAGTATCTACGATCATATATCTATAAACCAATTTTTTTTTTGTTATCAAATCAACTTTTAAAATCCATCAATTTATATCTATTTTTTTCTCTAATCATATATAATTACAAAATTAACTTTTATATAAATCTCACTAAAATATACTCTCTCCGTCCACCAAAACGCAGATCGATTTTGGCAAGACGAAGCTAAGAAACCCGGTGAAAGTAAATGCAGTATAAAACGCGCCATTGGGATAATAAATGAATATATTAATGGATTGTGAGTGTAAAAGGTGGGCCATGAGTGTTTTTGTAAATAAGTGGATAAGTTGATAAGAAAATATAAAGTTGGTGTTTAAAAGGAAAGTGCACATTTTGGTGGACGAATGAAAAAGAATTAAATCTGGCGTTTTGGTGGACGGATGAGATAATAATTATATCTATATATATGTACATATAAATAAAGAAAAATATAAATACATAGACAATAGTAATTAGAAAAAGAAAGAAGCCATACTCTTTGTTAAGAAGTTGGTTTCTTATTTTTAATTTTATCAACTTTTTTTAATGATATAAAAATTAAATTTCAACTTTTTAAATCTAAAAAATTGAAAAAAGTTATCGTTTGAGATAACCTAATAGAATCTGGTACTTAGGAACTCGAAACATTACGCAATTTAACCGTTTTTATGATTATACAACATAATTAGTGTATATAGTAAATCACGAAAGACGTATACCATTTAATATTTCGTAATTTGTTTTACAAGAAAAATAATCATAAAACGTTGTAATATTTATCTTGAGCGGTGTAAATATTTATATATACTTCCCGTTCTTTTTTTAGTATCATGTTATCAAATCACACAAACTAATAAAGTAGGTAAATTTATTTTTGTAACTTTATTAAATATCATAATAAATACAATAAATATCATTTTAAACCTCAAACTATTACATTTTATCGAACGAAAAATATTTTGTTCTCGTTCGATGAGCCACATAAAAATATCGAAGGCAAGAAATGAACGTTGGATATATCCGATGAGCTAATCAGAAAATATTTCTCGTCCAATTTCGGGAGCTGAAAAATTGATGTAGGATATTTTTGATAAAAAAAAATTAACATTTTGAGGTTTAAAGTGATATTTCTTAAAGTTTATGATTTTTTTGATAAAATGTTAATAGTTTGAGGTTTAAAATGATATTTTTTAAAGTTTATGATATTTTTGATAAAATGGATGTAGTTTGGGGTTTAAAGAGCATTAACATATTGTTCTATGGAGGTAAGGTCTAAAATATGGAAGAAAGAAGCGTTTCCACCACTTTACCACCCAGTCAATTCTGTTCCACTTAATCCCTCTTTCATAGCCGCATATCTTTCCGGCTAAGGAATGAGAAATCTTTCTCCTGTTACACGAATCCAATTTTCATTTCATCTTGATATTTACACTAATAATAATAATAATAATAATATTTAGTGATAATAATGAAAATGTGTAGATATGTTCCTATCCTTTTCGAAATCAAGTACTTCATCCGTCCACTAAGAGTGTGACATAGTTATATTATTCGGCGTCCACAAATAATATGTCACTTTTTTTTTGGGACATTAACCCACGTTCAACTCTTATTATTCAACCCCAAATCCGTTCATTATTTACCCAAAAAATTGAACTACCTAACACTAACTTTTATTATTAATCTCACAACCATCCAAAAAAACCACTATTTCTCTACTAAAAAAACATATATGATGGGACAGTTTATCCCTAAAAAAATATCTAACAAAATTTATTAAAATTCGTATCGTCTATCAAACGACACACTCGTAATGGACCGAGGTAATATATTAATCTTTTCAAATATAAGAATTTTAATATTTGAAAAAAATTCTAAACCTACATGAACTCCTCAACTATAAAACTATAAATAGGATTTCCCTACACCAATTGGGGACACACGGAAGTTTGAAGAAATAGATTTCAAAGAACAAAAGGTTTTATTTGTTTTACTTTTTTTTTTTTTTTTGGTATCATGGGAACCCGCACTGCTACCTCAGCTTACAAGACTAGTAAACCCCGGTGTCTGTGCAATATACCGCAAACCACACAGACGATGTGAAATCACACTAGGTTTTATTTGTTTTTCTTTTCTTCTCGCAACATGGCAGTAGGAGAAGAAATTTTTGAAGACAATTCTTTCATTAGTCAAAGTTATTTATTTATTTTTTCTTCTGGCAACATCTCAGGGGAGTAACATTAATGTATCATTGCTTCGTCTCTTATTATATACATACATATTTTCGATCATATATAACAGAAAGAAGATTTAGATCTCTTTTTACCTCTGCTCTATTTTACAGTGTCAAGTTTTTTAAAGAAAATAAATTTTGGTCGAGAGTTGGAAGTAGAAGTTAGTGATTTTTATGGCACAAGTCATTGACTACGGGAATTAAATATTTATCCATTATATTTAAGCAACGCACGTTAAGAACCCGGCAAGATAACTCAAGGCAATGTTAAAGTGAGGAAATTTATGCTTATGGTTTATGTTATTTTTATTATTTTATATGTTTGTATTTTTATATTCATTATATGATTACATGTTTTTGTTTGTAAGGCTACATGGTGTTTATGTTAATATATATTCTCATGCTATATTATATGTTATTATTTATGTTTAAAACCTTAAAGAATATTAAGATCTAATGTTATTATATATATTTAAGATCTAACAAAATATTAAAATCTCATGCTATTTTGTATATTTAAGACTTCATTGATTAGAGATTTCTATGGCAGCAATACGGAGCTCTAGTTTCCTTATGAATGATTTGGAGCTCATTCCCAATCATCCCATCCATTCCTTTTCTTTTGAAAACAAACAGATCACTTCCCTTTCCCAAACAGTCCATTTCTTGATCGATTCTATGGAATGCTATGATTCTCATGGATGCACCAGCAGAGAAACTGCACAAGTTTTGGAGAGGCGAATCGCATCTGCGGCTCATGCGGCTCACCATGTGATCGAGTCCCACGTAGTCGACCAAATTCATGCTGGATCCACTCTTGGTCGAAAAGCAAGGTGTTATTTCTTGCTGGATCTACAGAAAGCAATTGTTATGATGGATTTTGTCAAGAGAAAGGCCATGCAGTCAGCACCGTTCCCGATATTTTATAGGCACTAGACAAAATAAGGAATATAGGCCCCATTTTTTAAAATTCATATAAAACCATCAGTCATTATTTTTGTGCGTACTAGGTAAAACTTATGTTTTTTTACAAAAGCCTGCAAACGATACATGACGACTAAACCACACTTGAAAAATCGAATGTGACTGGCTTGAACCTATAGAGGCGATACTGAGGTTTAAACTCTTGACCTTTGGCCACATGAACTCACTTAAACATTACACTATCCAAAAATGTATCTTATATTATACTTATAAAATAAATCAAATTTATAAATTTACGTAAAATTCAAGTTATCTACAAATAGAAATAGATAATAAAAAATTATCAAAAACATATACAACTTACTTGTCATTCTTATATTTCTATATCTCAACTCTTATCTACGATACAATATCATAAAAAATAATTTATTCGAGTATGTGCAGATACAAAACCATTAATAACCACATCAACATTAATATTTTCTAATATATTTAGGGACCAAATGAAAACATACATCTATAAGTAAAATATATAAAGATTTAATACTTTGGACTTTAAAATAAAATAAAATATTTAAGTGATATAATATTTTAGATCCAAATAAATCTATATATCTATAAATAAAATTAATTTTTTAAAATAATTTTGGGCCCCCGAATGGTGGGCCCCAGGCGATCGCCGGGGTGGCTCACCGTGGCGGCCTCGCATGCGCTTCAAGCCAAAAGTGGATTGAAAGCTGATCAGCCCACATATTCACCACCTACTTCATCGGAAACTCTGATCTCCGGGAAGAATGTTATGGTGGGACTTTGATAGAGTTAAGACGAATAAACGAAAGAAGAATGTAGATTGAACGGAAAACCTCAAAGAGGCCACAGAGCGAGATGCTCTGCCAAAGTGATAATACGCTAACAATAATAATATCAATGATGCAACCCTAATGGCAAAGAACTATAAATACCCTACTAAGGCCCATGACAAGCATAAAGCCCGCATAATTAAAGAAGAGATAATGAGAATACTAAAGGTAATAAATAATAAATACTAAAGCCCATTAACTGTTTTCTTAATTCGCGCCGGTGTACACTTTAATCCACCCGCTGCCCATCAATTGCCTCGGCGATCGAATGCCTTGTCCTCAAGGTCAAGTCGGAACCGACCCCGCATATCCGCCACATCCACCCAACTACTCTCCTCGACCCCTAAACCCATCCACGAATAAGCATATGCTCTCACCGAACTCCATCGCGAACCAAAGAACGACGCCCAACACCATGCGAACAAAAGGCGGTTCGACCGCTAGCAATTCATCCGCAAAGTAGATAAATCGCACCGCCCAACCGCCGATTTTAATAGCGAAATGTGAAACACGGATGCACCTTTCAATTATCCGCAACTTTAGTCTATAAGCTGATAAGGCAAGTCGAGCAACCACCTCGAACGGCCCAAAAAAATAGGGGGCGAGCTTGGCATAGGAAACAGCAAATAAGCTCTTCGGACGATATGGACGGAACTTAAGATAAACAAAGTCACCCACAGTAAACTCCAACGACCGCCGATGCTTATTTGCCTCGCGCACCATGCGCTCCTGGGCACGTTGCAAATGGACCCGCAAATGAATCAACACCTCATCCCTCTCACGAAGAGAATCCGCCACAGCTTGCACCCTAATTCCCCTCGGCAAGAAAGGAACCAAAGGCGGAGGTGGTCGTCCATACACGGCCTCAAAGGGCTTCATGCCGAAGCTCGACTGGAAACCTGTATTAAAGCAGAACTCAGCCCAAGAAAGCTATTGTCCCCAACTCTTAGGCCGTTCCGACGCGAAGTAACGCAAATACGTTTCAAGACGGTTCATAACCTCGATCGCCATCCGTCTCGTGATGGTAAGAAAAACTCATGCGCAGCGTAGTCCCCGCTGTTTTAAATAATTCGCGCCAGAACGCACTTAAGAAAATGGGGTCGCGGTCGGATACTATCGAAGTCGGCATTCCATGCAGCCGCACAACTTTCTTGGCGAACAATTCAGCCACGGATCGTGCTGTGAAAGGATGTCGCAAGCCCATAAAATGATAATATTTGGAGAATCGGTCCACCACCACGAGAATGCAATCAAAACCTCCAGAGCGTGGCAATCCGGTGATGAAGTCCATGCTAATGTCATCCCAAACTTTACTAGGGATAGGAAGCGGGTTGAGAAGACCAGCCGGGCTCTTAGCTTCATACTTGTTTCGTTGGCACACGTCGCAAGTGGCGACATACTTGGTAACTGATTTCATCATTCCCGCCAATAAATAATGGTCGCCAACCGACGGTAGGTTCTAAAAGCTCCCGAATGACCGCCTGTGGGTTGCGTGAAACTCACCAAGAACTGTTTTACCAAGACGAATCAGAGGAAGAACAACTCGCCCTTGTAGAAAAGGGTCCCATGCGCAGAATTATAGTGCTCGGTCCCAGCTGTCCATTTTCCAACGCCGTGATAATCGGGGAAAGTCTCAGATTCTCCTTAACTGCCCTTTGGAGAGCTTGTCAATCTACCCACTGTGGTACCGACACCACTCCCAACTCCAGTTCTTCATCACGTCGAGAGAAAGCGTCCGCTGCCTTATTAGTTTGCCCCTCCTTGTACACGATTTCAAAATCGAATCCCAGGAGCTTTGCAGCCCAATTTTGTTGTGCAGGGGTAGTCAAGGCCTGGGCTAGTAGGTGTTTTAAACTGCGTTGATCAGTATGAACCACAAAATGTCGTCCCATCAAGTAAGGACGCCAGTGCTGAACGGCGAGGACAAGTGCCATAAGCTCCTTCTCGTATGCTGATTTAGAAAGCAGTCGCCCCGATAGACTCTTGCTGAAGTACGCTATCGGTTATCGCTTCAGATAAGCACCTCGCCCGATACCACGGCCGGATGCATCACACTCGATCGTAAAGGTTTAGCGAAGTCGCATGCGCAAAACCGAGCCGAGGTGAGTGCATTTTAAGAACTGGAATGCCTCTTTCGCCTCAATAGCCAACTCCATCGCTTTTTCCCTTCTTCTTTTTTGAGTAAAGCTGTTAACGGGGTAGCAAGCTTACCATAGTTGCAAATAAAGCGACGATAGTAACCTGTCAAACCCAGAAACCCGTGCAATCCCTTAACAAAGTGAGTCGGCCATTTCAAACCGCTCGACCTTGGTGGGTCCATCTGCACGCCTTTGCTGGAGACAATATGGCCTAAATACTCAACCTGCGAGGTGCCTAATACACACTTTTTCGGATTAATAATCAATGAATGGGCATTTAATATGGTTAGTACTTCACGCAATTGTAGTACATGTTCGTCCCAACTGGTGCTGTATATCAATATGTCATCAAAGACACTAACACGAATTTCCTCAAGTAAGGACGAAATATGTCATTCATAAGGCAATGGAAAGTAGCGGGTGCATTAGTCAACCCAAACGGCATAACCAAAAACTCATAGTGGCCAGAGTGGGTGCGAAATGCTATCTTTGGAATGTCTTCAGGTACGACTCGGATTTGATGATATCCCGCCCGCAAGTCAAACTTGGTGAACCACCTCACGCCATGTAATTCATCCAGAAGTTCTTGTATGACTGGAATTGGATACTTATCAGCCACAGTCACTTTGTTTAAAGCTCGATAATCCACACAAAATCTCCAAAAGCCATCTTTCTTGCGCACTAGTAAAACTGGACTGGAGTAGGGGCTATTGCTCGGTTGAATAATTCCCGCTGCTAACATCTCGGCTACCAACCTCTCCATTTTGTTTTTTTGCAGGTGGTTGTATCGGTTTGGACGGACTGATACCAAGGCCACCCCCTCCTGCAAGGTTATTCGATGATCATATGGTCGGACTGGTGGAAGGTTCGCGGAGGGCAACGTGACTGCAGGAAATTCCGAGAGCAACTGCTCTATTTCAACCCGCTTTTGTGTGGGTTGTAACGGATCGGCGGTGAGAGACAGTAGTTTATTCTCATCCATGGCCCATATTAGCCAAGCTCCATCGCCGAGCTCAAGGTACGTGAACCGTCCGAACACAAGCTTTCGGGTTAGCGATGGATCACCACGTAAGCACACCCTTTGCCCTCGATCTCGAATTTATGGTGAGTTGAGCCCAATTTGCAGCCACGCCTCCCAATTGAGCCAACCATGAAACTCCCAATATAACATCCACATCATGGAGAGCAAAGATATAACAAGTAATATGAAAAATCTGATCAAGATGAGAAAAGGTCGCTTTACAAACTCCACGAGTGCGCACTGTTGTGCCATCCCCGAGCACCTGACGTAAAAATTACAGTATGTTCCATCGGCAATTTCAAAATTTGGCGACATGTTCGCTATAAAGCGTTGGTCGGCACCGCTATCCACCATCGTCAACAATGACGATCTCCCACTCTACTAAATAGTTTCAAGGTCGGGCTCCATCAAACCCATTTAACGACAGCTTGGAAAGTCAGTAGTCAGAATTCAGTTTGAACTTCCCGATCCTCGACCCCATTATCCCGCTGCTCAAATCAGTCCCGCTTCCTCCATATCTTCCTCCTCTGCCCAAAATCACCATGAGTGATCCGGCAAGACACTTGTGCGTAATGTAATGTTCCCCACACTTAAAACACTTCCCTTTAGCTAGGTACTCCATTTGTTGTTCCGGACTAAGCCGTGAGTTGTGACTTCCCCTAGGCCCCGATGAAGCCGACGAGGAAAATTAGGACCGGTGTCCATATCTCGATGAAGCCGACCAGGAGAATTGGGGCCGGTGCCCAGATTGTTGCGACCCACTCAAATTCGCCGAATGACTGTGGAAGGCTGGAACGGATCGCGTGAAAGCTCCCGCGGTGAATCCCGATCTCTGCGGCGTGCTTGATGCCTTATGCGATCGAGCTATTCGGTGCGCTGACCTAATGACAGCAAACACGTCAGTCATCTCCGAGTCTAGAACGCGATCTCTAATTGATGATTGCAACCCGCCCAGAAACATACCCAGTTGTTGCCCAGAGGTAGGGCTGGAAGCTGGGCAATTCGTTCCTCAAATAGAGACAAATAATCTTCTAGTGAGCGAGTCTGACGGGTTACGTGCATGGCTTCATAGGCATTAATGGCGGAGCTATCGCCAAATCGTTCTATTAGTTCCCGCGTAAACTGATTCCATGGTATATTTGCTGAACGGCGTAGTACCCACTGTGCCCAAAACATTGAACGTCCAGACATGGCGATGAGCGCCAACTGCACTCTCTCCACCGTCGGGGTGCGATGTACCAAAAAATATTGTTCAGCCAGAGCAAGCCACGCGATGGGATCTGTCCCGTCGAACAACGGTAGGTCCTGTTTGGTATGATTTTGTGATGATTCTTGGTATTGTTTTACATGTCATTTTCAGTGGTTTGTCCTATTTATGCCGTTGGTTTGATTAATATTTATCGATTCGGACTTACTTCGTTTGTTTCGATGATTTGTAGGAAAACGCATAAAATAGGATGAATTGGATCTTCCAAGAATCAAGTTTATTGAAGAGAATCTCGACAGGAGTTCATAGCGAAAGCGGATCGAAAATCGGAGTTCAAACGAGGAAGAACGGAGCGAACGTCAAGGTCGCGCGACGAGCGCCCGAGCACCAAGACGCCTCAAGACGCGCAGTGAAGCGCCGCGCCCATGCCGCGCGCCCGCGCCAAAGACTCTGCCACCAAAGACGCTGCGTTCATGAATTACCTCTGCTCAACATGCGTGCGCGCTGCTCGCCGCCGCCGCCGCCCGCCAGCACGCCTCGGCCCGCCAGCCCCCGCCAAGATTCATCCGGCTGGCATCACCCAGCCCGCACCCGCGCCAAAGGTTCGCTGTTGTTGATTTGTATACCGAAAGCGCTTTGGTTGAGCTTGTATACAATGTTTTCGTTACCACTATTACAATCTCCGTCTGATTTCAATACTTGATCGCATATATTCGTGTCCCTTATCTCATATATGTTAGATCATACAAAGTGTAGAAGATCACGTGTCTCGTATGATTGGTCAAGCTTAATGAGATATAAAAGTTTCACACCGAGACGACTAAAGGACGAGTTGTCGGCTTAGCCGCAGATAGATAAGAAGTGACTTGACTTAGTTGCTTGTCTATGCCGGTACGCCTCTCGACGTATCAAGGATCACAGTGAGATGAGTTCTTCTTTTCCGACCGTCGTGAAGAACCAAGATCTCGTGACTTACGATGATCTAAACCTCGATAAGGTATTAGGTGAGTATGAGTTGTCGACCATCACTTTGACTTGTTATGAGTGAGGGTTATATATTCTAACCCAAGATTCTCCGATCTTGGGTGGTGGCAAGGCTTGATGTCACGCTAGTTATCTCAGACGAGTCACCGTATCCGCTAGGATGATGACGCCCCTTAAGGAGCTCAAAAGGTTTATTGTACTAAACCCCGCAGTCGAGTTAGCTCAAGCACAATAATAAGGTTGAGTGGTACTACTTAAGGAAATAAGGATATTAATCGCTTAAGCAATGATTGCTAGAAATGATTAATGGACGCTCGATATCTTAAATACGGGATTCAGAATGTCTAAGTGCAAGCCCGACTCAACTTCGTAATAAAGGGTAAGTCAACATTCTTTCTCTAGTGGCATGATCGAATGTTTATAAATTAATTTATGTTCGGGTCAACATAAGATAATTAATTTATTTGAGGCCCATCTTTATTCCTCGCATTTGATCCTGGCTAGCCCATCCAGCCCATAGACTGTGGAAATCGCGCCCTATAGCTCTCAAGGCAAGATTTTATTCTCTTTATCCCACAAGGATATAATTATATTTATGGAATATGCATAGATCCTTTCCATATAAGATTATGGTAATAATCTCGAGAGTATGGAAATAATCCTAAGAGTATGGAAATAATCCTAAGTGTATGGTAATATTCCATATAGATTATGGTAATATTCCATATAGGATTATGGTAACATTCCATATAGGATTAAGGTAAGCATTATAAATATAAGGTATGAGATAATGTCTAGTACTCACTCACGATTGCAACCTAATTTTCGCCATCTCATAAGTGCGAGAGAGAAATATTTTCGAGTTTTGTGAGAGTGGGTGATTTTCCGCGTATTCTCCATAGCTCGCCCTCACCGACGCTGGAGTTTGGGTATCCGGATACGCCCGTAAGGTCAAAGCACGAGTCTCGACCGCTCAATCCGCTCATCCCGCTCGATCCACCTCGATGCATCCAAAGGTAAACACGAGAAAACCCCAACGTGTCGCTTTTAATTATATAGACGCATGCTAGGATTATAATCAATGTATGGTGAATTAAACACCCAAGATGGATCCTCGGGGCAGGGTTAACATACGCTTTCCTACACTGGTATCGAGCCCGATCGTAATCTCGCTCGCTGGATTAATTCACGCTTGATTATTACGCATGCTATTATAATTGTGGATTTGTCGCTCATCGTGGCTCGCTTGTTTTGTTGGTTTTGTTTTACACCACGAAAATCCGTGGTTAGATTAGATTTTATTATGTAAATCTTATCCGTAAAGAAGAACGAAGACGAACGAACGAAGAACGAAACGACGGGAAGAACAGTGGTTCTCTACCGCTTCGGGTGGTTTCATGAAGTAGTCTCGCGGTCGCCAGGGCGATCGCGAGGGCTGCGGGCGACGGGAGCGCGCTCGCTGAGATCCCCGGCGCTTAGCGAGCGAACTCGCGGTCGCGAGGATTACCCGCGAGGCGCCATGGCCGGCGAAGAAGCGGGCGACGGGCGCTCGCTCGCTACAGAAACCCGGCGCATGGCGAGCGCATCGCGGTCGCGAGGTATGGCCGCCGGGCGACGATGTCTCGGCAGACGCTCGGCGCTGGGCGTGGTCGCGACGCTGCAGCCGACGGGTCGCGGTCGCGTTAGCGACCGCGAGGCAGCTCATGGCGAGCGCGCAGGCGGCGCGGCGAGGTGGGCGCGCGGGCTTTGCCCCAGCGCCGCCCAAGACATTTTGGGCCGACCCGCCCGCACCCGCTTCCAGAGATTCCGCCCGCGCCCGCACGCGAGGCCCAATTGTTGAATCCGTCCGCGCCCGCACGCGAGGCCTGTCAAGTTTAAATATCGTACTTTGTAAATCTATGTAATAGATTAGATTTAATTGTGCAGTTTCACGATCTGGGCGCGATGAACGTTTTATTTTATTTTTATCGCTCATATGCATGTCGTGGATGTTTAAATTATGCAGAGCATGTTATGTATGTTTAAATTACGCTGACAAACCTTAAGTGTTTTACGAATTGATGCGCATAGTAAGCATGCTAGTTTATCGCTTATCAAGTTTTTTAGAATTTCATGAGCATGTTTTACATGTCGAGTTCTATAGAAAAGCATGCTAGGATTACGTGATCGCATGGACAAACCTTTGAATAAAAAGACTAAGAAGCAACCCGACAAATTAATTTTTCAAATTAAAATGTCAAGACCTCCACTTTTGATCTCTAAACAAAGTGAGACGACCGTGAGTAAACGCCCACACGCTGGCTTGCTTGCACCGCTTATCATAAGTTTGTTAGATGAGATTTCTAAATAAAACATTTTAAATCTATTGAGAAGTGGGAGTTTCATGTAAACGCCCACACGCCGGCTTGCATGTGCGATTTTCATAAGTTCTCTAGTGATAGATATAAAATGAGATAACAAAAGAATTTGAATTGGAAGCTGTATGGTCCGAGTGAGTATACCAATTCTAAGAATTCATCTTCACGTTAAAATTGTGGTCAATGCTAGACATCACCTCAAGTACAACTTCCCGCCAAGTCCCTTCGTGATAGTGATGTGGTCTAGTAAGGTCCAATCATTAATTTCATTTGTCATAAGGATAAGTTGACATGGATTGAAATTAAACGACTAAAAGGTATATTTTAGTCCTGGTCGAGGGGTTCATGTAAACGCCCACACGCGGCTCGTATGTGGGATTCCTCGGCGATTGGAGGTTTCAATTAATATTGTTTTATCAAAAGGTTACAATATTATTGTTACGTAATTATTTGCGATCGATGCTTATGTGTTTTACATTATCGCTTCAGATATGTCTCTTACGCCGATTATCAATATGCTCGCACAAAACCGTTATCCGTCCAAATTTTATCGAGTGGAAACGAAACATGGAATATGTTCTTATCGTCAAGAACACATGTTTGTTCTCACTACTCCTAAACCCGATGCCCTCATCGACGATCGACTAATGAGCAGCGAGAGTCAAGGGACTTTGAATAAGTCAAACAATACGGCTAAATGCTATATGATGACTACGATGTCCAAAGGCTTGCAAAATGCAAGATCACCGATGGCGACGCGATCGATATTTGGTCAAGTCTCGAGAGTAAGTTTGGGCAATGGATCGACAATCCGCCCACACAATGAGAGAAATCTTGGCGGTAAGATGGAAGAAGGAAGTTCGGTCCATGAACATGTCTCCCACACGACTCATCTCACGGATAGTCTTGATCACTGGGAGGAGGTATCGACGGCAAGCCAAGGTCGATATCATCCTCAATACACCGCCCAAGTCTTTTGAGAACTGCGTGAATGCGATCATGAGCAAGACCGAGTTTACACTTAGTCGCTGTTTAATGATCTCGTTGTCATGGAAGGAGTTATGGGAAAAGGAGCACATGCTCTTGCTAGCACATCTATGGCCCAAAATTTCCATCGCAAAATGGAAATAGAAAAGGGTGCCAAAGGTGGTAGAGGCAAGGCAAATAGTGGGAGTAATGGGAACAAGAACATGGTTACACCGAGGCTTGAAGAAGCCAAAGGAGAAGGCAAGTGCTTCTGCGCGTAAGACGGGCATGGAAGGCCAAGTGCCCTATGCTCAAGGCTCAAGGTACGCCATTTGCTTTAGTAACGGAAACATGTTTAGCGACTTGTTCTACCCATTCTTGGGTAGTAGATACGGGCTAATCGATCATGTTTGTTACACCTTGTGGGTTCCCGCGACAAGGGAGTCGCTTGATGGCGAGATAACGATTCCATGGGCAACGCGCGAAAGTCAAGTCGTTGCGGTTGGAGATGTTTCTTTATGTTTTGGGACAACGGTTTTAGTTTTGAAAGACGTTTATATGTGCCGGATTTTATGAACCTTGTTTCTGCTTTCAAATTATTTACTCATGGATATTCGTTATTTTTGATAGTGGTGTTTCTATCATAAGAAATGACGGTTATCCGTGTTGGCACTTTATATAATTCGCTTATACTATTTTCGCAAAACATAATACCTATAACTATGTCAGATCTTCATCAAACCCTAAAAGAGAAAGTTTTTTCAAGAAGATGACTCTACTTTTCTCTCGGCATCTTAGATTAGGTCACATCAATCTAAATAGGATCCAAAGACCGCTAAGAATGGAGCGTTGGGTGATCTCACGGTTATCCGCTCCCACTCATGCTAATCCCGTGATGAAGGTAAGATGTCGACTGCACCTTCAAAGCGAAGCGGTTATAGAGCCAAAGAAATGTTGAGTTAGTCCATTTCGACTGTGTGGACCTATGTCCACACAAGCTCGTGGAGGGTACGGTATTTTGTCACTTTCATCGACGACACTCAAGGTACGGATACATATACCGCTTCACCGCAAGTCCGAATGCTTTGAGAAATTCAAAGAGTTTAAGGCGGAAGTGGAGACGGCTAGGTAAGAGTATCAAGTCATCATGGTCCGATCGCTGTGGCGAATACCTCAAGAACGAGTTTATGGACTACCTAGTGAAATGTGGGATTACATCCCAACAAGATTTCACCGGCACACCACAAAGAAATGGTGTGTCGAGCAAGAAGAAATAGGACTCTTTTGAAATGGTTAGATCGATGACGAGTTATGCTACATTGCCTATTTCGCTCGGGATATGCCTTAGAGACGGCGGCATACTTGCTAAATCTAGTACCGCCCAAGTCACCGAAAAGACCCTTTCGAGTTGTGGTTTGGGCGCAAGCCCGCTTTAAACCACATAATGATATGGGCGCCCACACACGTGCCGAACAAGAAGGCCGACAAGTTGGAGGCTAGATCCGACGCAGGTCGTTTATCGCTATCCTAGAGGAACGAAAGGTGGTTTATTCTATAGTCCCAAGGATCGAAGGTCATTATTAGACTAATGCTCGATTCTTAGAAGAGGACTACATGAAAATCATAAGTCCAAAGTTGAAATCATTCTTCAAGAATTAGAAGATGATCGATTCCACCACCGACAGCCAAAGGTACGAGATGTCGAGTCTAGTGGGAGGATCGACACCGATACTTCAAGAAATTGAAGTGGGTCGAGTTCCACCGAGATACCGACCGCATGTTGGTACCTACACGCAAGTTGTGCAAGTTAGAGAACCACAAGTATCTCGCACCCACCGCTGCCATTGTGCTCAGAGAACCTCGTCAGAGTGGGAGGGTTGTTCGTCAACCCGAGCGATTTATGTTCGTGGGTGAATCTTCGGATTTGGTCCCAGCAGATTTAACATGCAATAATCGACCCATGGACATACAAGGAGGCGATACAAGATATTGATGCAAGATCATGGCACACCGCTATGGACTTAGAAATGGAGTCCATAACGGCTATGGATGTATATGAAAGACACCTCTACCGATGGCAAGGAAGCCATAGGTAGTAAGTGGATATACAAGAGGAAGAGAGATTCGATGGAGAGGTTTCGCTTTTAAAGCCGTGCTCAGGCGAAGGGTACACTCGATTGAGGGCATCGATTTCGACGAGACCTTTCACCGTAGCAATGCTCAAGTCCATCGTAATTCTTCTAGCCATAGCAGCCCACTTGAACCTAGAGGTTTGGCAAATGGATGTTAAACCGCTTAAACGGTTACCTTGAGGAAGGTAGAGACATCTATATGCAAAGAACCTCAAGGTTATGTGGTAAAGGGTGAAGAGCATCTAGTATGGAAGCTTAAGTCCATTTACGGACTTAAGTGCCTCCCGATCATGGAACTTACGCTGACGAGGTAGTAAAGTCCTATGGATTTACCCACTGCCTAGCGAGAGTTGTGTGTATCGGTTAGATGTTAACGTGATGTGGTATTTTCGCACTTTATGTAGATGACATCCTTCTAGTGGCAACAACGTGAAGTCATATCGACGAAAGAGTTGGCTATCCGATCGCTTTCAAATGAAAGACTTAGGAGATGCAGCTGACATTCTTGGGATCAAGGTTTACCGAGATCGCAAGAAGAAAATGTTGAGCTTATCTCAGCGCCTTACATCGATATCGTGGTAACTCGTTTTAGTACGCGCACCGCCAAGAAAGGATTGCTACCTTCGCATATGGCGCTCCTTTATTCAAAACGCATCACCTATGACCGCAGCGAGATAGAGGAATGAGACAAGTTCCTCACGCCCGCCGAGGAAGTCTCATGTACGCAATGCTATGCACGAGGCCCGATATCCGCTATGCGGTAGGCATAGTAGTTAGATATCGCCTAACCTCGACAAGCTCATCGATCAGAAGAAGCATATACCTGGCACCGAAAAGGACTCGAGATTATAGGCTAGTTTACCATGCGATAGTCTAATGCCTTTGGGTTATACTGCACTGGATTTCCAAGTCGACCGTGATGAGAAAAAGTCAACCCTGCTATGTGTTTACCTTGGGAGGTGGAGCCGATCCTCAAGTGAAAGTGCAAAGCAACGATGCATTATGGACTCTACCATGGAAGTTCTAATATGTAGCCGCTCGGAGGCTTCTAAGGAGGTCAGATGGTTCAAGAACCACTCATGGATCTAGGTGTGGTACCGGTTCGCCCAAGAGTATCATAGTTTCATCGTGATAACTCGTGCAAAAGCGGCAAACCTCGGCGAACCACGGACCCACGCGCGACTAAACACATAGAGAGAAAGTACCATGTCATACGAGAAATCGTTAGACGAGGTGACGGCTGATTGAAAAGATTGATACGACGGAAAATCTAGCAGATCCATTCACGAAGAGCCCGCCGCAAAAGTCTACGATGGACACGTTAGAGGACTCGATTATGCTGATGGCACCCACTTAGAAAGGAAACTTTGTATAAGTGGGAGAAGCAAAGTGATGGTTGTTTGTAATAGCTAGTAGAAAGACACATTGTATACTAAAAGTTTGCTTTAGTATGTTGGAGATTGTTGGATTTGTATATCGAAAGCGCTTTGGTTGAGCTTGTATACAATGTTCCTCGTTACCACTATTACAATCTCCTCGTCCGATTAATACTTGATTGCATATATCTCGTGTCCCTTATCTCATATATAAGTTAGATCATACAAGTGTAGAAGATCACGTAAGTCCGTATGATTGGTCAAGCTTAATGAGATATAAAAGTTTCACAACCGAGACGACTAAAGGACGAGTTGTCGGTTTAGCCGCAGATAGATAAGAAGTGACTTGACTTAGTTGCTTGTCTATGCCGGTACGCCTCGACGTATGAAGGATCACATGAGATGAGTTCTTCTTTTTCGACCGCCGTGAAGAACCAAGATCTCGTGACTTACGATGATCTAAACCCCGATAAGGTATTAGGTGAGTATGAGTTGTCGACCATCACTTTGACTTGTTATGAGTGAGGTTATATAGTTCTAACCCAAGATTCTCCGTGATCTTGGGTGGTGGCGTGTTTGTATGTCACGCTAGTTATCTCAGATCGAGTCACCGTATCCGCTAGATGATGACGCCCCTTAAGGAGCTCAAAGGTTTATTGTACTAAACCCCGCAGTTGAGTTAGCTCAAGTACAATAATAAGGTCGAGTGGTACTACTTATGAAATAAGGATATTAATCGCTTAAGCAATGATTGCTAGAAATGATTAATGGACGCTCGATATCTTAAATACGGGATTCGTAATGTCTAAGTGCAAGCCCGACTCAACTTCGGTAATAAAGGGTAAGTCAACATTCTTCTCTAGTGGCATGATCGAATGTTTATAAATTAATTTATGTTCGGTCGAACATAAGATAATTAATTTATTTGAGGCCCATCTTTATTCCTTGATTTGATCCCTGGCTAGCCCATCCGTGCCCATAGCACTGCGGGAAATCGGCCCCTATAGCTCTCGAAGGCAAGATTTTATTCTCTTTATCCCACAAGGATATAATTATATTTATGGAATATGCATAGATCCTTTCCATATAAGATTATGGTAATAATCTTGAGAGTATGGAAATAATCCTAAGAGTATGGAAATAATCCTAAGTGTATGGTAATATTCCATATGATTATGGTAATATTCCATAGGATTATGGTAACATTCCATATAGGATTAAGGTAGTGCATTATAAATATAAGGTATGAGATAATGTCTAGTACTCACTCACATTGCAACCTAATTTTCGCCATCTCATAAGTGTGAGAGAGAAATATTTTCGTGAGTTTTTGTAGAGCTTGGGTGATTTTCGGTGTATTCTCCATAGCTCGTCCTCACCGACGCTGGAGTTTGGGTATCCGGATACACCCGTAAGGTCAAAGCACGAGTCTCGACCGCTCAATCCGCTCATCCCGCTCGATCCACCTCGACAGATCCAAAGGTAAACACGAAAACCCCAACGTGTTGCTTTTAATTATATAGACGCATGCTAGGATTATAATCAATGTATGGTGAATTAAACACCCAAGATGGATCCTCGGGCGAGGGTTAACATACGCTTTCCCTACACGCGCCGCGCCCACGCCTATGCCGCCTAGCCTCCGTCCGCGCCGGAAGCCAACGCGATTACGCCCCTAGCGCCCACGCCCGGTCGACGCAGCCTCCACAGTACAGCGATGCACCCCAGCGTTTCGAGCGCCAACAGACGTTCTACATCTCTCGCGCCAACTTCAACCGGCGTTCTCGTGTGAGACAAAATCATTTTCCATCCGGCGTTCAACCTGAGCCGGCGTTTCTTTCAAGTCAGAACGTTTTATGAGCCGGCGCTCACCTTGCAACCGGCGCTGACCTTGAATTTAATATATACATGCACGTTTAGGTCATCAATGAGGGTCCTCGTTTTTCTCTGTTCGATAGCCACGGAGCTGTTCGATTCCACTGTTCTTCACTATGGATTTTTCAGGAGCTCTACAACAGATCGACATAAATAGATAATCTTAGTTTTAATTCATGTTTTAAGTTTCATCGATTGAATGTTTAGTCTAGCGATTTATGTTCATGGACTCATCAGTTTTATCAGATTCTATTTCATAGTTTATTGTTTATGATTTTTATTGGATTCAATTCATAGTGACAGTGGATTGTGTTCATGTTGCTTTAATCTATCTTGCTTTCGATTAATTCCTGTTCTTGGAGATGGATTGATGATTATGTTTTTATTTGCAATTAGATTTAGATTAGGGATTGACAAACCCTATGAATAATATGATTGCATATGCTTTTATTTACCGCTTTGATTTATCGCTTTCATAGTTCAACTAGGGATTGACAACCCCTGGTTTAGATTTAACGCTTTATTAGTTTAGCTTGGGATTGACAACCCCCAGCTTAGGATCGCTGTTTATTTTCTCGTATTTCAATTCTTGCATGTTCAACCCCCGTTGTTATTAGAATGTTTAGGATTTAATTGCTTTTCTTGGGCAAGACACGAACAATCGCCTGTTAAGTTTTCCTTGAGAGACGACTCGTGTTAACTTATCACGCTACGATTACCTCGTACGATTGCGAGTGAATTTGAGTGGGTTTTTAGCTCGATCAATTTTGTATCATCCTCTTTGGTCATTTTGAGCTTTTAATGTTTGGCGACCGGGACGATGCTCGACGTGTGGGGATGTTTACTCGATTACGTGTGCTTACCTTATCTATTCAGATGTTTGGTGATGTGCATTTGATATGCATTTGTGCTTATTTTGATTTCTTGTAATCAAGTATTGTATATGCGAATAAGTTAGGATTTTGATTTGTGCAACTGAACTCTGTGGTATTGATCGGACCTTGATGTATTTCTCGTTTATCTTGATGGCATGTGATTAAAGTGCAATGTGAATTGACGAGATTGTGTGAATTGATTTTAAATCGGTGGTTATTGACGTGATTTGTCCAGCTAATGCTAGGGGTAGTGTTAACAGTGTGGTCCACCTCAGAATACATCGCCGGCAACGGCGCCAAAATTGATCGAGCTAAAAACACACTCAAATTCACTCGCAATCGTACGAGGTAATTGTAGCGTGATAAGTTAACCCAAGTCGCTCTCAGGAAAACTTAATAGGCTATTGTTCGTTGCACACGTAAAGCAATTAAAACCTAAACATACTAATACCAATGGGGGTTGAACATGCAAGAATTGAAATAGGAGAAAATAAACAGCGATCCTAAGTGGGGTTGTCAATCCCAAGCTAAACTAATAAAGCGTTAAATCTAAACCGTGGGTTGTCAATCCCTAGTTAAACTATGAAAGCGATAAATCAAAGCGGTAATAAAGCATATACAATCATATTATTCATGTGGTTTGTCAATCCCTAATCTAAATATAATTGCAAATAAAAACATAATAATCAATCCATCTCCAAGAACAGGAATTAATCGAAAGCAAGATAGATTAAAGCAACATGAACACAATCCGCTGTCACTATGAATTGAATCCAATAAAAATCATAAACAATAAACTATGAAATAGAATCTGATAAAACTGATGAGTCCATGAACATAAATCGCTAGACTAAACATTCAATCGATGAAACTTAAAACAAGAATTAAAACTAAAATTATCTGTTTATGTCGATCTGTTGTAGAGCTCCTGAAAAATCCATAGTGAAGAACAGTGGAATAGAACAGTGCCGCGGCTGTCGAACAGAGAAAAACGCCGGACCCTCACTGATGACCTAAACGTGCATATATATATATATTAAATTCAAGGTAAGCGCCGGCTCATAAAACGTTATGACTTGAAAGCGAACGCCGGCTCAGGTTGAACGCCGGATGGAAAATGATTCTGTCTCACACGAGAACGCCTACCAAGTTGAGCGCGAGGAGATGTAAAACGCTTGCTGAATGCTGTGTACTGCTCGGAACGCGCTTTGGAGGTGCATCGCTACCGTGGAGGCCGCGTCGGCTGGCGTGGGGTGCTGGGGACGAAACCGGCGCCGCTTCCAGCGCCGGACGGAGCGGCGGCATGGGCGGCGGCGTTGGCGCGGGCGCGGTGCGCTGGGCGCTGGTGGCGGGTGATGCCCATCACCGGATGGGATGCGAGCGGGCTGGTCGGCGAGGCGATGGCGAGGGCGGCGGGTGGAACGCGCGCTGGGCGCGGCAGCGTGGTGGGCGCCGATCCAGTGCCGGACGGGCGGCGGTGTTGCGGGCGCTGGGCGGCGCCGAGGGCGCGGGCTAGCGGGCGCAGGCGAGGCGAAGCGAGCGCGCGCGCATGTTGAACGCGCGAGGTAATTCGCGAATGCGCATCGGGTTAGCGCGCTGGCTGGGTGGCCGAGGCTGGCGCGGCGCGGCATGGCGCGGGCGCGCCGACGCTTGCGGGCGTCGCGGGTGCTCGGCGCCGTGGCGCGACTCGACGCTTCTCCGCTTCTTCCTCGTTTAACTCCGATTTTCGATCCGCCGCGCTATGAACTCCTATCGAGATGCTTCAATAAACTTGATTCTTGGAAGATCCAATTCATCCTATTTTATGTCGTTTTCCTACAAATCATCGAAACAAACGAAGTAAGTCCGAATTGATAAATATTAATCAAACAAACGGCATAAATAGGACAAACCACTGAAAATGACATGTAAAACAATACCAAGAATCATCACAAAATCATACCAAACAACTCCCCCACACTTATCCATTTGCTTGTCCTCAAGCAAAGTCTATACTAATAAGAGTAGAAGAATAACTCATGCAACTTAACCCTTAATCCAATCAATCAAACCTCTTTTTGCAATTCCCCCGAACATGATGAATACATAATCAAAGTTAATGTGAAACAAATCTAAGATTGCGAAAATATCAAATAAACAAGTAAGTTATTTTTGCTCAGACCCAACTCTCCGCTAGAGGTGAATTAACTAAAATGGTTACCTTTAGCAACAAGTTTCCTTTGATAACATAGAAGGTATAATAGATTTTGGAACAATGTTCGAAAGGTGAACTCTCGATGAACTCGAGTCTCCTAACGTGGTTTCCCATGTCCATTTCTCAATTTACGAGAAAGAGGGACAAAATCCCATCCTCCATTTATACAATCTCAACAACATTGGAGTTTTAATTCTCCTTGTTTTCTACACTTTTTCACACATTTTTTTTTTAAATTGAAACGAGTATATAGGTAACCACACTGTTAACACTACCCCTAGCATTAGCCGGACAAATCACGTCAATAACCACCGATTTAAAATCAATTCACACAATCTCGTCAATTCACATTGCACTTTAATCACATGACATCAAGATAAACGAAATACATCAAGGTCGATCAATACCACGTAGTTCGGTTGCACAAATCAAAATCCTAACTTATTCGTGATATACAATACTTGATTACAAGAAATCAAAATAAGCACAAATGCATATCAAATGCACATCACCAAACATACAAATAGATAAGGTAAGCACGTAACCGAGTAAACATCTCCCACACTTTAAATCGAGCATCGTCCAAGGCGCCAAACATTAAAAGCTCAAAATAACCAAAGAGGATGACACTTTCGATAATCGACGAATGTGTGCCAGAGTTGGAGCATCACGCTTCATCTCACTCCGACAACTTTCCAAACTGAGCAAAACAAACTCAACGACAACAGATAGATCAAAGAAAAACAGAAAACAAACAAAAGAAAGAAAGGAAAGAACGAGAAAAATCCGTGGGTAAACTCCCACGTAGTATTTCGGCTTAACGTCGTGAGCACGACGTAAACCGCACAACAACGGACTATCCATAATCTTTACCGCAGGAATACCATCTCACCAGAGCATCGGTAGTAACCATATAAGAACAAAGGACAAGAAAGAAAACAAGTAATGCACAATTTAAGCTCAAGTCGAACATCCTATTATCCAAAATAAAATAAATAACTTCAATTCCCAAAGTACAAGCTTTGGTGAATTAAGATGTTGACAAATAATTGATGTTACCTCAACCTTGTCCTCGATTTGTCCTCCTCGGGATCCCGTACTCCAATTGTCGAGGCAAGGCAATCACTTCCAGAGTGGGCTTTTGCATGCTCGCAACTTCACATGCCCACTCTTCCTCGTCACCGACCTTGTAACCACTTTCTCGTGGCTCGATCCCGCTTCTCATCCTCACATTCCCATTCTTCCTCATTTTCCACCTTCTCCGCTACAAAGAACTCGCCGATGTCTCCCACCTCATTCTCAACAAATGGGTCACTTTCAAGAACAAAGGATCACCGACCGACCGGATTGGTTTGAAGTTCCTCGCTGCACGTTGTTGTTGATACTCAACCCACTTCGCAGCAATCGGTCCCACTTGTTCCTCTAAACGCCAAGAGTTGCGCTCTATCATCCAATGGCGAACTATGATGGTCGGTGGTCGCTGAGCCTCATAAAGTGAGCTTGAGGCCCCTATTGCATCTTGTTGCAAAGAACTCATCCAAATTTCGGTCATCATTTCTAATTTTGCTTGCAAGCACCGATTTTGTATCACAAGATCCAACTTTTGACGAACTTATCATCCCAAGTGATCGCTAATATTCCTACCAAATAAATGATAGTAAAAAAAGCAAGTATATATATATCGATCCACAGTGGACCGCAACTCGAGAACACAAAGAAGTAATTAACACGTAACCTTTATTATTATCCAAGCAACACAAATCAAGAGAGAGATTATAAATCTAGACTTGCAAATAAAGATAAGAATAAAACTCGTATATAAAAGATCGATCCTAGGGATGTACTTAACCCAACCGATTCACACAATTAACCTATTAACTGCTTACCAATTTAATCCACATTCGAGATGAAGGATCACAAATATAACTATAGTTTCCACGGACAACCTATAGTAGTGGTTAGCCTAAACTCTATCTCCGCCGTGTCTCAAGAGAAGAAGCTAATTACCAAAAGCACACAAAGATATAACCTCCTACATTTCACCTATCTCCGTCGGTCTCAAGGTAAAATCAGATTATAAACTCAGATATCGATTATGCAATTAATTCCGCAGACATTAATCACATAACTAGCATGCATAGATATTGATCGATACCAACACATGAGAATTAAAGCCAAGATTTATAAATCATGAATGGACGGCAAAACAAGATCAACAGATAAATTGTAATTAATCTAGTCGACATACAATCCTCGTGATCAATACGGAATTTAGCTACGACAATTAAATTACTAAAGCAATAAATAATTAAATAAAGCATAAACCTAATTAGATAGATAAAACCAGAGGAATCCACGAAGAACAATTGTAGCGACTTCGATCCGTAAATAAAATTGAACTCTAAAATAAACTAAGCTAGGAAAACTGGAATAGAACTTGCAAAAGAATATAAAGAAGACTTTGTGTTCTGCTATGGAATGGTGTAGAAAACAACTGTCCTCTCTCCCTTTATAATGAATTGCGAGCCTCATTTCTCCTTAAATATCTCGCTCCTCTTTCAATCGGACCGACATGACATCTACACGACTATAAGTCTCGCCCGCGAGACGCACTCTCTTTCCTCGCGAGCATTGGTCGCGATAGCTAGCGCGATGTGCCTTCCTTCGAGACTTCGCGATCTTCCATCGCGAGAGCAGTTGCGATAGCGTGTCGCGAGCTCTCCCTTTGTGCACGATAATCACTTCCTCGCTAACTTCCATCGCGAGTGTTGGCAGCGATGCCGGTCGCGAGTCATCCATTTTGCGCAGATTCAACATCGCTCGCGAATCTTCATCGCGTAATTAATCGCGATAGCGTGTCGCGAGGAAAGATTTCGATTCTCGCCAAAACAATCAGAGGATTCCTTGCGAACTCCAAACCTTTCAGACTGCAGTGTGTGTCTTCCATTTCGTATAAAAACCTATGCTAAAACAACACAAACTACACACGCATCATATCTTTCAATACATTCAAATATAACATAAATGCAGCTCAACCAATCAATTATCACTTAGAAATAGGACAAATATAACCCAATAAAACATGTAAAACGAGGCTTATCACCAAGTCGGCATTGTAGGTGGTCTGCGGGTATGAATACCGAGACGGAGGTGGTTGTTGTGAGTACGGACATCGCAAGGAGGTGGTTGATCCAGATGGATTGTAGGATTGATCCTCATAGTGCGACGGGGTGGTTGATCCCAAGAATGATTGTAGGCTCGATCCTCGCATCGCGGTGGAGGTGGTTGGTCCCAAGAGGGATCATAGCTTGTTGCTCGGGGTAGGGATCGTGAGGTTCGACACTCATGGTTTGGCGGGTATCCTCGAACACTGAATTGGGCTTCTTCTTCGTAAGAAGAATTTGCCCAACGCGACGAACTTCTCTCCCCACTGCTTTGACCACATCCGCATGGCGGTAACCTCTGCTAATGCACACCAACAACAAAACAAGATCACACGCACCGTGGGGGAAATAACCAAATGCAAAGAAAAGAACACAGAAACAAACAACACAAACAATACGCCTAAAGTTTTCCCGTCAACGGCGCCAAAATTGATCGAGCTAAAACACACTCAAATTCACTCGCAATCGCATTTAGGTAATTGTAGCGTGATAAGTTAACCCAAGTCGTCTCTCAAGGAAAACTTAACGGGGCCATTGTTCGTGTTAGCATGTAAAGCAATTAAAACCTAAACATACTAATACCAACGGGGTTGAACATGCAAGAATCAAATACGAGAAAATAAACAACGATCGTAAGTCGGGGTTGTCAATCCCAAGCTAAACTAATAAAGCGTTAAATCTAAATCGGGTTGTCAATCTTAGTCGAACTATGAAAGCGATAAATCAAAGCGGTAAATAAAAGCATATGCAATCATATTATTCATAGGGTTTGTCAATCCCTAATCTAAATCTAATTGCAAATAAAAACATAATCATCAATCCATCTCCAAGAACAGAATTAATCGAAAGCAAGATAGATTAAAGCAACATGAACATGTGTCCATCCGTGGAATTACCATCGCTTTTTCTCCGCTCGTTGGTCGTCCGCTTTGCTTGGGATTTTTCTCACCATCACCCGAACCGCCGAATCCTCCTGCTCGTCCGTAATCCGCCAAAATAACGACTGTGGTTTTCCCGATGTCCCCACTCATACCTCCACCCGCCAATCGCTACCGATTTCCACCATCGCCTTCTCACCGCTCGAGCCGCTCATTTTGCATCGTCATAGCGAACTCCACGCTCACCGCACCAAATTGATAGAAGTTAAGCATTTAATAAACGAAGAAGAATGTAGATTGAACGGAAAACCTCAAAGAGGCCATGCAGCGAGATGCTCGCCAAAGCGATAATACGCTAACAATAATAATATCAATGATGTAACCCTAATGCAGCGGCAAAGAACTATAAATACCATACTAAGGCCCATGACAAGGGCATAAAGCCCGCATAATTAAAGAAGAGATAATGAGAATACTAAAAGGTAATAAATAATAAATACTAAAGCCCATTAACTCGCCTTCTTAATTGGCACGGTGTACACTTTAATCCACCCGTACCGCCCATCGACTTGATGATGTCGTTGTTCAACTAATGAAAAAACTCATCGAAGAACCTTCCAGTTGGCAAGTGATCCCAATCGTGGGCATGGGCGGACTGGGTAAGACCACTCTTGCCATAAATGTTTATGAGCATTTACTAATTGAACAACACTTTGATATTCTTCTTTGGGCTACAATCAGGGGCGGATTCAAGCTCGGGCTTCACTATGCAGTCGTCCGGTAAGAATTTTTTTTTAGCATATTAGTTTAGTTGTTATTTTAATATTTTATGATTTTGCCCCTCCCCCACTTAGTTGTACTTTTTCCCTTTATTTATATAAATTCTAGAAGCACCTTCTTTTTACCTTTTTCAAAGCTACGACTTGCATTTTATATTCATTGTCTTCTTCTTTCCCACTTTCTTTTTCCCACTTTCTTCTCCCAAAAGTCAAAACAACTTACTTTTATTTTGAAAATTCGAAAACAAGAGTATGTACCGCACAAAAACTCCATATTAAAGAATCGATCATCATCATAAGTAAGTTTTGCATTTTTCGTAAATACTCTTGTTTTATATAATTTATCGTTTTAAATTTATATTGCTTATATTTCAATTTGTATTTGTATTTTCAAATGCTATTATCCATTGTTGTCTTTGTTAGATGGAATTGAAGAATTTTTTAGTGATTTCATTTCATTGATTATTTGGGTTTATAAAGAATATTATGTTTGATTGTTTTCTCGTATTTTTAAAAATCATTTTAAATTTACTTATTGTTGTTGCAATAGGTTTCTAATGGGTAAGAGATGAATTGAATTGTACTTCTCAAAAAGTAATATTCGATCAGATCCTGATTCTTCTAATTTTGAGTTTCCTGATAGCATTGAAGATGAAATTGCAAATAATCGAGAATTTACTTTGATATTTAGGAGAATTTACTTTTTTCCCGATCTTATTTTTGATAGTAAAATTGCAAACAAACAAATATTTTGAAATTTGACTCGACTCTTTACTTTTATTTGAAAGAAATCCATTAAATTTTTCGATGGAATCTCGCCCGTGCAGTTTCAGAATCCTCCTGGCTACAATAACCCCTGGAATATAGTTTAGAAAGTGTTCTTGCAAAACTAGTTTTTGGAGAAGCACAATCACCCACTGGTAAAAGTATTAGTGAATTAGAAGAAGAGTTTCATAAGAAGTTATGGGGTAGAAGCGATTTAATTGTATTAGATGATATGTGGAGTCTGGAAGCTTGGAATGAGATACATAGACTTTTGCCTGATAATGGTAATGGAAGTTGTGTTATTGTAACAACTCGGTTTTCAAACTTGGCGGCTCATCTGAGCTCTTCCCCTTATGAAATGAACTTTCTAGACGATGATAGAAGTTGGGAACTGTTTTGTGGAAAGGCATTTGGAGAAAAAAATTGTCCAGTTAATCTAGAGGAAATAGGAAAGAAGACAGTGAAAAGATGCAGAGGACTTCCACTATCAATAGTTGTGTAACTGGGGCGCATCTTAGAAGATCCTCTAGGGCGATTGAGTACTGGGAGAAGGTTGGTGATTCTATGAACCCAATATCGAGTGCAGTGGAGGATGATGAATGCTTGAAAATAATAAGTTCGAGTTACGAGCAACTCCCTGCTTGTCTAAAGCCATGTTTTCTGTATATGGGGATTTATCGGGTCTATAAACTCATTAGACTTTGAATTGCCGAGGGATTGCTGGAACCAAAGAAATCCCAGAGTTTGGAAGAGATAGGAGAGAATTATTTGGAAGATCTAATTGACAGGAATCTCATATTAGTTCGTGAAGTAAGGTGGAATGGAAAAGTTGAGCGTTGCGGTATTCAAGATATAGTGAGAGAGTTGTGCTTGTAGATAGCTAAGAAAGAGGAGTTCGTAAGTGTAGTAGATGCCACAGAAAGAGAAGGCTTAGGCAGGGAGTGTCGCATTGTAATTCCAAAGGGGAAGCTTAAATCTGATATGATTGCTGCTCTAAAATCACCACAGCTGATCTCTTCTTTTAAGAGCCCAGATATTCGGTCCTGTGATGATTTGTCGGTTGACTCCAGATTACTATGACTATCAGCTAATGTCAATAATGATATGTTGTTAAACAAGGATGAAAGATGTTTTCCTGCTGTAAATTTTCAGCAAGTTAACTTGCGCTATCTTGCTTTCCTTTTTGTGAGACCCTCTAAGCACATATCTTACCTTCATCAATATCCCTATTCTGGAATATGCAAACATTAATTGTAATGAGTTTTGTCAGATTACATATCATTGCGCCATATGAGACTTGGGAGATGCCTATAAAAACTAAAATGGATTGTGGAGAGAAAAATATAACTTTTGTATTCCTCTTTGTTGTTCTCTCTACTCAAATGAAAACAACAAGACCTTTATATAGGCACTTAACATTACTATGCCAACAATTAAACTCAATTAAAAACCATAAAAGACCACTATCTCCTATATCACCCTTTGGCCTTTCAACTACAAAAAAACTCTTGACCTTTTATTTTCCCACTAACTTCTAAATTTAAGATCTACTAAAAATTACATTTATGTTTATTCAACAAAACTCCCCCATAAACTTAAATGCTTCTATCATCTGTCATGCCAATCATCTTCTTGCATTTGTCGAGAAGAACTATCGGTAGCGGCTTCGTGAAGATATCCGCAACTTGATCCTGACTTGCCACATGCACCAATTCCACACTTCCTTCCTTCACATGATCTCGGATAAAGTGAAAACGAACGTCGATGTGTTTGCTTCTTTCATGGTTCATCGGGTTCTTTGCCAACTCAATTGTCGATTTGTTGTCAACTTGAATCACGGTTGCACCTAGTTGCTTTAGCTCCATCTTGCTCAATGATTTCTAAGCCATATCGCATGACATACGCACCAAGATCTTGCTACATATTACGCTTCACACGTCGAGGCGTCACGATCGGTTGCTTCTTTGAAAGCAAGTAAACGCGATGTCTCCCATAAAGAACACATATCCTCATGTACTTTTTCGATCATCTATGTCTCCACACCAATCACCGCTCGAGTACCCAACCAACTTATAATCTTCGCTTTCGAGTAGAACAACCGAGTGACACCGCTCTTGAATGTATCGTAGTATTCGCTCAACGCCCAATGTGGATAAACTGCTCCTCCATGAACCGACTCACAATGCCGACACTTAATGAAAGATCCGCCTTGTGCATGTGAGACAGCGAAGGCTTCCTACCAAACTCCGGTATCTATTCGCATCGACACGTTCTCCTCCATCAAACTTTGAGAGTTTTGCACCTGGTTCCATTGGTGTTGATACCGGGTTGCAATTTGTCATCTTGTACTTCTTTAAAATCTCTTTTCCATATGCATCCCGTGATACAAAAATACCAGTCTCTACTTGTCTGATCTCCAAGCCAAGGAAAAACTTCATCAAGCCCAAATCAGTCATCTCAAATTCCCGTGTCATTGTGTCCTTAAACTCTTCTATCATATCATCATTGTTACCCATAAAAATTAGATAATCGACATAAAGAGCAACAAATAACACATTACCTCCATTCTTCTTTGCGTAAAGGGCATGCTCGTAGGGACACTGCTTGAACCCGTTCTCCTTGAAATATGTATCGATCGTGTATTCCATGCCCGCGATGCCCTGCTTCAACATTAAGCGCCTTCTTCAATTTTAGCACCTTCTTCTCTTCTCCGACTTTCATGTACTCGGGTGGTTGTTCGATGTAGACATCTTCTTTGAGCACACCATTCAAGAATGTCGTTTTAACATCCATCTGAAATATCGGCCATTTGAATTGAGCAGCTTGTGACATGAGTAATTTGATTGTCTCCATTCTTGCAACAGGAGCAAACACCTCGTCATAGTCAATTCCTTCCTTTTGCGTGTATCCCTTCGCAACAAGTCGCGCCTTGTACCGTTCTATCTCGCCTTGAGCATTCATTTTTTCTTGAACACCCACTTCACACCAATAGTCGCTTCCTTTCGGCATTCCGCTAGCTCCCATGTGTTGTTGCGATCAATCGCCTTAATCTCCTCGTCCATGGCAGTCTGCCACTTCTTATCTCGCACCGCCTCTTCAAAAGTGATATTTTCAGCATCAGCCAAAAGACATACAAGGTGTACCTCATTTGTCGAATCATACAAATCTTGCAAACTTCGCATTTGGGTTGTCGTGGTTCATCTTCATCATCAAGAGTTTCGTGAGTTTGTTGATATGCTTGTTGAGTACAAATGATCGATGATTCTCCAACCGATGGTAACCTCCGTTGAATTTTTCCGCCCCACTCGCTTGCTTCGCTTACCGCACATCACGACTCACCACCACCTTCTTGCTTATCGAGTCCAGTAGCTTGTACCCTTTGTCTTCTCATCATATCCAATAAAAATATACCTTTGCTTTTGTCTTCGAGCTCGTTCTTCGTTGATCCGCACGTGTGCATAAGCCACACCAGCGAACACTGAGATGAGAAACCGCCGGCTTTTGTCCGCTCCACGCCTCTTGTGGTGTTCGATCATCTAACTTCACATGTGGACATCGATTTTGTACATAGATGGCACATTGCGACACGCCTGAAATTCCTTTGGCATTTTCTTGCTCTTGAGCATTGATCGAACCATGTCGAGAATTGTCCGATTCTTCCTCTCGGCCACACCGTTTTGTTGATGAGAGTACGGTGCGGTTAGAAATCTCCTTATGCCTTGCTCCTCACAATACTTGGTGAAAGCCGTTGAAGTATACTTGTCACCTCTATCGGATCGTACGGCTTTGATGTGTCTACCAGTTGCCTTCTCCACCATCACTTTGAACTTTTTGAAAACCTTGAATGCCTCGGATTTTTCTTGCAGAAAATAAACCCAAGTTTTTCGTGAGAAATCATCGATAAAGGAAATGAAGTACCTTTTACCGGTGAAAGATTCTAGGGTGATTGGTCCACATATGTCGGTATGCATAAACTCGAGAGGATGTTTAGCTCGATATACAGCCTTTGTTTGAAACGAGGTTCTCGTTTTCTTGCCAAGAACACATTCTTCACAAAATTTGCCCTTATAGTCCATGTCCGCCGTGACCAAATTGCACCATGTTCTTCTTTGCTAACTCTTTTAGACCAGCGGGAAGTGATGTAGATGACCAAGCGGAGATAACTGGACATATCCCTTCGTGGGTCAAATCCCATCGAGAACCATAACCACCTCATTACCTTTTCCGTGGTGGACTCCGGGTCTATCCCCTTCGTAACCATAACCACGTGTTCGGGTCTATCCTATGATCAATACTCAAGATGCAGCGATCAACCCACCGAATAGAGATCCGCGCACAACCATGATAGAACCATATCTGGATCGAGAGAATGTAATAATTTCACAAAACATTTTACATGCGATATGTTTTATTTTGAAATATCGAGTAAATAACCAAAATAAGCATATATAACCCAACCTCTAATGTATTAAAACGCCAACCGAGAGATATCTACTGATCCGATGACTTCACCGATCGACTTGGTAGGTACTGTAACAAGACGGAACAACTTTTGGGGTTACTTCCCACAAAGCAAAGCAATAACGTGATCCAAACGACACGATCGTAGCAAAACTAGGTTTTCACTTTCCGAACCCACATTTGGCACTCTCGAGGGTTTCAAATCAACTCGACGCGTAGGGAAATATATTGGCATCAAGACCTATAATAGGTACCTGAAAATATGTATGCATGCAAGTCGACTCAAATCTTAGCAACAAGAAGCTTCAAAATCGATGCCTATCCTCGATCTGGATAAACCATCCAAAATCGATGCATGAAAATGGAAACATAAGCAATATGCATAACGACGCAACATGGAATGACAAACGACGCTGAAAATGGATAACCCGGCATGTACTTCCATTTAGAAAACTCAAGCAACGGAAAACATCCCGACATGCGTAAACGCTAAAAAATGTAAAATCGGAATCGGTACTTTAGTAGAATGCATAGCCCGAACTCAAACCTAAAGGACCCAGAGCCAAAAGGGCCGTCACCACCAAATCGGCGTGCTAACAGCCACCAAATCGGACAGAATCGGCGGCGGCGGTAATGGTTAAATTGGCGGCCTCCGCCGTTATCCCGTCCCCGTCCCTTTAGAAACCCGAGTTCTATGCTATACGATCTACTAAAGGCGGAATCAAAACAAGAAAAGGACAAAACGAGAAAACGGGTTGCCCGAGGTGGTTGATCGGCATGGTGGCTCTGCGGCCAGCCACAATGGCGCCGCCACGAGCCTCCCGCTCGATCCCCACCTCCGCCGCCTCAGCAGCACTGAGCTGCCCGCTCTTCCGTAAACACAGAGACGAAGGAAATGAACGCTGAAAATGGGCGCCCTAGCCTCCTATTTATAGGAAAATTCGTGGGCTGCAAGAAGTTATGCAAGCCGCCCTTTTCGAAAACGCAAAAGTCGACGCAACTTTGCAAACGGACTCAAATTTAGCAAACTTGTACCCATGGACACGAAATAAAATACCTGACACAATGACTATAAACAAGATATGCTTTAAAGACCAAATGAAAAGTCCTGTTTGATAACTTCCCGAGTGCCAAACCTTCATGGGTGGTCGAAACCGCATACTTAGTGTCTATGAATTCGTCACAAGACACTCTTCAGAACGCCTCGAGGTTTCGTGACGGTCCACATCACCGAAACAAAAGTCAACCTTCGACCTTTTCTCTAAAAAACGTGCCATGCAAAAATGTATTTAAAAGACGGGTATTACATCCTCCCTCCTTATAAAATTTCGCCCTCGAATTTCAAACACGTGGAGAAAACAACCTGTAATCGAGCCTCGAACTTGTCTTCCAACTCCCCACGTAGCTTCTTCCTCCGTGGTGATTCCACAACACCTTACCAACGGAATCGCTTGTTTCTCAACTCCCGACTTCGCTCCAAGATAGCCACCGCCTTCCTCGTAACTCGCATCCCGAGCAAGAACCACTTGATCATGCTTGATCACGGTTTTGGGTCGAACACGCACTTTCTCACCGGAGACGTGAAACACGCCATGAACATCTCCGCGCTAGTGGCAAAGCTAACCTATAGGCAACGGGGCTATCCTCCTCGAGAACTTGAAGCGTCCAACGAACCTCGGTCAGAAACTTACCTCGCTTCCCAAAACGAACGACTCCTCTCGCCGGGAAACCTTATGAAAACGCGATCTCCGATCATGAACTCAAGATCCAGACGACGCTTGTCCGCATAGGACTTCGCTTCGTCCCGAGCTTCCTTGATCCTTCGCTGATCCGATCGATAACCTCGACCGTCTACGAACCATCTCTGGTCCTAACATCTTCCTCTCGCCACTTCATCCCAATAAAGTGGCGATCGACACTTCCTTCCGCATAACGCTCATAGGGAGCTCATTCTATGGTGGCTCGATAATCGCTGTTATAGGCAAACTCACCAAAGCGTAGTATCTCTTCCCAATTTTCCTCCTCTCAGATCGCCACGATCGCTGAACATGTCTTCCAAAACCTGAATCGCTCTTTCCGATCGACCGTCCGCTTGAGGATGGAATGCCGGACTAAGATTCAAGCTTGGTCCCATGGCTTCCTCGCAGACTCCTCCAAAACTCGACGTGAACCTCGGGTCACGATCCGACGAATCGATACCGGCACACCATGTAACCGCACAATTTCCTCGACGAAAGCCGAGCGAGCTTATCTAACCCGTGACGTCATCCGAATCAGTAAGAAATGAGCTGACTTCGCTAGCCTATCGACGATAACCCATATAGCGTTGTTTTCTCTCACGACCTTGGAAAACTCACCACAAAATCCATACCGATATGATCCCATTTCCATCTGGGGATTGGCAGTAGGTTGCAACAATCTCGACTTGACGCTGGTGTACAGCTTTCACTTGTCGACAAGCCAAACATCGCTCCACAAACGCTACATCCTTTTCATCCCTTCCGCTGAAAAGTTCCTCTTAAGGTCTACGTACATTTTGGTGCTTCTGGATGAGTCAGATACTGTGCCTCATGAGCTTCACCCATGATTTTATCTCTCAATTCCCTATTGAGGGCACATAACCTTCTCGAATAGTAGCGCGTTATCCTTTGCTCCTGTGAACCCTTGCTATCCTCTAGTACCGCTTTCAAACGCATCTTCTCCAGAATTGCCTCCGCCATACAAGACTCACGATGGCTTCTCTCAAACCGGCTCACCGTAAAGTCGCGATGAATCCTGACCGATTCCCAGGATGAATCACTTCCAGCCGAGCTCTTCAAATCTCAATAAGCTCTTTCTTCGTAAGAAGATATCCCAACTCTCGCTCTCGACTCATGACTAAGGGCATCTCGCTACTTACATGGCTTTTCCCAAAGATAATCGACAGAGCAATCATAATCCTTCACCAACTCTAGCCATCTCCCTTTGCCTCATGTTCAGCTCTTTTTGTTCAAAGAAATACTTGAGGTTTCAGATCCGTGAAGATTTCACACTTAACTCCATAGAGATAGGCCTCCAATCTTCAACGCATTGAACGATCGCCGCTAACTCCGCATCGCGAGTTCAGTAGCTCAACTTCGTGCGGTTTCAACCGACGAGACGCTGAAGCTATAACCTTCCTGCTACGTATGAGAACGCAACCCAAACCAAGTTCGATGCATCTGTGTACCACAAACCGCATCGCCCTTCCGGCACGGCTAACAGCCGGAGCGGCCGTTAGCTTCTTCTTTAACTCTTGAAACTTGCTCACAAGCTTCGACCATGAAAACTTGATTCCTTTCCCGAGTCAAGCATACATCGGCCTTGCCAACTTCGAAAACCCTTCGATGAAACGCCTATAATATCCGCCAAGTTTAGAAAGCTTGAACCTCATTGGCATTAGTCCGGAACCTTCCAGCATTTACCGCTTCAACCTTCCACTGGGTCGCTTTGATTCCTTACACCGCACACGATGTCCAAGGAACGTATTACTTTGAGCCAAAACTGACTTCACTATACTTGGCATACAACCTCTCCGCCGCAGAACGCGTTCCGAACGGCACGGAGGTATTCTATGCAACTCCGCATTCTTGGAATAGATGAGAATATCATCGATAAAAAGCCAAGACGGAACCGCCTGTGCATCGATGGAAACCTCGATTCATCGGATCCATGAAGACTGCGGGCCGCGATCGTGAAACCAAACGGCATCACGATGAACTTCAGAGTGCCCATACCGCAAATCCGAACGCCTTCGCAACGCCCTCCTCCCCGATCTTCAGCTTGAGTGGTAGCCCGACCTCAAATCGATCTTAGAGAAGACACTGCCTCCTTTGAGCTGGTCAAAAGATCGTCGATCCTCGGAAGAGGATATACGTTCTCGATTGTCGGCTTATTCTCCGTAGTCAACAATGCACATCCGCATCGACCCATCCTTCTTCTCGACGAATGTAATCAAGCGCCCCACCAGCGACACTGGTCGGATAAAACCTAGATCAACAGCCTCAGAATCAAGGCACAGCTCTTTGCAATTCTTTAGGGTGCCATTACGTATGGTGACTTTGATATAGTCCTGCTCCTTGTTCCAAATCAATAGTGAATTCCACTTGTCTATCGTGTGGTAAACCCGGCAAGTCCCTGAACACCGTCCGATATTCACACCACCGCTCCTTCTAGCAATCGCCCATACGCTGATATCGCGCTCGTCAAACTTACCAAGAAAGTTCGACAGCTTCCTCCTCGATCATCCTCAACGCCTTCGGTGCGAGATCATCGCACGCAAACACCCATCCTTATACCGTGGAAACAAACTTCCACTCCTTCGTATCCGAAAAGCAACTTCTCTCGAGACAACGTATAGTTGCCATATGCTTTTCCAACCAATCCATGCCAGAGATTATATCGAAATCTTCCATTCCGATGACATGCAAATCGGGACAAAGACCTTCTGCTTCATATTTCTACTTCTGGATTTCGGCATATCTCTTTTGCCTTTAGCACTTCTCAGACGGGATGCTAATTTGTGGCACTCACGATTTCTTGGGTACCAAACCAACCTCACACGCACTCTCGAAACGAAAGAATGCGAGGCCTCACTTATCAAACAAAGCGAAAACGGTATATCACTCATACGGATTATACCGCAAGATTTCAGGAGCTCGAGTCGCCGGCTGCGATTCAATGCACCCTTGCTTGCGCTCATGTGGCACGCTGGTTTGCTCGCTCTGTGGTAACCTCACTCGCTCCGCTGTTTGTCCCCATGAGTACGATTTCGCCTACTGTGGAGCCGTGATCTTTCATCTTGGCGGGCGCTAATGCGCTGCCCTCTAACGGACAATCTCGAGCGTAATGTCCAGACTGCTTACAACGATAACACTTTGGTACTTCCTTGCACGATTCACGTAATGATTCTTTCGCATTTACGGCACCAAGCGTTTTCACTCCCACGCACGCATGGGTTGGAAATTCCTCCCAAGGTCGCTTTCTCTCTCTTGAACGCCTTGATTCCTCGAATCAGCTGGACGCGCCTGTTCCCTCGAACACTGACTGCCTTCCCCGATCTTCCCATTTCTCTTACCTCTTCCTCCGTCCGATGGCCGTCCGGTGGCATCGTTCTCTCTTGGGGCAACATCGACTCAATGTTTAACGCCTGCTCGATGATATGCGCGATACGCCGATTCCCCGACCGACGAGCTAAATTCGATCTACGGCCGGAGTCCTTTCTCAACCTCGCTCGCCCGCAATTTCGGTACCAACCAATTAAGTAGCATAACGTGATGCATTTATCAACGAGCGATCGTGCATCGGTAACCGCCCTTCTTCCTTGACTAAGATTCCGTAATTCGTTTTGCTTCTCTCGCCTGTAAACGCGTGCACGCATTTCTTCCATGAGTTCTTCCTGAAATCTTCCCACGTATACCTTGCCCATCGCTTCGTGTTAGGGTCCTCCTCACGAGATTCCCACCGTAAATCGGCCTCGTCGCTAGTCGAAAGATCGCGGAATTCAGCTTTTACTCGCTTCTTCGCAGCCGATGTATTCGAAGATCCTTCGGTGGATCGTATCGGTTCTCAGCGTCGATCGGTTCGCCGAGACCGTCGAATGTAGGGGATTACTGCATCAAAACCTCGATCGCATGTCGCCTGAACCAAAGGTGGTTCTCGGGCTTCTTCCACGCTATTGTTCCTCTGGTTCTTTGTTCTCGGCAGATTCATGCATCGACGCTTCAAACATTAGAAACGCTTTCGATAGATAACCGGTATCATCGCATAAACATATATCATCACCCATATCACATATCATCACATATATCACATATCACGCATCTTCATCACATATAATCATGCAATCCTCGTTAACATATCATCGTTATGCATTTCATAATAACATCATCACACATCACATAGATCATATATCATCACGGCATAGCTCATATCACATATAAGCATCAAATATAAACATCACCGCATAGACATGTTAGTATCAAGAATATTCAAAGGTCCATGAAGGATCACAAAATACAAGATCAAGATATATCACCAAAAAGGTCAAGATGTGAGGCAAAAGAATCTCACTCCGGCCATCGCCAAAGATGCCGCTCTGTGCCCATGCTTCTAGCGAGACTTTCTGCGGTATCACACTGCATACACCGACTACCTAGATCTCTTGCCTCCATATCCATCCACTATTCCCCGCTAGTCCCAGCCGTTCCATTCGCCTCCTCATCTTCTCTTCCTTCCAATCGTGCTTCAATTCGGTCGCTGGCTCGTAAAAGCGATCCTGCATGGAAGCAAGCCTCTCTTGGTATGATCCCATCCAAGCCTGGTTTGATTGCATCGAGTATCGGTGAAAGCGTGCTCGAGTCCTCGCTCTGCGGCGGCATGCTTCCTCAATGTGCCCGATCTCATCGTGAGTCATCGGCTATCCGGATCACCGTGTCCTCCGAATCCTCACTATCCTCCTCGCTCATCCGGGTCCTCCTCTTCTTTCTCGTAGTCGCCTTCCTGGACGCCGGCCGACGCAGCTGGTGGCATGAAGATTCTGATGGGCTTCCGGCCACGCCATCGCCGGACGGACAATACCTCTCTCGCCCGGAAGTTCTCGCCTCAAAGTCATTCCGATCCTCCCAAGGTAAGGATCGTCGATGGAGGTGTAGTGACCGTGTATCCGACGACTTGGTGATCGCTCGATTGATGGTTGTTCTCCCAACGGCTTTTTCGAACATCATCCCTATCATCGATCCGGATCGGTCCTCGAAGGCTCGCTAACCACCATCCTCCTCGGATGGTATACCTCGGTAGTCCGCTCCACTGTCTCCCATACTCGAAAGCAAATAACTCCAAGAAAGTCCAAGGTAAGGTGCGCCGTGATAGGATCCCTGCTCGAACAACACATGTCCTTGCTTTCTCCATGGTTGCCATCCCGCTTGCAGCCTTTCACCATCCGATAGTAGCTCCTCGTATTCGACACTTTCCCACCGCCTCTGAACCTTCCTCCATAACCCAACAAATCTTCCTGCAATACTCCCAACGGCTCAACAATCCTTGTAGCCATTCCCCGAATTTACTTGATATGCTCGTTCCATTCTCGTGAGATCTTAACCAACGTTGTGCTGGGCCTTTCAATATCCATAAACCTATATGTTAGTTCACCATAAAACAACAACAAATATTCCGCGTTTCCTTTACCATCCCTACTATCTCGGGTATTCGTATGTCATACACATGTTCATTTCAACACATATCCATATCAATATCAATATAATCACGTAAGCAAACACAGATTCACTTACAAGCACTCGCTTATCAAAATAAACAAGATTTTCAATCAATAATATATTGCTATGTAAACACATAGACTTACATCAACCATACGTGATCACATTAATCACATCATATCCATATAAACGATTTTCATATCACGTACCCACACGTGCCCCTTTGCTCCATCAACAATCACTCCACATCCACATCACCATTCAACCATACCTCATCCACATCACGCTTATCATCACAGAACTCTTACTGTGCCAAAACACATGAAACCAAGAGATCATATCGCATCACATAGCCACATAAAACATCAAGAATAAACACATACCTCATCCCCTTTTAAAGCGAGGCATGATCGACTGGTGAGCCGAGGGTAGTCGATCTTCGATGAATGAAGAACAAGTTCTAAACACTCAATTTCAAGAACCATACTATATAAAGCAAACAAACTGCTTTGATATCAAATAACATAGTATATATACCCAAAGCCAGAAAAACCGCCTGACATTAAGTCACACGTCCTTTAATTCCCGGGAAGGTACTGATGCCGGGTGTGATTAGGAATGGGGGTTAAGGTTGGGAAGAATGGGGATACATATAATATACATGATAAGAAGATGTGACCATGAAACGGCAAAGATCTCCTCTATAACTAGGACATATCACGAAGGCTTTATGGCACAAACAATCCACCACAATGTAATATCGATATCATAACCTCGGAAAACATGATCTTGGTTTATTATAAGTAATGCAAGAAGCAAAATAGCATTACATCCGCCAACTAGACCGGCCAACCACATAAAGATGCTCAGATCGAGACTCACAAAGCAATAATATAATAAATCTTGTTCCTAATCAGATAGCAAATAAAGGGACAAGAGTACATAATTATCGGAGACGTATATAACACAACATCAAGGAAGCATAGCATGAAGAACCCGCAGCCCACCTCGGTCGCCGCCTGCCACGACCCCTCCTCCATCCGTGAAAGATTTGAAAAAGAGTTTGGGGTGAGTACTAGCGCACTCAAATGGGTTTTATCATAAATCAAAAGTTAATCATGAGGTCTTGTTTAGAGCACTTACCTCAGAAGGTTTTAAAGCGTAAATCCACTTCTAAGTAAGCAAAATAGATTTTTCATTTTCATGCCATCCGTTATTATCAAGTATTCCCATCATGGGAACCACGAACCACGGCTTGAACGCATCCCCGCCAAATTTCATCACATTTATATCTTATCTGCCCGAACATATCCAATGCCCACGCCTCTAACGTATCCAAATGGGTTAACTCGGTGTGGACTTCAGTCAAATCTCATCGTAACCATAACCACCTCATTACGCTTTTCCGTGTGGACTTCCTGGTCCATCCCTTCGTAATCCATAACCACGTGTTCGGGTCTATCCCCCTTATGATCAATACTCGAGATGGCGATCAACCCACCGGTCAGAGATCCGTGCACAACCATGACAGAACCATATCTTCGATCGAGAGAAACGATAATAATTTCCTGAAAACATTTCTAGCGTACATGTTTTATTTTGAAATATCGAGTAAATAACTCAAAATAAGCATATAACCTGAACTGGCAGAAAACGTCGGCCGAGAGATATCTGGATCCGATGACTACCCGGTCGCCTTTGGTAGGTACACAGTAACAAACGGAACAACTTTTGAGTTACTTCCCACAAAGCAAAACAATATGATCAAGCGGCGATGTTAGCAAAACTAGGTTTCGACTTTCTGAACCCATTTGGCACTCTCGGGTTTCAAATCCAACTCGATGCGGAGGAAATATATTGAGGCATCGAGACCTATAACCTTGAAATATGCGTACATCAAGTTGACTCAAATCTTAGCGGCGAAAGCTTAATCGATGCCTATCCTCGGATCTAGGATAAACCATCCAAATCGATGCATGAAATGGAAACATAAACAATATAACTGACGAACATGGAATGACAAGCTGCGTTGAAAATGGATAACCGGGCATGTCTTCCTAGAAAACTCGAAGCGCGGAAAACATCCGACATGCGAAGCGAAAAAGCGAAGCAGGATCGGTACTTTAGTAGAATGCAGCCGGAACTCGAAACCTAAAGGACCCATGTGCAGGTGGGCCGTCAGCCACCGTCGGTGACAGCCACCAAATCGGCGGCAATGGGCGGCAATAGCCAAATTGGTACGACCTCGGCGTTATCCCGTCGTCGCACAGAAACCGAGTTCTATGCTATCGATCTACTAAAGGCGGAATCAAAACAGAAAGGACAACAGAAAAAGGGCTGCCGGGGTGGTTGATCGGCGGTGGTGGCTCGTGACGCAATGGCGCCGCGCGAGCTCCGCTCGATCCCACTCCTCGGCGCTTCCGCGGCGTACAGGACTACTCGGCTCTTCAAGTAACCGAGAGGGCGAAGAAATGAACGTTGAAAATGAAG